>CM057760.1:573861-1170217 GCA_030064425.1 Trapa bicornis
TTTCTGGCCCTTGTGAACACCTTTTCAACATGTATTAAAGAGGGCCTCTCTAACCGGTGAAAAGTGGTCGGTGTCCACTAACGGCCATTCCTGGCTCGGCACCGATAATGCAATTCCGGGAGGAGTCGGTAGTTGGGCACTGGATCCCTTCGGACCTGGAGAAGGTGTGACGCTGGGTCGGGGTTTGGTGAACCAACTGGTCGCTCCTCTAGTTGAAGTATCAGGCCCCTTTTTCGTTGCCTAGGTTACACCTTCGGAATACCCTAGCAAAGGCGGAGGCGAGAATGGAAAACCGGAGCGAGCAAGCGGAGCTGCTGGAAGTGAAGCGCAACAAACAGCAAGCGAAGGGTACGAATGAAAGCTAAAAAGGTAGAGCGCATTAGCGACAAAAGTTAGTAGGCGTGAGAGCTATAAAGGAACTGTAGGCGTTTAATAGAAAGCAAACTTAGGCTTTTGATAGAAAGCTGAAGTAACAAGCGGAGGCTCGACAGCCGGAGTAACAAGCGGAGGCTCGAAAGTCGGAGCGAGCCAGAGAGCAAGCTATGGCTTGAAAGCCTCCGCATACGAAAATAACAAGACGCGTGCTCTGGGTCTTCCCAGCAAGTTTAGGTCCGGTCTGGAACGACCCGACCCTACGCACGCCAGAGAGTAAGTGAAGATCCGGAAGAAGCAGAGAGCAAGGGGCTCCCAGCAAGTGAGCCGTAGCAGCAAGCTTAGGCGCTGGAAGTGAAGCACGTCAAAAGAGTAAGCTCCGGCTTTCGATCCGCTTGCTCTCTTACTTGTATAGGGTCATTCCTTCCTCTGCTTGCTCTTTTACTCGTGTATGGTCGTTTCGGACCTCTGCTTGCAAGTGGAGGCTCTCGAGAGCGCGCTAGTGCGTTTCTAGCGCACGTATAAAGTCCGCTTCTTTCGGGTCTGCACTCTCCGTTCTCTCGAGAGCGTCTGCTCTCTCCGTTTTCTCGCTTACTTCCCTTCGCTTTTTTGCTCGGTACTACGTGTACACTAGCGCGCTCCGACTTTCGAGCCTCCGCTTAGTGGGCGCAGACGCTCTCGAAAAGAGATAGAGCGTCTCCCCTTCACTTTTTTGCTCGGTACTACGTGTGCACTAGCGCGCTACGGCTTTCGAGCCTCCCCTTGCTAGGCACAAACACTTTCGAAAAAAGGTAGAGAGCAGACGCGGGGAGAATTTCGAGCCCTAGCTTACTCTTTTGGCACGCGCTTGCTACTCCGACTTTTTCGTCTACGTATGCTCGCGTACTCGAAACTACAAGCTAAATACATGGCAATTGAATCATGAGCCGAGATCATAAAGAGCATACTGGAGTAGAAAGTGAAATTAATACAATGAATTCAAAAGCATCAAATCTGTCTTGTTCGAAAAAATCGAAATACATCTAAATAGTACCAGCCGTGCTTATAGGATTTGGCAGAAATATGTAAAATTGTCCCTCCTAAAAAGATTATTCCGAATAAATGGACAATAGTTAGGAGAGGTTTCCCTCATCGATAACTTTTTCGGATTTGTGTGAACTAGCGGACGGATCACTTATTAAGCGTAAGCTCGAAAGTCGGAGCTAACAAATAAGGGGAGGGTACGAAAGAGAGCGAATAAAAAAGCAAGTGCAGGCTCGAAAGCCTATTACACACGCTAGCTAGCGTGCTTATAGTTTTCGAGCTCTATCCAGCATAAACAAACCTTTTCGGTTAGGAATAGGCGCCACTAACCCGCCCGGATCCAGCCACTTTCTATTGATCATGTCCCCTTTTATAGTAAGTGGAAGCTAGAAGGGAGCCAGCAAGAGAGCAAGCGGAGGGGGGAGATCGTAGACTTGTTATATGGCAAACAGAGGTAAGAACCGCTCAAAGAGTGTGCAAGCAAGCAAAAAAAAGCGTAGGCTCGAAAATTACAAATAAGCGAGAAAATAGAGAACGATACGTACTCTATATAAGTTCCAGCCCGAAAGTATCCGAAATGCGTCAAATAATAAGAGAAGGTTGAAAAGCCGAAACGTACTAGTGTGCGCCTAATTTTCTCTTCGCGTGGTTTTGTTTTGTTACTAGCGCGTAGGGTCGTTCCTTCCGCTTGCTAGGAGAGATAGCATACTTTCTTTCCTTTTTTAAGCTTTCTAGCCGAACTGTTCGAACTGAACCTTTCGCATCGGATTATTTTGATAAAGGAAGACTAGCTGAAAGAGCTAGCGTAGGCTCGCCGCGTTAGCGCTGGTAGTTTTCTCGCTTCTCGGTCAAGCAGCAGAGGGTAGGAGATGATCACGAGGGACACATGCATTGGTCAACAGTTGTCAACCGAGATTCACTCCGAAGATCATGTGGAGTTAGGCAGGGATGCTTCTGATTTTCTTAATAGAACAGGAAGAGGATGCAAGATGAGCTCACAGGAGTGCCAATCCACCGAGCTACCAGGTTTGAGAATAAGGTGGGATCCCTGGATGTAGTGGCTGGTGAATCACTGATCAAAAAGCGGATTTTGGAGAGATTCTTCATCGATCTAGTGGCCGGTGAATCACTGATCAAAAAGCGAGCAGCCGCCAGGTTTACTGATAAGGTTAGATCCCTGGATGTAGTGGCTGGTGAACCGCTTCTTCTTCTTCCACGAAGATTCAGACAAAACCGAGCTTGGATGGAACTGAACAAGATTTGGCGAACAAATACAAAGGTCAAAGGCTTTATTATTAAGAAAGTCAAAGGAGGTTATTCAGTAGCCATCGCAGGTTTCATTACTTTTCTTCCATTCCGCCCTCACAGAAGTCAAAAGAAAAGAATATCGAATGATCGATTCACCATTGAGAGCATTAACCCCAAAAGGACGAATATTGTGGTGTTCTAACATCGGCAGATCAAACAATTCTCTTTTCGAAGCCGTCCATTAACTAAATAAAGGCTTGCGGGCTGTCACCGGTAGGGAAGGTTCAAATTCGAAGAGATATGCCACTATAGCTTTCTTTAGTGGATCCAGTGGGAATGAGATTCTATGCCCAAGTCAGTTTCTTAAGAGTCAAGCTTGCATAACCACAGAAGTAGGACCGAAGACCAAGAGCTCGGGAAATCCAGATCGGGCATCCAGCGTGGGGTCCTGAGCTAAGCCTTGACTAAACCTTGGAAATCTTAAAGCCATAATGCTTTTCAAATCCTCCTACCCATTATCCTACTGCAATAATTCGTGCTAAGAAGAATGCCCATGTTGTGGCAATTCCAGCCAGAAGGTAATGGGTTACTCCTACCGTACGTCCTTGTACAATGCTCAAGGCTAATGGCTGAGTAGCAGGAGCTAATGGCTGAGTAAGAGGAGCAACTTTTCATATATTATGAGCCCAAATGATTCAATAAGTTCTTACCAATAATCACGCCCGCGGAAAAGAAAGATGAAATGAAAAGCCCATACAAAATGAGTGCCTAGGAAAAAAATGGCCCTACGTAGATAATGAAGAACCATAAGACTGAATTACTTGGGATGCTTCTGCCCATAAGAAATCGCGGAGCCAACCATTAATAGTAATAGAACTCTGCACAAAGTTTCCTCCCGTGATACGAGTTACCATTCCTTGATAGCTTATACTACCCGAAATATTTGATTGTGTTTTCCAACTGAAATGAAATATGGTTGAAATAGCATTGTACATCCAGAATAGGCGTAAGAAATGATCCCAAGCGTATACTTGACAGGTCACTCTTTGTCCAAGTCCATCACAAGGGAAACGAAAACCAAGATTTGCTTTATCCGGTATCAAACAGGAACTACGAGCAAATAGAACACATTTTTGGAGTATCAATATTGTTACATTTGAAAGAAATAAAGAAATATAGAATAGAAATAGCGCAAAATTAGAAAGATATAAAAATGTAAATTGTATTGTATTGTTATATTTACAACATCTTTTTTATATAGGAAGAAAATGATAAACAAAGTAAATAAATTAATATAGAATTATTAATATAATATTATTAATATACAATAAATTATAAGTTACAAACATTTAAATAACCACATTTAATCTAGTTATTACTCCCCGACAAGATAAATGGGAGGTCTCCAAACATTAAGCTTGAAATGAAATATAAAGAAACGATAAGAAAATAGTCACTTGGTGAATATATCTGCAATTTGAGCATCACTGTCAATAAAAAAAATGATAAGTTCTTTGGCAGCGACCCTTTTTCGAACAAAGTGATAATCTATTTCAATATACTTGGTATGCGCATGAAAAACAGGATTATCACTTAGATAAATTGCAGATAGATTATCACACCATAAAGTAGGAGAATTTGAAGGTGAGAATCCAAGTTCACAAAGAAGAGATTGAATTCAGATTAGTTTAGCTGTAGCATTTCCCAAACTTTTATATTTAGCTTTAGTGCTAGATTGTGCAACTGTGCATTACTTCTTAGCACTCCATTAAATCAAATTAATGCCAATAAAAATTGAGAAACCACTGATAGAACGTCGATCATCAGGATTACCAGCCCAATCGGCATCGGAGAAACAATGAAGTTGAGATTGAGAATTCTTCCAAAAATAAAGACCATGACTTGATATGCCTTTGAGATATCACAGAATTCGCTTAACTGCCACCCAATGAGATGTAGTTGGTTATTTCATAAATTGGCATACTTGATTAACTGCATAAGAAATATCAGGTCTTGTCAGTGTGAGATATTGAAGAGAACCAACGACCTATCGATAAAGGCGAGAATCATCTAGATGAGTTCCATCATGAATAGATAGTCGAGAGCCCGTAGTAATAGGGGTCAATGAAGGTTTGCAATCAACCATAGCAGCTCGAGTAAGTAGATCAGAAATATACTTCTGTTGAGTTAGAATAAGCCCACCGAAATGTGAATGTACTTCTATGCCAAGAAAGTGATGTAGCGTGCCTAGATCCTTGATAGAAAATTCTTGTTTGAGAGCACTGAGGATGGAGTCCATAGGAGCATTACAAGATCCTGTGAGTATAATATCATCTACATAAACCAGAACAAAAATGACAAAATTTGAGGTTTTGTAGATGAATAATGATGTATCAGCCAGTGATGCTTCAAAGCCAAGGGTGAGTAAAAATGTACTCAAACGAATAAACCATGCTCTAGGTACTTGCTTTAAACCATATAAAGACTGACGAAGATGACAAACGTGATGAGGACGTGATAAATCAATATAGCCCGGTGGTTGAGCCATGTAAACCTCTTCATCCAAATGACCATGAAGGAAAGCGTTGTCAACATCTAGTTGTCGAATATGCCAATTATGTCTGACAGCAATAGAGAGTAAAATACGAATAGTAACTGGTTTAATGATTGGATTGAATATAGCATAATAGTTGATACCTTCTTATTGAGAAAAGCCTTGAGCTACGAGACGAGCTTTACATCTAGCAATAGATCCATTAGGATGTTGCTTTAATTTGTAGACCCATTTACACCCCACAATATGCTTGTTGGTTAGAGCAGGAACAAGATCCCATGTGTGATTTTTTATAAGAGCATCATATTTAACATTCATTGAATGAATCCAACATGGATATTTTTGTGCTTGTTTGAGAGTCTGAGGTTCCTGAATAGAAATAGTAAGAAAAGCCCCAGAAGTTATTTGAAAACGACGTGGGGGTAATGTACCATCTTGTGACCTGGTAATCATGCGATGTGTGGATGAAGTAGAAATATCCTCCGGAGAAGCTAAAGATTTAGCATTAGAGTGTTCAATGATAGGAGAGTGAGTAGATGGAGATAGCTCATTAGATATTGTTATTGGAGAATTAGATGCAGGTATTGAGGAAAAAGAATAAGAGGAGAGAGAAGAAATAATAAAATTACCCGTAGTCGTTGGAGTTGTATCCGCGGTTGACAAACACTTATTAAAAGGAAAGTTAGTCTTATTAAAGTGTACAGTTGGACTAATATAGATATGCCTTGTTTGTGGATCAAGACATGATAACCAATAAAATCAGTAGGATACCCAAGGGAGACACAAGGTTTGGAGCGAGATTGAAATTTATGAGTTTGATATGACCGAAGATAGGGAAAGCACAAACATCCAAAGACTCGTAAATGAGTGTAGATTGGTGGAGTTTTGTAAAGAATTTGGTAAGGAGATTGAGATTGAAGTGTACGAGTAGGTAATCTATTGATTAAATAGACTGCAGTTTCAAATGCAAAATCCCAAAACTTGATGGGAAGATGAGCATGATTTAGAAGTGTGAGTCTCATATAAATGATGTGTCTATTTTTTCTTTCTGCAGTTCCATTTTGTTGGGATGTGTGGGGGCATGAAAGACGATGAGTGATCCCATTATTTTGAAGTTCAGCTTGAAAGGCTACAAATAAAAATTCTTTGGCACCATCTGATTAAAAAAAAATTTAATTTTGGTGTCAAATAGATTTTCAACACGTAGTCAGAATGTACGAAAGATTTGAAGAGCCTCTGAGCGATTTTTCATAAGGAAAAACCAAGAATATTAAATATAATAATCAGTGAAATGAATATAGTAAATATATCCAGTAGAAGATCGGACTAGAGCAGGTCCCCAAATATCAGTATGTACTAGCTGAAAAGGACGAGTGCTTTTATGATTAGTAAGAGGAAAAGATTTTTTAGTAATTTTACTCAAGGAACAAGCATCACAAAATATAGTACCAATAGAATTACTTTCTATTGAATTTGTGGATAAAAGTTGAGATACAATAGGAAATGCAGGATGTCCAAGTCTATTATGCCAAATGTTGCGAGATATTTGAACACTTAGAATGCGAGGACTAACTGATGATAAGTATGTTGCATGCAGACAGTACAAGCCTCCTTTACGAGCTCCCTGGAACAATTTCTGATGAGTGAGATGATCCTTTACGACAAAAAAATGAGGGTGAAACTCAAAATAATAATGATTATCTTGAGTAAATTGGGAAACAGATAATAAGTTCATGGAGATAGTGAGAACATATAATACTTTAGTTAAAAGAAATCGTCTCAATGAGTTTGAAAAGAAAATTGAATCAATAGAGAAAATTTTTAAACCTAATCCATCTCCAATAAGTAATTGTTAAGGATGAGCTACATTTTCCTGTATAGATAAATATGTCATGTCATTGGTCACATGGTTGGTGGCGCCAGAATCTATATACCAGTCAAGAGTATGAGCTCCTGGATCATTGTCGTAGGCTATGTTGACTTTAGGGGTTCTATAGTTTGTTGAAAATTGAGGACAATTAGGAGCAATGTGGCCTGATTTTTGACATATTTGACAAACAAAAGGATAATCCCGTTGTTGATAATTGCGTGTGCCCGACTTATATGTACCGGAAACTGACCCATTATATATTCTGTGCGTATTAGGCTGTTGTTGATTATTACTTTGTGGTTGCCATGATGCCCGGTTATAAGAGCCCGCATGTTGAGTGACATGTTGCCTTTCAAATTCTAATGATGGACTATTCATGCGAGAGCCTAACACATACTCTCGTTCTTGATTTCTAGATGTGATTTTAGGGTTCGAGAATCGCCCTTGAATCGAAGGTGAGAAACAGGATCGATGCTCCGAAAATCGCCTTGGGAAAAAGGAGTTGGTAGATCCACGATGATAATGGCGAGTGACATCGGGGAATGATGATGTTGTGGACAAGTAAGGACTCATGAGTGGTGATGGTAAGATTCCTCTACTGATTTTGTAATTGAGCTTGGCTTCTTTAGAAATGAGCATGGATTTGAGTTCATCTAAACTTGTTTGCTTGAGTGTAGGAGTGAGGGCCATGCAAAGAGACTGATATTGTTCTCCTAACCCAGCGAAAATTCTGTCTTTGATTTCAGATTCAGGTTTAGGAAGGCCAATCTGGGCTAGCTGGTGGTGAGACTAGCGATAGACGTCAGGTAAACTCCCATTGTTCGATCTTCTTTAACCGTGTCACGCCATTGAGAGTCAAGAAGATCTTGATGAGCTCGGACTTGTTGAGCAAATAGAACTTCTAATTTCTACCACATATCTGCAGAATTGTGAATTCCAATTACCTGTAGATTAACTTGAGTGTCTAATGATCCTAAGATAGTGGTGAGACATAGTCTATCACAAATCTTCCAAGTCTTGTAGGATGGGTTGGGAATAAGAGTAGATTCATCATCTTTTTGAGGAGGCAAAAACTTTGGCAGTGTCGGGATGGTTTGATTGGCATACCCTATCAATTCGTAAATTTACAAGAGTGGTATCATATTGTTGCGCCATAGAAAATAGTTTGTTCCATCCAGCTTAACTGGAAGTACTAGAATATTGCTTGGAAGTTGAACTGCTACAGCTGAAGAACTCATGTTGATTATGTAGGTTCCGAAAGAAAATATGAAAGTGAGCAAGTGAGGTTGATGGTGAAATAATGATGGAGATATAGTAAGAACAGAAGAAATTTAGATAATCTTCTGATATCAATAAGAACTGAAGAAAATGAATCTGACCAGCATGCTAGGATGTAGGATCGAATTGCATTAGTAAGAATGCTATGATATCATAAAAGAAATGAAGAAATATAGAATAAAAAGAGTCCAAAACTAGAGAGATATAAAAGTGTAAATTGTATTGTATTGTTACATTTACAACATGATAAATAAACGTAAATAAATTAATGTAAAACTATTAATATAATATAATTAATATACAATAAATTATAAGTTACAAACATGTAAATAACCACATTGAATCTAGTTATTAACATGAATGGTAAATGCATGAATGTGATGTACCAAAAAATGAGCTTTCCTAATGGAATAGGTAACAAAGCTACCTTGCCCCCTACTGCCACTAAATCAGCACTACCCCAAGTCAAACTTGTGCTTGCTGTTGCACCTGGAGCCGTTGCACCGGGTGCCAAAGCATGGGTGTTTTGTATCCATTGAGCAAAGACAGGTTGTAATTGTATAGCGGTATCAGAAAACATATCTTGAGGGTGCCCTAAAGCGCTCATAGTATCATTATGAATATACAAACCAAAACTGTGAAAGCCTAGAAATATACATACCCAGTTGAGATGTGATATGATTGCATCACGATGCCTAAGGACATGATCTAATAGATCGTTGTATCGAGTAGTTGGATCATAATCTCTCACCATAAAAATAGCTGCATGCGCGGCAGCACCAACTATAAGAAATCCACCAATCCACATATGATGTGTGAACAATGACAGTTGGGTACCATAATTAGTAGCTAGATATGGAGTTGGGGGCATGGAATTCATATGGTGAGCTACAACAATGGTTAAAGAGCCTAACATAGCTAGGTTAAGAGATAATTAAGCATGCCATGACGTTGTTAGGATCTCATATAGACCTTTATGATCCTGGCCTGTAAATGGACCTTTATGAGCCTCTCAAATATCTTCTAGACCATGACCAATGCCCCAATTGGTCCTATACATGTGACCTGCTATCAAGAAAAGAATTGCAATAGCTAAATGATGATGAGCAATATCAGTCAGCCATAGACCCCCAGTTACTGGATCTAATCCTCCACGAAAAGTAAGAAATTCTGCATATTTTGACCAATTCAAGGTAAAAAATGGAGTTGCTCCCTCGACAAAACTAGGAGAAAGTTGAGCCAAAAGATCCCGATTCAAGAGAAATTCATGAGGAAGTGGGATCTCTTTAGGATCTACTCCAGCATTTTGAAATTGGTTAATTGGTAAAGATATATGTACTTGATGCCCCGCCCAAGAAAGAGACCCTAGTCCTAGTAGCCCTGCTAAATGGTGATTCAACATGGATTCTACATCTTGGAACCATGCCAACTTTGGAGCAGCTTTGTGATAATGGAACCAACCAGCAAAAAGCATTAAGGCTGCAAAGACTAATGCACCAATTACGGTACAATAGAGTTGTAATTCACTAGTTATTCTAGATGCTCGCCAAATCTGAAAAAACTTGGAGGTTATTTGTATTCCTCGGAACCCCCGACCCACATCGCCATTCAATATTTCTTGGCCCATTATTGGCCAAACCACCTCAGCGCTAGGTCCAATGTGAGTAGGGTCACTTAGCCATGCTTCCTAATTGTAAAAACGAGCACCGTGGAAATACATCCCACTCAGCCAAAGAAAAATAATGGAAAGTCGCCTGAAATGGGCACTAAATACTTTTCGGGAGATCTCTCCAAATCACTGGTATGGCTATCAAAATCGTAAGCATTAGCATGTAGGTTCGAGATCCAAGTGGTAGTTTCAGGACCCTTAGCTATTGTTCTTGAGAAATGACCCGGTTTGGCCCATTTCTCGAAAGAAGTTTTTACATGATCTCTATCTACCAAAATGAGGACTTCTGGTTCCGGCGAACGAATAATAATGGAGTCCTCCTCTTTCCGGACAAGACATACAAAGAAACCCGCCAACAGTCAAGTAATTAGTGAACCTCTGAGAGATGTTTATAATTAGTTTCTTTCTCTTCTATCTCCCATCTATTTTTTATTTAGTTATTCACTAGAGCAATTATGATCTGGAAGTCGATCCGGGGCAATTGTTCGGATCTATTGTGACATAGTCATGAGGTGCTCAACAGACCTATTTTTATCTTAGAAAAACCATTTTTTTTACAACCTAGTCGTCTGTATTTACTAATATCTTAGTTAGAAGTTCCTAAATGTTGTTACGTCTTCCATTCCATGGAATATATTTCTTATTTACTCGATTATTAATTATTACTCTATTCGAAATTACATAGGCACGTATTGGTCATTCCTAATGCAATATTCCAGTATCTATCTTTTTAGTCATTCAAAAGTTCATTTTAATAGTAGAAAAAGATCTTTGAAAGGATATAATGAAATTCTTTGGTTTTCTTTTTCAAAAATAAATGATCTATTATAAAAAAAGAAAATAAAAAGAAAGAGTGCTCTTATTCGAAACGTCTCGTGATCTTCAACCAATTTTGCGCTTCAATATAATTACCAAGCGTAAGCGCTATAGCTTATTTCCAATACTCAGCGGCTTGATCGAACCAAGCCTCCACAATTTCAGAATCGCCCTGTTGAATGGCCTGTTCTCCCCAGTCGGAATAGGTGGGTCAATTCCTTCCCTTAGAACCGTACTTGAGAGTTTCCTACCTCATACGACTCAGCATTCAATTCTTGTGTTGTTCCATTTTCTTTTTTATTTACCCTATCTAATTGAATGATATTTCTCATAGGTCTATCCCATTTTGCTTGGGTTAACTAAAATAGGTAAATTACATGAGTTTCAAACTGGAACATTGATTACTAATTAGTTTTTTTTAGTTTTCTCTTTTCTCCCACCTTCAAAAGAATAAAGCATGAGTATTTCCACTCTCGCTAGAATTTTGTAAAAGTTAACTAAATATAGAATTTCTGAAAAAGTCTTTTTTTCATAATAAAAAAAATACTTACTATCTTTGGGATCTGCTCAATCCCTTAGGGGATCAACTTTATTACATAAGTGGATTCCAAACTTTTTTCTTATATCATAATAATAAATATAAGTAAGTAAGCAGTCCTTATTGTATCCGTCCAAAACCTCACTAATTGATCTTTACGGTGCTTTTGCTACCAATTAGATCCTTTATACATAGAATAAAGTATAACGGTATATCTATTTCTTCATACTTCGACTTTTATGAAGTTCCTTTCTTTGCTGCCGCAGATAAAAATCATTTTTTGGACGATGTATAGGTAGAAAGCCTTTTTTCTTCGTCTAATTATAAGGGATTCATTTTTTCTCGTTCCTTTTTTCTTTCTATAGTGGAGATAGTTGCCCGTAATGACAGATCACAGCCATATTATTAAAAGCTTGTGGTAAGAACGGGTTTCGTTCTAGTGCCCGAAAATAATATTCCAAGGCTTTCGTATGTTCTCCGTTACTTGTGTGGATTAGGCCTATGTTATAGAGTATATAGCTTCGATCATAAGGATCAATTTTGTCTCGCATAGCTTCAATATAATTTTGTATAGCTTCGGTATAATTTTCTTCGGATTAAGTTGACATCCGTTACGGTCGTAGTTCGATTCAAAGAATCTCCGTTCCAGAACTGTACGTGAGATTTGCACCTCATACGGCTCCTCGGGGGCCAAAAAACAATTTCAAAGGACCAAACCAATATTATTCCAATACTATTTATCTTAATATGGTTGTAATATAAATATAGATAAGAAAGTCAAATCCTATTGGAAGATGCTAAATTAAACCAATGAAATTTTGTCTGCTAGATGCTATAATAATAACTAAAAAATGTTTCTGAATTGATTTTGTCCCTTAATAATTTGAATTTCCCTTTGTTGTGAGTAATAACTTAATCCTTCAATAAAATACTCCCTGTAGAAATATCAATAGATATTGAAATCCATCCTTTTCAATTACGAAAATTAAAATTATAGAATTTAGTATTTCATGAATCATGACACAATATCTCTATGAATATATGAAAAAAAAGGATTTTGATCGTTTCTCTTCTTCTTTCTTAAAAAGGGAGTTTAAAAAAGAAAAGGACTATTTTGTTCCCGATAGTCATTTTTTTGAATATGTGGATAGGAGCATACTCTGGATCGGAATCATGAGGAGTACTCTTTGATCATTTCTACTAACGTAAAGCCCCAATTAGTATTCTTTTTATGTTATGAAAAATACCTTTTTGTATAATTTACATAAAAAATCTTCATTACTAATCCTTTATGTATTTTTGTGTTCCTAACCATCCACTCATTTTGACTCAATGGTCTATTATAGTACTACATAGAAAGGATAATAAAAACTATATATGGATGAGCTTTTGAGCCCGCTTCAAGCTTGAGTGACTAATCAACCGATCTTGGGGATAAATGTCTTGTTTATTTTGATTTTCTTTTCATTCTTGTACATAGGAGATGAGACTCCATTTTTTAACTGCTAATTTAGAAGCTGTTTTCTTTCACTCATATAATTATCTGATTTAGTTCATCAACCTAAATAATGAATAAAAAATGAAGATATATCTATTCCATTTCTTTACTAAAAAAAAAGAAGGAAAAAAAGTTTATGTTTAACCGAATCACACGTAGAGATATTGATAATATACAAAGAGTTAATGAAATTTCATAATTAATTGATTGAGCCGCGGCTCGTAGACCACCTAAAAAGAAATATTTATTATTTGATCCATATCCTGACATAAGAAGTCTGATGGGAGCAATACTTGAAATGACAATCCATAAAAAAATACCGATATTGAGATCGGATAAAACAAGTTGGTAACTAAAAGGAATTACTAAATAACTTAGTCAAATGGATATAACTGCTATGGAAGGTCCTATACTGAATAAACGAGTATCCCTCGAGATGGGAGAATATTCTCTTTGAAAATTCATTTTGTCCCATTGACTAGAGCTTGCAGAATTCCCAAAGGACTGGCATATTCCGGCCCAATACGTTGTTGTATTCCTACGGATATTTCTCTTTCTAACCACACAATTACGAGTACATCTATTGTAATTCCTAATACAAGACTCAAAATAGGTACAAGCATCCATATGATTCCATAGAACTCTTTGAAGGATTCCAATATGGAAAAACAATGGATATCTTGTACTTCTGTTGTATCAATTATCATTTTAACGATCTACTTCTCCCATAATGATATCTATGCTAGCTAATATTGTCATAATATCAGCTAATTTCATTCTTTTAACTAACTAAGGAAGAATTTGTAAATTGAGAAATTCGGGTGGGCGAATTTTCCATCTTCAAGAAAAATCACTCTGATCTCCTATTCACAAAATTCCCAATTCCCCCTTTGGGGCTTCAACTCTTACATATAGTTCTTGCTTCGGCAATTCAAAGGTGGGGGAGGTTTTTTTTTACTAATGAATCGATATTCTAAATCATTCCATTATGGATCCTTTTCTCTATCAAAGGATCGAATTTCTAAATTCTCATAGGGTCCCCCACGAATTCCTTCCAGAGCCTGTTGAATAATTTTTATAGATTCTGTCATTTCACTGATTCGGACTAAATAATGAGCTAATTAATCTCCTTCTTTTTGCCAATGGATTTCTCAATCAAATTCGCCGTAACATTCACAACGATCAACTTTACGAAGATCCCATTGGATTCTAGAAGCCCGTAGTATCGGTCCTGATAAACCCCAATTTATTGCTTCTTCTCCGCCAATAATGCCTACCCCTCAACTTGTTCTAAAAAAAATAGGATTCCGCGTAATAAGTTTTTTGTATTCAGAAATCGCTGTTAAAAAATAATCACAAAAATCTAAACATTTATCTATCCATCCATGAGGTAGATCGGCTGCTATTCCTCTGATACGAAAATAATTATGCATCATTCTCATACCAGTGGCAGCTTCAAATAGATCATATATTAATTCTCTTTCTCGAAAAATATAAAAAAATGAGTATGTGCACCAATATCTGCCATAAAAGGGCCAAGCCATAAGAGATGAGAAGGTATATGACTCAACTCTAACATAATAACTCTGATATAACTGGCTCTTTTAGGTACTTGAATATTCCCCAACTGTTCGTGTCCATTTATAGTTATTGCTTCTGTGAACATAGTCGCTAAATAATCCCAACATGTTACAATAGACAAATATTGTCACACTGTTCTATTTTCCGCAATTTTATCCATCCCTCTGTGTAAATAACCCAATATCGGCTCATAATCAATAACATCTTCACCATCTAGAGTAAGGATGAGCCAAAGAACACCATGCATTGATGGGTGGTGAAGTCCCATATTGACTATCATGAGATCTTTTCTTGTAATTGTTACATTCATAGGTTATTCCTCGATTGATTCTTTCATGAATTGCTGAAAACGAAAAGAAATTTATCAAAATTCAAGATCTAGTAAATTAAATAATTCAAGTGACTTTTCAATTTAACGAGCTTTTGATTGTCTAATATACAGCCGACTAATTAATTCTTTATAATGTACTTTATTTTTCTTTGACAAATAAGACAGAAGCCGTTGTCGTTTTCCCAGGATTTTATGTAGACCTCTCTGGGATAAATAGTCTTTTCTGTGCAATTTCAAATGTAAAGTAAGTATCTTATTGGTGAAACTAACTATTTGAAATTCAACGAACCCACTGTTTTCTTTTTTTTTTCTCTTCTTGTGAAATAACGGAAATAAATGTATTTTTTACCATAAAACAGAATCTTCTATACTTTTGTTTTTCTTTTTACAATTCAATAAATACATTTGACCAATCAGTAAGAATAATGCTAGTCATATATACAATAATCTTAATTTGTTTATTAGCTACTAATTTTATCAACTCATAAAAAAAAGAAAATGAATGTTTCCGATTTTCAATTTGATTTGGATACGATAAGAAAAGAGATTCTATTTTTACACTTAAAAAAGAGGAAAACCATTATTTACTTAAAAACAAAAAACTACAAATAAAAAATAACAAGATTCTGTTGATTCATTTATAGACCTAATGGATATTAATCCATGCATTGAATTAGTATTCAGTTATGAATGTAAAAAAATGCATGTATGCATCTCTTTCTTTCATATATCGTATAGGGTAGAGAATGCATGCTAAAGGTTGTTATTAATAAATTTACAATTGTGGATACATATATATCCTTATCATACTAAAACGACTACTATTATTAGTATCAAACCAATATCGATTCATACCAGCTAAATCTTCTAATCGATAATTAGGCCAAAGAAAGAACTTGAATTTAATTAATTTATTTTTATCTCTTTTGATTTTATCCAAAACTTTACTACAATTTTTTATGTATTTAAAAAATACTAAATTTTTTTGTATAACATTTCTATTACTTGAATATAAAGAAATTAGAATTTTTAATTCTCTTCGCCTTTTAGTGGATAAAATATTTTCAAGAACAAATAAATCTGAACGCATTTTATCCCCGTTTTCAGGCATTTTTTGATGTTTTGCAATAGATTTATCAAAATTGTTCTTATCACTATAACCTTTTTCTCAATATCTCATTTGATAGATAAGAAATTGTCTGTCATTTTTTATAGACAAACGTACCGGTTCGATAATTAATATTCCACTTTTTATCAAATTTTGTTAGAGTGAAATTCTTTTGAATCGTCAGAATATCCAAATTCATTTTTCCCCTTTGAATAGATGCCATAGCAATTTCTTTTGAATTTCTCAATCTAAGCAGGAGACAATATAATTTGATATTATTCATCATTCTTTGATTTCAAAATTTATTATATATCAATTGAAAACGTAAATACATTTTTAAGAAGAAATCAATCTCTACTTTTTTGTTACTCTTGGATTATTTTTTCTTTATATGTTTTTTTTATATTTGAGCCTACAGAATTTTCTTCAATATCTTTTTTTGGTTTAAGAGAACTGATCCAAGAGAATCTTGGTTTTGTGCATCTATTTCAAGACTAACTTGTCCTGTGGATTCTTTTCCTTTTGGATTTAGATTCCTTAATTCCTTATTTTCCTTTTGATTTAATTGGCTGAATTTATCCTGAGTAGAAGGAAAGGGAGAAAGGGGACTCCTGATACTTGCTTGATTCTAAACATCTGGAAGTTGGGTTCTCTATAGCTAAAGTGCTGTAAATCCTTGCCTATAAGATTCAAGGATGGATATAGTAGTGGAAATATTTTTATATAAAGATTTACCAATTCCCTTCCACTAGTAATGTAGTATTTTAATTACTAGGTTTTGAATTAGAAATCAAATTAGTGGTTGTACAAAGGGGTGAAGATCCTTTCTATATATACAAACTTATGGCAGTCTCTAAGGATTGAGGAATTCAATAAATATTTCATTCGATGGAAAATTGAATTTTCTATATTGCAAAAATCAATTCTTTGTTTTGGATAAATCCTAGTCAAGAATGGAATAAATTGCCTCCCGATTCTTTCACAGAAAGATCCTTTAGACAAGGATTAGATCAAATGAAAAAAATAAGGGTATGTGATAGATAATGATATATCTTGATTCGATATTTTGAGCCCTTTTATCTTTATGAAACTCAAGGACAAGAAAAGAAGGAATAGGTCTTATTTTTCCTACATTTTTTTTCCTACATCTTAGGAAGATTTGATTCCCTTGATATTTCTTAATAGGTCACTGCCTATTTTGCTTGTGCTTAACGTTTCCGATTCGACTAGAAAAATCATATCCTCTAAAAACTTGTTAAAAATGAATTTCTTGGATCATTTCATCAAACGGTGTTGGGTCAGAATCCTTTTTTCCACTATTATTAGTGAACAATAATGGAATAATTCCTTCATAGATATAAGGGAAAACATTTACATGGATATAGTAAGTCTTGCTTGAGCTGCTTTAATGGTAGTCTTTACATTTTCCCTTTCACTGGTAGTATGGGGAAGAAGTGGACTCTAGAGGTATTACTAATTGAATTAAGGAATCAAACCGTATCGATTCTTTTCGTTATCGTTTTACTCTTTTGATTTTCTCTTTTGATTTTATTTGTTTACCTCTCTCTTTACTGGTCAAAGAGAAAAATGAAGTTCTATTATGAAGTGAATATGCACCTTGGATGAGAAATATGATATACATAGTGGTTGTTTAAAAAGAGGCCGTGAATAATAAGATTTAGAGTCACATATTGCGCACTTAATCACCTGTTTTCTTATTTTATTTGAATAAATTATATTTATGCTATGCTTTGTTGACTCATTTCATATCATGACTCAAGAGTTAAAAACGATGGATTAAAGTCTTTTTTTTCAAAATCTGAAAAAATTCCAGAGAACGTTTTGTTTCATCCGTTTACTGTTTATTCAATTACTTATCGGAATGCTAAAAGAAAATCGAGTCATTTTATGCTTGGACTTTTCTTCTTTTTTTCGTCGAGATTGGCTTGGTGTTCAGTGTACCGCCCATAGGAGTAAATGATTCATCCCAATCCGGATGTTCAGGAAGGGCATTGTCGACTAAAGAGATGGTTCTGTCAGCAGTCGGAGCGAGAGTAAGAAGCGGCAGTAGAAGGAGTAGAAGCTGTAGATGCCAAGTATAACGGCAGAGGAACAGAAGCAGTACTCGACCGTAGTTAGAGGTTTCCACATCAATTGGTTATTCCCATGGGCGTCAAAAGGAAAAAAGGCTTCCAGCGTCTTGGATAAAAACCACATAGGCTGAAAAGAGAGTTTCGTAGACGCTCAACTAGATAGGGTAAGTGAGGAGAAAGGGTCTCGTTCAGAACAGCTCCGATAGGATCACAAGTAAGGGAATCATAAACAAGGTTTTTGCCCTCATCGGTCGAAGACAAGCTCAGTCCTTACCATTATGTCTTTCCTACTTTTCGTTTCACCTCACCTTTTTGTCCATCCATGGAAAACCGAGACAAAGCAGCTCTTTCCAGGCGACCTGACCTCGTCGTTCTCTGGTGGAACAGAATACTGCCCGATCAGACCACCGCGCACACGACTCGTCTTAATAGTCTTTGTTAATAACTGCGTACATAATGAGTGACTGCTGCGAGATCTTCTTTATTTCATGCTATTGGCAACCATATTAACATAAAGGCAGCCTCCTTAGTTAGCTCATGAATCAACATATGAACTATTGCGCTAAGTGGTCGCAAAGTAATTAGGCGGCTGATTGCCATTGCTTTTGCTTGTCGGCCCCTCCCGTTCCCTCCGTCTTCCGATTGCTTTCTGCAACTACCTAACTATCATCTACTGGCTTCCTCTATTCCCAATACCATCTTGTACTTGCTTGTATGAGTCTAAAGGAGGAATAGCTGCGGGGGAAAGGAAGAAAGAAATCTCTTTCGTTTTTTCTATTAGACTAAGTTCATTAACAAAGCGTTCAAGTGGGCGTGTTTGCTTTGCTTCAGCGGGGATGGAACATTAGAAACGTAATAAGATACCTTAGCTTACTCCGGAAAATGCCACCGGCTAAAGAATCTATCATTGAATTCACCAGCTCCGGCTGAATGAAGGGGGAGGAAGCGAGTTCACCTCAAGAATGAAATGAACAATTTAATAAAGGAGGGTTGTATTAGAATATTTGACGTCTTAAATCCTACTTTATATTTAGGGTTGTGCTATCAATAGGTTCTAGCACCATTCTCCAGAATACTTTCCCATTTGGTCTTTCGAGATTCCTTCGAAATCTTAGGCATTTGAGAAGCTTTTAGGGTTATATTTCTACGAGGACAAGATGCTGAGTAGAGATATTCCTAGTTTTCCTTGTTCCTCTCCTAGTAGTCATCTGAAAATTTTAAGATAAATCCTATATCAGTTATTATATTTTCTAGTCTTGAATATTTATTCGAGGAAACAGGCTCTGATACCACTATAGTTGTCACGTCCCGACCCGGTTTGGTCGGATCCCCGTGAACAACCCGCCACTCTCCCAGTTTATTAAAGTGTTTCCCGTTATCCTAAACCGTAAAAAGTAAAGTGTCTTTTAAACATGCACATTTTTCCTGGAATAACATAAACAAAACTGCATAACATTTTTAAATTCATCATACCTGTTTCATAGGCATATTAGTTGATGGTCTTTATGGGTAGGCTTTCCGAAATCTCCTAAAAGGGATATAGGGGAGGGGGGTGAGTACCACTACTCAGTGAATGAGATACACATCTTTTGACTAAAAAAATATTTATATGGAGTGTGTTAGACTCATTTCTTTTCAAAAATTCCTTCATTTAAAAATTCGGGTTTTTCCATTATTTCTTAGTTATCACGGTGTGTCATCACCCAACACACATCCTTCATCATGAAGGTTACACACATTCGCAACACACATCACTACTGAACCCGCTAGTGGCTTCAGAGCGACTTTTCCTACCACCCGAATAGAAGCACGACCACTTCTACCCTGGGAATGAGTGGATGTACGCAACATCCGACCCACAATCCCGAAATCACTTCTTCGTGTCCGTATGAGGACAGAGACCTCATCCTGTCCCCACCCTAGTCTCATGCGCTTGGTGCTACTCCAAATTTCGCACAGACAGCTGGAACGACGAACTGCCCTTATAGCCACCAGGTCGTCGAGTGCCCTTAGGACACATCACTACCCCTCATGGACGTCTTGATGATCCCGTACTCACAGTGCATGCACAAACAATATTTTCTCATATTGCCATGTAATATGTGGTGCCACTGGTCCAATGGCCCCGACTCTCAATGTAACCTTCAGTTGTTTGTCTTGACTGGTTCGTCGACAGGTTATGTCGCACAGCCGCTAGTTGACTGAGCATGTCAGTCTATCTTGGTACCATGGCCAAACAATTCATTTATTAAGTTTTATGGCACATATATCATGTTTGTTTACAAGCTCCTGCTCGTGCCAACTGGTCTTGGGCCCACTGTACGAGATTTTTAAAATCGGGCATTTAGCCCCCAAGTTCCAAAACTGAGGCTCCCGGCTTATCAGAGCTATTTGTGCTCATGTCGAGAAGGTCTCCCAAATTGTTTAAGCATTGACACACAGTCAGGGGAGAGCACTTCCAACAAAACATATGTTTTTTCTATCCATCATACCAACTGGGTATGATCTACTTACAACCGGTAAGTAGTTTTTCCGCATGATTTTCACATCACTTCCTCTAAGTAGTGATGTTTAAAATACCACTTAATAGTGGATTTTCATACCGAGGTACTTATCATTCCTAACCGGGTATGATATCAAATTTCCACTCACAACTGATAAGTGGTTGTTAATTTTAAGTTGTGTTGATCGTCCCAACCGGGTATGATGTTAGTAAACCCACTCACTCGTTAATGCTGTGAATTCCCCTAAACTGGTTCTTTGTATTCACATGAGCTTGTCCTTGCTGGTGTTCCCGATACTTCGTGTTCCTACACGATATGAACATCTCGATTCATTATCTTTCGACCTAATCGCCTTCATTCATTCCAAATGAATGAGAAAGTCACACTTTCATTTATTTGCAATTAGGTCCCTAAAGTTATTTCTCTTTAACTTTAAGTCCCTAATGCCGGTTTTTCCTCAAATTAAGTCCCGAAACTTCTAAAATTTATTATAGGACCTCAATTTATTCCATTTCACAAAAAGGGGATTAATTTCCCAAATTTCCAATTTGGTCCTCCAACTTTTCCAAAATTACCATTTTGCCCTTCGTTTACAAAAATGGTAAGTTTTGCCCCAAAAATTCCAAAATTCCTCAATTGATCCTCCAACATTATTTTCATGCCCAATTTCATAAAATTGCATTTTAGTCCTTTAAATTTCGAAAATCCCCAATTTCCCCCCAATTCCAACTCTTTAACACAGCCGAATTTGATTTCTTCAAATTGACCGACCAAACACCTCTAATTGTTGAAATTGAAGTTGAAATTGAGTTCCTACATGTTCATATGATTCTAACAAACTTTGAATCGCAGAGTTTAATGTCGGAACGAGCTCAAATGGAGCTTCGTTGGAAAATAGACTGTAGAGAGAGAAAGCTTCGATTTCTCACCGGAGAGGGCACAGCGGTCTGAGCTTTCGATTTGGGAAGATAGATCTCATCCTGAGGTTCATCCTAGAATCAAGAATCACATCAATTGATGGTGAATTGAGTTAGAATTTCATCATTAAAATTCTGCTGGTTCTCTCTCTAGCATCGACCGAAAATTACAGAGGAGAGCTGAATTGGCTTACCTTTCAGTCCTAATTCGGTCGTGGGAGGGCTGAGGAAGTGTTGGAAATGTTTGGTTTGGCTTGAGGAGGGCTCGAAATGGTCGATTTCAACTTGGTCGAAATAGGGCAGCTTCGATCTGCCAGAGCTGCTTCACTATTCCATCATGCCGACGCTTCTCCAACGATTCTCGGATTGACTAGAGTTTGCTATCAGATAGTTGTCTTCTCCTTGGTTCTTAAGAGCCCGACCTCTCCTTGCGAGGTTAAGAAAAATGTTCAAGTCGAAGCTCTGGTTCGAGCTTCACCAGGAAATGGAGCAGTAGAGAGAGAGAGAGAGGGAGGGAGAAGTGTTCAGGTGTGAGGAGAATGAATGGGGATGACCTCTTTATATAGGTGTAAAAATCGTGTATTAAATGGGAGAGATTTATTCCAAAAATCATACTTTCGAGGAGGTCACACATCCTCACACTACTCTCGGGCAAGCACACATAACTTTAGAGTTCTTATGGATTCTCATTCACCTGAACTAATTTGGTTTTTCTCTTCTAATTTGTCTTAAGTTTCTTTTCCAAGGTTTAATTAACCCTTTGGATCACCTTTTCCAAATTGCTTGTTCCCAAATGATCGGGCTTATAAATCGGCTCCGTTTTCTTACTCGGTTTGACCGGTTCTTTTTTCCAGTTTTCCTTAACTCAAAAGTGCGGGGTTTACACATGCGCATGAAGCTATGTCGAGCTTCCAAGACTATTGGCATGAAAAACTGCCCTTATCTACACCAATTCGTCCAGTAGCCCTATGACGCATCACTACCCCTCTTGGGCATCTTGAGAGTCCCGTAACATTAGTGCATGCAAAAATCAATAGTTTTCCACATAATCCATTTAATCTGTTGTGCCACTAGTACAACGGCCCCGACCCTCAACTCGACCTGCAGCGGTTTGTCTCGATTGGTCTGTCGACCTGTCTTATTGTACTACCGCCAGTACATAGAGTATGTTGGTCCTGTCTTGGTACCATGGCCAAACAAATCATTCATTTAAAGTTTTCTTGGATTAAATTATGTTTTTTTATGAGCTCCTGCTTGTGCCAACTGTCCTCGGGCCCACTGTACAAGATTTTAAAAAATCGGGCATATTAGCCCTCAAGTTCCAAAACCGAGGTCTCCGCCCTATCTGAGCTATTCGAGCTCCCGTCAAGAAGGTCTCCCTAAAAAGTTTTAAGCAGTGGCACATACTTAGGGTAGAGCACTTCCGAAAAAAATAAACTTTTGGCCATCCATCACACCAACCGGGTATGAGGACATCCCTGCTTAAAACTGATAAGCGGGTTTTCTACTTCTTTATAGGAAGTTTCATCATACCAACCAGGTATAATATACTTACAACCTGTAAGTTGTTTTTCCACGTAATTTCCACATCACTCCTCTCAGGTGTGATGATTAAAATATCACTTAGTAGTGGGTTTTTATTTTCGAGGTGCTTATCATCCCAGCCGGGTATAATATAAAATCCCACTCACCCGATTACGCAGTAATGTCTACTTAACTGGTTTTCATCTCCTTGCGAGCTTTATCTTAACTGGCATTCCTGATATCTTATGTTCCTACATGGTATGAACATCCTTGTTCATTATCATTTGGCTTGATAACCTTTATTCATTATGAATGACTAAAAATATCTAACTTTTCAAATGTTTCAATTTGGTCCCTAAGGTTCTTTTTCTTTTACTTTAGGCCCCAAATGTCAATTTTTCCCCAAATTGAGTCCTGAAACTTTTAAAATTCACCTTGGCACCTCAATTTATTCAAATTCACAAAAAGAGGTTCAAGTTTCCCAAATTTCCAAACTGGTCCTCAATTTTTCCAAAATTACAATTTTGCCCATTCTTTACAAAACTGGTAAGTTTTACCCCAAAAATTACAAAAATTGCCCAATTGGTCCTCCAACATCTTTTTCATGCCCAATTGGCCCTCAATTTTATGAAATTGCATTTTAGTCCCTCGAATTTTTGAAATCCCCAATTTTCCCCAATTTTAACTTTCCAACACTGTCGAATTTGATTTCATCAAATTGACCAATCAAATGAGTTTAATTGTTGAAATTGAAGTTAAATTGAAGTTCTTACACTTCATACGATTCAATTGCACTTTGAATCACACGATTTGATATCGGAATGAGCTCAAACGGAGCTTCGCCGAAAAATTGGACTTAGAGAGAGAATGCTTCGAATGCTTACCGTCGGGGGTGTGGCAGTCCAAGCTTTCGATCTGGGTAGATAGCTCTCATCCTGAGGTTACTCCTAGTATCAAGAATTGTATCAATTGATGCTAATTTTAGTGAGAATTTAGTCATGGAAAATCTGTTGGTTCTCTTTCTAGAACCAATCGAAATTTACAGAGGTGAGCCAAATTGGCATATCTTTCAGTTCTAATTCAGCCGTAGAAAGATTGAGGAGGTGTTGGGAGAACTTGTTTGGCCTGAGGAGAGCTCAAATTGGCTAATTTTAGCTCGATAGAAATAGGGTAACTCCGGTCTGCCGGAGCTGCTTCATTGTTCGATTAGGCTGGCGCTTTTCCGTCAATCCTCGGAGCAATTGGAGACTACTACCGTATAGTTAACTTCTGCCCGATTCTAAGGAACCCGACCACACCTTCTTTGGCTAAAAAAAGACCATATATCAGAGCTCTGGTTCGAGAATTGCCGAAAAACTGAGTAGCTGAGAGAGGGTGAGGTTTTCAGATGTGGAGAGGATGAATGGGGAGGAGGAGCTTGGGGACTCGTCGGCCGTCCGTTTGGAACCTTTATGACAGTCATTGATGGCCTGAGACATACTAAATGGAAACGTTTCCTCTTTACCGGTGCTGGTTTGATTTTTCGGCGAGTGAACAGTGCTCTCATCTCAAGGAAGAAGACGACAATGTTCCGAACTGAACCAGACCAGTCCGAACTGGGTTCAAAGCTTAAACCGGCCGATTCAAGCCTAATTTGATCGAGTTTTTCAAAATTAAAAATTTCTAAATTCATCTAAATTTATTCTCTATCAAATGATGGCCTTAATTCTCAAATTGAAAATTTCTAAGCTACCTAGAAAAATGAATTTAGCATCTGGTTCAATAGTGGTTCAAACCGGTCCAAACCTATTCAATTTGGTTTGAATCCGTTTCACTTGAACTGGTTTGGTTTTCAGCCCCCATTCATCCTAAAGTACTTTTTCATAACTTTTGTGACTTGTTAGATCACTCAGAATCCATAAATCTCTTGGTTTCCCTCTCTCTATCATTTTCGGTTCATAAACCGATTCAATTAGGCTTGGATCCGGTTCACTTGATCCGGTCTGGTTTTTCTCTTCCAATTTGTTCTAAGGTTCTTTTCCAAGATTTTATGCACCCTTTAGTCACTCAGAAGTTGTAATTTTCCCAAATTTCCCATTCTCTAATGATCGGGTTTGTTAACTGGTTCGGTTTTTCTCACTCAGTTTTATCAGTTATTTCCCTAATTTTCCTTTACTCCAGGGAGTGGGGTTTACAACTCTCCGCTCCTTTTAGGAGTTTTGTCCCCAAAACTTATTTCACACCTTTTGTGTACTGAAATAAATTTTTATTGACATAAATTCTCTAGTTTATTGGCCTACAACCTTCTCATTTGTTTTTGTTTATCCCTTTCATCACATAGCTAAGATTTTTGTTTCATTCACATCCCTTTCTCATTCCATGGGACTTACTTTAACTAAACATGTCTCCCTAGAAGACGTAGAATTGTATCCTTAAGTTTACATCCTTCTTTTCCCAAGGCACTATTTTTCCATTCCAAACTCCTTTACCTAAGATTCTCGTACTAGGAGCTCCGGTTATTTTATTCTACAAGTTTTGGCGTTTATCACCTTTTCATCTGGCATGGATCCTTTCCTCATTCTTTGATTATTACTTCTTTGTGCCATTTTTTAATGCTTGACCTCGTCATTCCTTAATCATAGACTCTTCCTTATCTAAGTCATATTTTTCCTAGGATAGTTGGCTTACTTGCCCCTTACTGTATGGCACTCTTTGGAACTTGTCTTTAACTTCACATCCCTATAGCCGTATTAGTTTCCTTAGTTACCCATCTTTTAGACTTCTTTATTCGGTCATTCAACTTTCAAGTCCTTGAGCTTCCCAATAACTTACTGACATACCAAAAATAACTCTTCCTTTCTTACTTCATTCCTCATTCCCACTGGCGTCCTTCCTTTTTAAGGTCTCTTCTCTTTCAAAATTCATTCTTACTCACATCGTGATCATTTTACTATCCGTTATTCTGAGTTAGTTCCTTTCTTACTGGTATGACATCTTTTGATGTCGTCTTTCTACTTACCTGTTACTTGGTTTTAACTTATCTCTTGGATCTTCACGATTACTTTCCTTTTGTACTTGATCCTTCCCTCTCTAGCAACTTGTACTTGAGGAGCTTATTTTCTTTCCAATTTTCTTGGTTCCATTTCCTCCTAATTGATACACCTATGTTTTTCCAAGATTCCCTTCTCTGGGTAAGTTTCACACTCCTTTTCTCCCAGAATTCCCTTCTTTTTTTATTTTTGTAAATATTGAATCTGGAATGTCCTTCTTTACCGTTATCTTCACCAACTTACCTTTACCATTTAGATCCTATGAGTACTTTTCATTTATCTTACCTCATTCTCACTTGCTCCAGCATTTGTTTATTCCTTTGAGGTGGACCTCGCATCCCTTTTGTGCCAAAATATTTCGTATCTTCATGTTCCTCGTATTCCTCCCTTTGCCTCTTTTAGGGTGTATTCCTTACTACTTCCCAGTTCTTATTAGAGCTTCATTTACTCCTCAGGATGTTTTGGTCAACAGGAGTTATTTCCTTCAATCAAATCCGTCTAATATTCTTATTTGGATTGCCATGTCTTCTTGCTAGTAAACCATACTTAACCTCTCCAAATACTCACTTAGCCATTCGTACTTCTTACTAAAGTCCTTATTCGGCTATGGTTTTGCGATATTTCCTTAGTTGATTTTCTTAACCTGAAGCTTTTTCCTTCCTCGATCTACTTCCTAATCTCATCCTTCTTTAGGGGTCTTGACATCCTTGGTGTTCCCCCACCACTTACATTCCTTTCTTCTTGATCAGCTTCCATTCCTTTCATTCCCTTTGAAATATTCTACCCCTTCTTATTTTTCCTTACTCTTATTTCTTGAGCCTTTTCCTAACTCCTTGAACTCTCCATAAGTCCATACTCCTTGATGTTCATTTCCCTTCGTTCCAACTTCTTCTTCCTTAGTTAAAATCTCTCTTGAATGAACTCTTCCTTATTGTACTTATGAGGGAAAGTCTTATGGATTGAAGTTAACAATAAATAACCCATCCTTTCTTCCTTAGGCGATTTCCTACCTTTTTACTTTAATCTTTATTATCACATTCTTTTTTCTTCAAAATTTATCAAGGAACTAATAAGTTTTATAAAAAAATTTCACTTTCATTCAATCAAGAAATATTTGCTTGTCACACTTGACTTATTACAGGAATTTTCTACCACTTAATCCCTTGGGGTCATAGGTCACGAGTTAACCCTAGAGAGATTATGGGATCCTTGATTAGAAGGTTCTGAGGAACTAGTTGGGGTCCACTCATATTTCCTTATAGGACGAATCTCATGTATGGCCTCCAATCTATACTGCCTTAGTACCTCAACCTCACACTCATAGATCCACTTCACCCATTGGTAGGGATTGAAGCCAGGTTGAGTAAGTGGAGGTACTTGGTGGACCTTCATAAAGGTGGCATACGCATCCTAGTAATTATCCTAGGCCTCCTTTTTAGTTGGATTCATTTCCAGTGGTTGTGGGACTATAGGAGGAGTTGGGCTTTTAGGAGGAGGTACTAGTTCCTCTTATCTTAGAGGAAGGTATGTGATGTCCTCTGGTTCTAATATGGCTCCTACCAGTTTTCAGTAGCCTTCCACCATGTCTTTGGGTACTCTTTTCTCACCTTTTAGGAATATTTGTACTGCTTCCTCCCTTGGGTTGGGTGTCTTTTTCAGGGTTATGGGTGGAGGGCTAGATTTCACCGGGAACTTCCTAGGAATTCTTCTTCCTACACGATAGTTTAAAGTTTGATTAATGTCAAAGCATAATATTGATAATGTTGCAAGGGAACTTGGCTCTGATACCACTTAAGCTGTCTCGCTCAGACCCAGTTTGGTCGGATACTCGTGAACAACTCACCGCTCTCTTGGTTCAAGAGGGGTTTCCCCCTTTTTTAATATAAGAGTAGCCAGGCGTAATTTCAACCTTGTTCCCTAGAATAACATATATCAAATAAAATACAAGATTAAGAGAAATTAAGCATACCTGATAGTAGGTAAGGCTTGGTGTTATCCCTATTCATTTCTCTATTACTTGAAAAGGGATAAAAGAGGTGGTTGAGTTTCTACAACTCAGTGAATGGGTATTTTAAGAAAAACCATTAAGTTTCAATAAAATAGTTTTTAAATTGGACTGTGCCAGACTACTTAATTTCTTTAAAATATCTCATTCTTGAAATCTCATTTTTCAATGCCATTCTTCATCACAACGATATGTTTATCAACCAACACACGCCCTTCACCATGAAGGGAACACACATTTGCAGGCAGCATGTCCACTGTACCCACTTGTGGCGTCGGAGCAACTTTACTGTGTAGGAAGTTCACTGTGAAATCCAATCCTCCAGACCTGACCTTGAAAAAGATGCCTACCCCCAGGGAGGTAGTTGTCCAATGATTCCTGAAGGGTGAGAAGAGAGTTTCCAAAGATATGGTGGAAGATTATCACAAACTCGCGGGAGCCTTACTTGAAATAGAAAGGCATTACATACCCTCCTCCAAAGCTAGAGTAACATGTACCTTCTCCCTAGAGCCCAACACCTTCTCTAGCCCCACAAGAGCCAGAGAGAAATCCAACTAAGAAAGATGCTTGGGATAACTACTGGGATGCATATGCCACCTTCAATATGGTCCACCAAGTACCCCCATCTACTTAGTCTAGCTTCAATCCCTCCCAGTGGATGAAGTGCACATATGAGTGTGAGGTGGAGGTATTGAGGCGGTACGGATTGGAGGCCATACATGAAGTTCATCCCATAAGAGAATACAAAGGGACCCTAACTAGTTCTTCAGAGCCATCAAATCAGGAATCCCACAACCATTACAAGGCTAACTCTCGGCCTATGACTCCAAGGGACTAAGGGGTAGAAAATCTTTGTAATAAGCCAAGAATGGCAAGAAACTATTTCCTGAATGAATAAAAGTATGATTTCTCCTCAAATTTTAGTCTCTTGATAAATACAACTGATGAAAATAGGAGTATACCGATAAAGATCGAAGTAATGGGTAAATGAAAATTCGAGTTAACACAACCTCTAAGGTAGCCAAGTAAGTTTCTACCTAGAGAAGGGAAAAAGGACTTGGCAAGGAATCCTAAAAGAGTCTACTAAAGTTCACCATGAAGGATAGATCTTAACTAAGGGAAGGAAGGAAAAGTCTAGAATAAGGAAAGTTAGCGTCAAAGAGCATGGGACGAGTGGAAGTCTAAGGAATCAAGGAAAGACTCTATGGATAAAAGTAAGGAAACAAGAAGGATTAGACTATCCCAAGGAAAACCAAAGGAATGGAAGCTAACCAGGGAGAAAGTAAGAAGGATATGGGAAGCACTGATGATGTTAAGACAATTAAGACATGACAAGGAGAAAGGAGAAAGGAAAGAAGTACGATAGAAAGAAACCCTAGAAATAATACCAATACTTGGAAAAGAGTTAGGACACATATCCTTAGGAACTCGATAATAATAAGGGATTTTGTTTGGAAGTAAGGATGTGGAACAAAAAGGAATAGAAGATATGGAAGGAATCCATAGTGAATCACCATACAAAGGTCATGAAGTATAAGAAAAGATTAAAAGATGAACTTTCAAGGAGCAGTAGGAAGAATGCACATGAAAATCCCAATGTGGGAGTCCCTAGAAGAAGGATGAAGATAGGAAGTGGAACCATGGAAAGGAGGAAGTTCCAAGCTAAGGTAATCAACAAATGAAATATCATAAATTGGAGCAGAAATCAGGACCTCATTAAAGGACATAGGTGGCTAAGTAAGTACCTCGAGGGCCAAGTGTGATCTAATTGCAAGAGAATAGAGGAACCAAATAGGTATTTTAGATAGACCCAGTTGAAGAAAACAACTTATAACCACTAGATCATTCGGGAGAATAAACAACGTCCTAAGATGGATAGGAAAGTAGTGAGGACTACACCCTAAAAAGAGAAGGATGTGGGTATTAAGGACAATACGACTCAAGAGACGACGGTCTCAAAAGCATATGACAAGGAGAATGATAAGAACGAGGTAATTAATGAACTAACCCTCGGGAGAATTATAAATTTGAACAACAGTAAAGATGATGCGAATCCGACTAAATAGACTACGAATTCACAAGTCCAATCAACCAAACCTGCAATGGAGCTGAATAGTTTGCCACCAAATGAGATGAATAATCATTTGAGACTACAAGAGGGCCCAATCACAAGGTCAAGGGCTAAAAGATTCAAATAAGCTTTATATGGGCTGATTAAAGAGATTGCTGAATATTCAAATAGAAGCCCAAATGAAGAGCCCAAGAGAAGGTTCATATTTAATTAATAAAGAGGGGTTTATAAATATAATAAATCCTTTAGGATAATATTAGGTAGTTCAGATTTTTAAATTAGTTATTAAAATATCCTAGATATTTAGATTAGATATGGTTAGCTTATAACCATAATAGATTTTTTTCCTTATTTTGTGGGTCATTCAGTTGTTTTCCAAGCCTATAAAAGGCATACTCCACAGCATTGGAGATACACACTTTGGAATTTCAATCTTGTGAGTTTTGTCTTCTTTCTATCTTGAAAGGGCTTTTGAACTTATCAGGTTTTTACTTGTGGCATTCAAGCAATCAAGACTTATCACCTGGGGTTTTCTAAGAGTTCTTCTTAGAGGATTTGGGTGTGGCATCTACACATCCCATACCTTGTTTCTCACATAAACAAGGTATATTCCATTTTTTCACACTTGCGTCGTGAAAGTCTTGGGATCGTTGCCATATTTGGTGTAGGGTGTCGTCAGTATATTGGCGAGGTTCGCATCAGTTGGTATCAGAGCACACGGTTGTACGACAAGTTCTATCCCATATTTTTTATCTTGTTCTTTTTTTTATCTTCTCTACCTATTTCTATTCTCTATAAAAGAAAAAAAATTATCATATTCTTCTATCTATCTTCTCTTTAGTAGGTTAAAAAAAAGAGAAAAAAAGCCAAAAAAATTCGTGCCAAAAAAGAAAGAGCAAAAAAAAAAGAAAAAAAAGAGCAAAAAAAGTTTGTGCTAAAAAAAGAGCAAAAAAAATTCGTGAAAAAAAGGTAAAAGAAAAAAAAAAGAGGAACACAATTCTATCTTATATCTCATTCTTATTCTGCTCTATCTAAGTATATTACTTCATTTCATCTTAATTTATTTCTTCTCTATTTAAATTTTACTCTTATTTCTGAGTCTATTCATACCTCTCACTTAAATTCTTTGGAATTACTTTTTGAAAATCTTTATTGATTTATTTTGATTGTTCCTCAAGTTGAACTGCTTCATAAAAAATGATTTGTTTTTAAAGTTCAATTTAGATTGAAAGAAGACATACGAGAGGAAAAAGGCAAGAGTGTTTGAATCTTTAAGAAAAAGCCAATTGAGTGTGAAAACACGAGTGATTGAGAGAAATACGTGAGTGAGCATTTGCAAGGTTCTTCTGTTATTTTTATCATTTGTAGGAACTCATGGCATAGCGACGAGGAGATACGCCAAATGAAGAAGATTCCCAACAACAGATTCCAAATTTACAAATGCAAGCCATAATAAGTGAAATGAGACGAATGGTGAAGTCCGAGTTGGAACTGCTTCATGAGCGAATTGATCAATTGGATGAAGGAGTGAGGGGTTCGTGTCAACATACCCCTACTGAACAGCGACCTCGAAGCTTTCAGTCAAGATGTTTTGATCCACAAGAACTCGAGGAGTTCGATCGATATGCTCATAGAGAACGACCCCGAGTTGATGACAACCTAGATAATATCAAGTTGAAGATACCCTCTTTTCAAGGAAAAACTGATCTAGAAGTGTATCTTGAATAGGAAAAGAGGATGGAGATGGTTTTTTACTGTCATAATTACTCGGAGATGAAAAAGGTACGACTTGCTACTGTCGAATTTACTGATTATGCTATAATATGGTGTGATCAGTTGGTGAAGGAAAGGAAACGAAATCACGAACGCCCTGTGGAGTCTTGGGATGAAATGAAAGCGATCATGCGATGACGATTTGTTCCCAGCCACTATCACTGGGAGTTGTTCAATAAACTCCAAAGGCTTACCCAAGCATCAAGAAGCGTCGACGAATACTTCAAGGAGATGGAGATTGCGATGATTCGATCAAATGTGGATGAAGACAGAGAGGCAACAATGGCGAGATTTTTGCATGGTCTAAACCATGAGATAACTGACGTGGTGGAAATGCAATATCATGTTGAGCTCCAAGATATGGTACATCAACCTATCAAAGTCGAACAACAATTGAAGAGAAAGAGTTTACACAAAAGGGGATTAAACAATGGTTCCTCGAACTCATGGAAACCATCCTCAAGGCGATTTGAGAGTCAATCAACACAACCTCAGCATGCTCCACTAAAAGAGACAACCAAGCAAGCTATGGCCCAAAATCAAGGTAACACCCATATCACAACTCCCAAAACTCGTGATATTAAGTGTTTCCGATGCCAAGGCAGGGGTCACATTGCAAGTCAATGCCCAAATAAGCGGGCAATGGTGATCAATGCTAATGGTAAAATTGAGACCGATGATAAAAAAGAAGATATCGATCTGGGGATGCCACCACTTGAAGATGCTGATGAATATGCAGAAGAAGGGAAATTGTTGGTTGCACGATGAACTCTCAGTGTTCAAGCCCAAGAAGAAGAAAACAATCAGCATGAGAACTTATTTCATACTTGTTGTTGTGTGAAAAATAAGGTTTGTTGTGTTATTATAGATGGGGGAAGCTGCACTAATGTAGCCAGCACTGAGCTGGTGGAGAAATTGGCATTACCAACTTTAAAGCATCCGAAGCCTTATCGACTACAATGGCTGAACGACGAAGGTGAACTCAAGGTAACCAAACAAGTGTTGGTTGCATTTTCTATTGGAAAATATCAAGATTAAATACTATGTGATGTGGTACCAATGCACGCGTGCCATATACTTTTGGGACGACCTTGCCAGTTTGATCGTCAAGTTATACATGATGGATTCACTAATAGGTACTCTTTTGTGATGAATGAGAGACCAATATCTCTTGTACCATTGACTCCAAGGCAAGTTTTTGAGGATCAACTGAAAAAGAAAAAGGAAAATGAACAGAAAATAGAAGAAAAAAAGAAAGGAGAAATATCAGAGTTGAAAAAAAAGAGGGAAAAGCCAGAAGTGGAAAAAAAAGAGAGTAAATGCAATTTCATTGCAAGAAAAAGTGAGATCAAGCGAGCTTTACTTTCACATCAGGCTCTTATTGTACTTATGTACAAGGACGCCTTTTTGAGTACTAACGATCTTGTCGGATCTATGCCGAGCAGTATTATTACTGTTTTGTAGGAATTTATCAATGTCTTTCCTGATGAGATACCACCAGGTTTGCCACCAATTCGAGGAATTGAACATCAAATTGATTTCATCCCTAGAGCGACAATTCCCAACCGACCAGTATATAGAAGTAACCCTGAGGAAACAAAGGAACTTCAACGCCAAGTTCTAGAGCTGATGGAAAAGGGGTATGTTCGAGAGAGTATGAGTCCATGTGCTGTGCCAGTGCTACTTGTACCTAAGAAGGATGGAACATGACGAATGTGCGTGGATTGTCGAGCCATCAACAACATCACGGTAAAGTATCGCCACCCTATTCCTCGTTTGGATGACATGTTAGATGAGTTGCGTGGATCTTGTTTATTTTTGAAAATAGATCTTAAGAGTGGATATCATCAAATTCGAATGAAAGAAGGGGATGAATGGAAAACTGCATTTAAAACTAAACAAGGATTATATGAATGGTTAGTTATGACCTTTGGATTGACTAATGCACCAAGCACTTTCATGAGATTAATGAATCATGTATTACGTGCTTTTATTGGGAGATTTGTAGTGGTATATTTTGATGATATTCTAATCTACAGTAAGACCATGGATGAACATGTAGCACATTTAAGAGTTGTTTTAGAAGCATTAAGGCAACATAAGTTGTTTGCCAACATGAATAAATGTGTCTTTTGTTCGGAAAAACTTGTGTTTCTTGGATATATTATAAGTTCAGAAGGGATTGGAGTTGACGAGGAAAAGATTAAGGCAATTCGCGACTGGCCGACACCTAGTTCAATAAGTCATGTAAGAAGTTTCCACGGATTAGCTAGTTTTTATAGACATTTTGTTCCAAATTTCAGTAGTTATGTTGCACCTCTTACTGCTGTTATAAAGAAAAACGTACCTTTTAAATGGGGTAATGAGCAACAAAATGCATTTCAATTGATAAAGGAAAAATTAACTACTGCCCATTGCTCTCATTGCCTAATTTTTCGAAAACATTTGAAATTGAGTGTGATGCATCAGGAGTAGGTATTGGAGGTGTATTAATGCAGGAAGGAAGACCAATTGCATATTTCAGTGAAAAGTTGAGTGGAGCAACCCTTAACTATCCTACCTATGATAAGGAGATGTATGCCTTAGTTCGAACTCTTCAAACATGGCATCACTACCTATGGCCGAAAAAGTTTGTGATTCACACAGATCATGAATCTCTTAAACATCTCAAAGGATAACACAAGTTGAACAAATGCCATGCAAGGTGGGTGGAGTTCATTGAAACATTCCCATATGTGATCAAGTTCAAACAAGGTAAGGAAAATATAGTTGCAGATGTTCTATCGCGAAGGTACGCTATACTTTCAATGCTTGATTCTAAATTACTTGGTTTTGATTATATCAAGGATTTGTATGCAAACGATCCTAATTTCTGTGAAGTGTTTAAAGGTTATCGAAGTGGTAGGTTTGGAAAATTTTATTTACAAAATGGATTTCTTTTTCGAGAAAATAAATTATACATCCCTCAGTCTTCTTTGCGTGAGTTACTTGTTAGGGAAGCACATGGTGGAGGACTTATGGGACATTTTGGGGTAGCTAAAACTATGGCGATAATGCATGAGCATTTTTTTTGGCCCCACATGAAAAGGGATGTTGAGAAAATTTGTTCTCGATGCATTACATGTAAGGAGTCTAAGTTTAGGCAACAACCTCATGGTCTGTATACTACTCTTCCGATTCCTAATGCACCTTGGATTGATATTTCCATAGATTTTATTTTAGGATTACCAAGAACTAAGAGGGGGAGGGATTCAGTGTTTGTGGTAGTTGATAGGTTTTCGAAGATGGCACATTTCATTCCATGTCATAAAACTGATGATGCATCGAATGTTGCTGATTTGTTCTTTAGAGAAGTTGTTAGATTGCGTGGTATGTCTAGGACTATTGTTTCTGATCGTGATTCTAAATTCTTGAGTTACTTTTGGAAAACTCTATGGAGTAAATTGGGAACCAAATTGCTATTTTCAACAACATGTCACCCACAAACTGATGGTCAAATAGAAGTAGTAAATAGGACATTAGGTACTTTATTATGTTCTATAATAAAAAAGAATTTGAAATCATGGGAAGATTGCTTACCACATGTTGAATTTGCTTATAATCGTTCTATTCATTCTACAACTAAGTTTTCACCATTTGAGATTGTTTATGGTTTCAATCCGTTAACCCCTCTAGATCTAACTCCACTTCCTGTAGGTGAATTGGTGAATTTTGATGGAAAGAGAAAAGTAGAGTTTGTGAAAGAACTGCACGAGAAGACAAAGATGCACATTGAACGGATGACTAAAGTTTATGAAAAACAAGTAAACAAGGGCCGCAAAAGTGTCATTTTTGAACCCGATAATTGGGTCTAGCTTCATATGAGGAAAGAACGATTTTCGGAACAAAGGCGATCAAAACTTCTTCCTAGAGGAGATGGACCATTTCGTGTGTTGGAACACATTAATAATAATGCTTACAAGCTAGAGTTACGTGGTGAGTATAGCGTTAATGAAAGTTTCAATGTTACTGATTTAATGCCCTTTGATGTAGGTGATGAAGAAATAAAAGATTTGAGGACAAATCATTTTCAAGAGGGGGAGAATGATGCGAATCCGACTAAAAGACTACGAATTCACAAGTGCAATCAACCGAACCTGCAATGGAGTTGAACAGTTTGCCACCAAATGAGATGAATAATCATTTGAGACTGCAAGAGGGCCCAATCACAAGGTCAAGGGCTAAAAGATTCAAAGAAGCTTTATATGGGCTGATTAAAGAGATTGCTGAATATTCAAATAGAAGCCCAAATGAAGAGCCCAAGAGAAGGTCCAGATTTAATTAATAAGGAGAAAATTATAAATATAATAAATCTTTTAGGATAATATTAGGTAGTTCAAAATTTTAAATTAGTTATTAAAATATCCTAGATATTTATATTAGATATGGTTAGCTTATAACCATAATAGATTTTTTTTTCTCATTTTGTGGGCCATTCGATTGTTTTCCGAGCCTATAAAAGGCATACTCCACAGCATTGGAGAGACACACTTTGGAATTTCAATCTTGTGAGTTTTGTCTTCTTTCTATCTTGAAAGGGCTTTTGAACTTATCAAGTTTTTACCTGTGGCGTTCAAGCAATCAAGACTTATCACCCGGGGTTTTCTAAGAGTTCTTCTTAGAGGATTTGTGTGTGGCGTCTACATATCCCATACCTTGTTTCTCACATAAACAAGGTATATTCCATTTTTTCGCACTTGCGTCGTGAAAGTTTTGGGATCGTTGCCATATTTGGTGTAGGGTGTCGTCAGCATATTGTCGAGGTTCACATCAAAAGAGGAAAAGATGGAAAGGCCAAACATTTTGAAATTTAAGATGAAGGTAAAAATCTTTAAAGAGATCAACGACCAAGACTGAGTTAACAATCAAACTCAAGACAGGAGAAAATTAAGTAAGCCTCTCACATGATAATCATGAAATCTTAAAATAAGGCTGATGTGAATCCCATATCTGAGAAATGGATGGATATAGGAAACAAAGGAGAATGAAGATGAAGTATATATAAGTTCTCAAGGGCAGTGGAAGTAGAAAAGGATGGCATTAGGGAAAACTTTTTAAGTTAAATATTCAAAATAGCAAGACGGGAAGAGAACCCGAGAGGAAAGAACATAAATTGCCAAGGAAGGAAACCTTGAAAAGATAAAAGTGACCCAATTAAAAGGAAATGGGTTCGATAGAAATGGAGACGAGATAAATTCGTCCAAGATCTACTGATCAAAATGGAAAGATCAAGTTTAAAGGAAAGGTACTCGGGAGGACCCGAGGAACAAGTTTAAGTCCAAGTAATGTGTAAGTAGGAAAAACACATCAAAGGAGGTCGTGCGAGTAAGGAGGGGTGGATTGTCCATAAAAGAGGAAACAAAGGAAAACACATCTAAGAACCCATGGAAAAGTTATCCCCTCAGTTAGGAAGGGATTTAAGTAAGGGATCACTGACGTCAGAACCGTTAATGAGTAGTACTCAAGTTGATAGAGCCTAAGGAAAGAATGACTAGACATAGTGTGGAGTACCCGGAATGGGATCGAAAGTTAAAAATGTCGTGGGTAAAGAATAAGGAAAGAGACTAAAATTTCAAATAGAGAAGGATTTAAAAGGATGAATGCCCTATTATAGGAAGGGGTGTGAAGAAAGGAAAAGAATGAAAATTTCAAAGAAATGAAGATGGGGTTGAACGTGTAGTTTCCAAGGTAAACATCTCTGATGGAAGGGACATGGTAAAGAGTAAAAACTGAAATAAGGGAGCGATCACAAGTAAGCAATCAATACATAAAACCAAAGAAGATTAACTCTTATAAGAATTTTGAAGTGATCACAAAAGAATAAGGGTTGATTAAAAGTAGAGAAAGTTCTTGAGAAAAAGATGCTATTTAAACTAAGGAAAGACATAGGAAGGGTCCAAACTAGATAAAAGGTGTTAACACTGAAATCAATCAAGTGAGTAGATGGTGCTTGAGAGGACCCCGAACTAAGGGTATTAATGACAAAGGAAGTGACTACACACATGAATGAGTGGGTATCTTGGAACTACCAATCCTAGAACCCTAAGTAAAGAACCTCAAGATGTAGAATTATGCTTTAAGGAATGAAGGAAGTGAATTTAATGAATTAACCTTAAACTTTCAAGTAATGTATGCTTAATTAAAGTAAGCTCCATGGAATGGATAATGGGAAGGAAAAGAAATCTATAAGAGTGTGTTGTACCAGGGATAGATGGAAAATAACAGAGAAGGTTGTGTGTCAATGAACAACAAGTTGATATGAAGGGGAGTTCTTTCCAGTACGAAGGATGTTGAATAAGTTTTGGGGACAAAACTCCTAAAAGGAAGGGAGAGTTGTAAACCCCTTCCTTTGGAGTTAAGGAAAACTGGGAGAGAACCGGTCAACCCGAGTGAGAAAATCCAACCCGTTCACGAACCCTAACCACCAGAGAATGGGAAATTTGGGAAATTTACAACTTTTGAATGACCCAAAGAGTCATAAAATGTTGGAAAGGAAAATTTGGGAATGAAAACTAGACCGGTTTAGGTGAACTGGATCCAAACCGAATTTAACCAATTTGGACTAGTTTAAACCACTATTGAACCAGATGCTAAATTCATTTTTCTAGGTGGCTTAGAAAATTCAAATTGGAGAATTGAGGCCACCATTGGAAAAAGAATGAATTTAGATAAATATAGAAATTTTTAATTTTGAAAAAGTTAGTTGAATCAGACCTGAATTGGCCAGTTTAAGGATTGAACCTGGTCCAGTTCGAAAGCCCTTCTTCCATCCATTGTTTATTATAACTTCGGTCCAACTTTTATGTTTGACTTTATAATGCTTACTAACTAACTCTTCCTTACTTTTAGTCATATTTTCCTCGGGACTGTTAGGCTTACATGCCCCTTACAGCATGACATTTTCTAGAACTTGTCTCTGTCCATTAGATTGTTATAACACTTCTTTGAGGGTCATTCTCAACTTTCCAACCTTTTAGGATTGTATAACTTCATCTTTTTTTTCATTTGGTAGTATTCCCCGACTACCTTTACCATTATCCAATCAACTTACCTAACTGTGTCAGTTCTCCTAACCCACTCGTCCCTTCCCACCTTCCTTATTGGGTCTTTCTAATTCCAATTATTTAGTTTCCTAATGGTTTACCGACAAGCTGGGATTCTTTCCTTCTTAACCTTTGCATTCTTTATTCAAGGATTTTTCCTTTTCCTCAATCCACTTTTACTTGTGATCATTTCATGATTTTTTATTCCAAATTATTCACTTTTGGTTTATGTGTTGATTCCTTTGCTTGGGAAGGTTTTCTTCTTCCGATTTCGGTCTCTATTATGTCCCACAGAGTAGAGACTTCCATCTTGAACCTAAGTACTAATATTGTCGCCAAAATCAATACCAAAAAGGAAATGCTGGAAAAGAGGCCTCAGGCCAGGAAACCATTGTCGATGAACCATGGTTTTTATGTTTTGAAAGTCAAAGTGCGCTCCTGCGGTTGAATATGATGAATAAGGGGCTGAAGCACCTAACACTTTAATAGGAAGTTTGGATGTCGTCCACTGCTTGCCTTCTCTATGAGCCTTCTGTCATTTTAAGCGATTAGGCGTTATTGTATTTTTTTTAGGTTGCGATTGGCCGACTGACGTGCAGCGTTCTTATTCACGGGTGGCGGTCAGGCTTTCTTTTATAGAAGTGAAGTTAGGACATGCCAATTATCTAGCTGAAAGTAGCTGTCACGCCCCGACCCGGTTTGGTCGGATCCCCGTGATCAACCCGCCACTCTTTTGGTTTATTAAAGGGTTTCCCTTTATTGTAAACCGTAAAGAGTTAGGCGTCCTTTAATCTGCACCTTTTTCCTGGAATAGCATAATCAAAACTGCATGAAATTTAAAACTTTACATACCTGTCTTACAGGCATCTTAGTTGACGGTCTTTAAGGGGAGGCTTTCCAGGATTTCTTGAAAGGGATATAAGGGAGGGGGTGAGTACGACTACCCAGTGAATGGGTTTTTTAAAAGCTTTTGACTTTTAAGAAAAATATTTATATGGAGTGTGCCAGACTCCTTTGTTTTAAAAAATCCCTTCATTTAAAAATTTGAGTTTTTCCATTATTTCTTAGCTACCACAGTGTGTCATCACCCAACACACATCCTTCATCATGAAGGTTACACACATTCGCAAGTCAGTATCACTACTGAATCCGCTAGTGGCTTCGGAGCGACTTTTCCTGCCACCCGGATAGAAGTACGACCACTTCTACCCTGGGAATGAGTGGATGTACGTGACATCCGACCCACAATCCCAAAATCACTTCTTCGTGTCCGTATGAGGACAGAGACCTCATCCTATCCCCACCCCGGTCTCATGCGCTTGGTGCTACTCCAGATTTCGCACAGACACCTGGAACGACAAACTGCCCTTATAGCCACCAGGTCGTCCAGTGCCTTTAGGATGCATCACTACACCTAATGGGCGTCTTGATGATCCCGTACTCACAGTGCATGCACAAACAATATTTTCTTATATTGCCATGTAATCTGTGGTGCCATTAGTCCAATGGCCCCGACTCTCAACTCAACCCGCAACTATTTGTCTTGACTAGTCCGTCGACCTGTCATGTCGCACTGCCGCTAGTTGACTGAGCATGCCGGTCCTATCTTGGTACCATGGCCAAACAATTCACATATTAAGTTTTATGCCACATATATCATGTTCGTTTACGAGCTCCTGCTCGTGCCAACTGGCCTTGGGCCCACTGTACGAGATTTTCAAAATCGGGCATTTAGCCCTCAAGTTCCAAAATCGAGGCCCCGGCCTATTAGAGCTATTCGAGCTCTCGTCGAGAAGGTCTCCCAAATTGTTTAAGCATTGGCACACAGTCAGGGGAGAGCACTTCCGACAAAAATAGGTTTTTACCGTCCATCATACTGACCGGTATAAGGACATCTCCGTTCATAACCGATGAACGGGTTTTCAACTTCCTTCGAGGAAGTCTCATCATACCAACCGGGTATGATCTACTTACAACCCGTAAGTAGTTTTTTCGCATAACTTTCACATCACTTTCTCTAAGTAGTGATGATTAAAATACCACTAAATAATGGGTTTTTATATTGAGGCACTTATCATCCCCAACCGGGTATGATGTTAGTAAACCCACTCACCAGTTAATGCCGTGAATTCCACTAGACTGGTTCTTTGTATTCATGCGAGCTTGTCCTTACTGGCATTCCCGGTATTTAACGTTCCTACACGATATGAACAACCTTGTTCATTATTACTCGGCATAACAGCCTTCATTAATTAATGAATGAGAAAAACCAAACTTTTAGTTATTTGCAATTAGGTCCCTAAAGTTATTTCTCTTTAACTTTAAGTCCCTAATGTCGATTTTTCCTCAAATTGAGTCCCGTAACTTTTAAAATTTATCATGAGACCTCAATTTATTCAATTTCACCAAAAAGGGGTTTAATTTCCCAAATTTCCAATTTGGTTCCCCAATTTTTCCAAAATTACCATTTTGCTATTCTTTCACAAAAATGGTAAATTTTTCCTAAAAATTTCCAAAATTCCTCAATTGGTCCTCCAACATTATTTTCATGCCCAATTGACCTCAATTTCATAAAATTGTATTTTGGCCCCTTTGAATTTCGAAAATCCCCAAATTTTCCCCCAATTTCAACTCTTCAACACTACCGAATTTGATTTCATCAAATTGATCAATCAAACACTTCTAATGATTGAAATTGGTGTTGAAATTGAGTTCCTGTATGTTCATACGATTCTAAGAAACTTTGAATCGCAGATTTTAACGTCGAAACGAGCTCAAACGGAGTTTTGCCGGAAAATAGACTTCAATTAATATAGACTCACATCCGCTTAACTTTGAAGTTCTTATAAAATCTAGTTCACCTGAACCAATTTGGTTTTTATTTTCTAATTTGTCTTAAGTTTCTTTTCCAATGTTTAATAAATCCTTTGGATCAACCGAAAGTTGTAAATTTTCATATTGCTTATTCCCAAATGTAATCCTGTTTGGTTTTCTTATTCGGTTTGACCGGTTCTTTTCCCGGTTTTCCTTAACTCAAATGTGCGGCGTTTACAGTAGCCAACCCAGCTAAAAAAGTCTGTTACTCGGTAATCCTCTATAGAGCCTTTTGTAGCTAAATCGGATGTGAGTCTCTTAGGGTTCCCGTTCGAGAATTGAATGAAAATGAAATAAGCCTAGGGAATAATGAATCCTGGGAGCCGAGAGTAGGGAGCAGGGAAGACACTCGTCTTTGAAGTCAGCTCGAAAACTACAAGCGCACTAGTAAGAAAGCAAGTGGAGGCTTTCAGCACCTATGCGCGCTAGCAATAAAACAAGAATCTGTGCGCGTAGGGTCATTCCTCCCCAGCAAGCGGAGGTCTGAAAGGACCCGAAGCGCACCAAAGAGCAAGCGTAGGGTCCGAAGGAGAGAAGCAAGCAATGCAGACTCTATACGCGTGCACTAGCGCGCTCTTTCCAGCCTCCGCTTGCTCTTTGGAGTGCTTCGCTTCCAGCGCCTATGCTTGCTAGCTCTCAAGCCGTAGCAGCAAGCGAGAAAATGGAGCGCGCGTCTTGCTCTCTTGCTCGCTCTGGCTTTTTCGTCTCCACTTGCTGGGGATAAAGGACCCTACGCGCGCATGAGAGTAAGCGTAGGCTCTAGTAGAATAGAAAGCCTACGCATCAAGCAATGCAGACTCTATACGCGCGCACTAGCTTTCTCTTTCGAGCCTCCGCTTGCTCACTTGCTCGCGTAGGGTCGTTCCTCCCCTCCGCTTGCTCTCTTGCTCATGTAGGGTCGTTCCTCCCCAACAAGCAGAGGTCCAAAAGGACCCGAATCTCTCTAAAGAGCAAGCTCCGGTTCGAAAGGACCCGAAGCATGCCAAAGAACAAGTGGAGGCTTGAAAGAGCCCGCTAGTGCGCGCTCCGTTTTCTCGCTGGCTCTCAAGCCTCCGTGCACTAGTGTGCACGTATAGAGTCCGCTTTGTTTGTGTCTAGGCTCTCCGTTTTCTTGAGAGCGTGCTCATAATATGTTTTCTCGCATGCTCTCAATATTACATGCTTTTGTCGTGTCTGCGCTTTCTCCGTTTTCTCGCTCCTTTCAGAAAACAAGAAGGGAAGTTTTGGGCCTCTAACTCGTTAACTCATTTTAGCTCTGAAACTCTCTTAAGAGTCGAGGGAATAAGAAAAGAGATATAACGAGGAGGAACTCGAAACCAGCACTCTTACCTCAGGAAGTCTTCACTCAACTACTGCTTATAGCGGCATTAACAACCGGGTTTGCCCTTAAAAGACTCCCGATCAACTCTGAGGGACTACAAGGAATACCTAAGGCTTAAGATAGAGGAGGAAGTCATAACTAACTTGATTACGAACTCTAACTTCAACTCATATCTGCGTTAACAAGACGATCCAGTGAGAAAATGGAGCGCGCACTAGCAACAAAAGCGTGACGATTGAGAGCCAGTAAGAAAACGGAGCGCGCACTAGCGCACTATGGCTTTCAGCATCTCTGCTTGCTGGGAGAGATAAAAGGACCCGACTTGGAGCAAGCAAGAGGGCAAGCGTAGGCTTGAGAGAGAAAGCCGGAGCAGCAAGTGGAGGGGAGGTCTGGAACTACCGACCTGGAGCGCGCTAGAGAGCAAGCGAAGGTCGAAAGGACCCGAAGCGTGCCAAATAGCAAGCGGAGGGTCCGAAGGAGAGCAGCAAGCAGAGGATCCGAATGAGAGCAGCAAGTGACGGTCCTTCCTCCCCTCCGTTTGCTGGCGTTGGAAGCCCTACGTGAGCAAGAGAGCAAAAAAAAGCTAGGGCTCGAAAACAAGCGAAGGGGCTAGAAGCGGAGCGCGCTAGCGTACTTGTAGTTTTCTTGCTAGCGCGTGTAGGCTTTCGAGCCTCCGCTTACTTTCTCGCTAGCTAGCTTGTAGTTTTCTCGCTACGGGCGCTAGCACGCTTTCTGTTTTTGAGCTGGGTTCCTTTTTCATCTTGCATTTCTCATCTCTCATCGAACAGGAAAAGAATTATATTGAAAATGCTCCTAACCCAAGCCCCTCCTTCGTAGAGCTGTGTATTGTAGGTGATCCGAACCTGCCTGGAGAGAGCCTTCCATATAGGCAAGTGAAGTTGGTGAGCCGTATGATGGGCAACTATCTTCGGAGAGGACTTAGCTGTTAGTTAGTACCCCGTCGGTTTCGGGGTGGACCCTTTGACTTACTCTATTTTATTATATTCGCTTAGCGAAAATTTTTTTTTGATACACCTAGGACATGGATTCTATATGAACCAATGAATCGTGACAAGTCGTTACTACTAGCAATGACTTCCTCTTTCATTACTTCATCTTTCTATATCCCTCTCCCTTGTTCTGAGTTACTCATCAAATGGCACTCAGTTCATATCTTTAAGTTCGATCATTGACAAGGTTCAAAGAAAGGGTGGGTGGGCATTGATAAAGAATCAATTCAAAAGCACAATGCTAGCAGATGGCAGGCCTCCGTTTTTCTTTTCATTAATGAAACCTCCAGTTATTTTTTATTCAAATAAAAAAGACAACAAGCGAGAAAATGGAGAGCGCGCTAGCGAACGAGAAAAAGGAGCGCCTACTAGCGTGTGGAGGCTTAAGAGCCAACAAGCGGAGGCTCGAAAGTCGGAGCGCGCTAGTACGCGCGTATAGAGTACGCATTGCTTGTTGCTATGGTTTTCTATTCTATTAGAGCCTACGCTTGCTCTTTGGCATGCTTCGGGTCCTTTCGGACCTCCACTTGCTAGAGAGACCCTACCCGAGCAAGCGGAGGCGGAGGCGAGAAAGAGCAAGCGAGCGTAGGAGAGCGAGAAAGCAAGCGGAGGCGAGAAAAGAAAGCCGTAGCGAGCCAACGAGAAAATGGAGAAAGACAGAAAGCAAGCGGACTCTATCGAGCCTACGCGTGCTAGCAATAAAAGACGTCGCGCGCTCCGACTTTTGAGCCAAGCTTGCTCTCGTGCGCGCGTAGGCTCGATAAAGTTCGCTTGCTTGCTCTCAATCCTACGCGCGCTAGCTAGCTTTCTTCATTTTCTCGCTCCGTCCTTCGGACCCTACGCTTGCCATATAACAAGCCTAGGGCCTCCCCGTAGCTTGCTCTTTGGCTCGCTGCAGGTCGATCTTTCCTCTCCTCCCCGTAGCTTGCTGGCTCTCAAACGGAGAGCGCACTCGTAGTTTTCGAGCTTGCTCGCTCTGGCTTTCTATTCTCACTAGAGCTTGCTTGCTCGAAAACGTAAAGCTAGCGTGCTTTCCGTTTTCTCACTTGTTCAAAAGAAAAATAAAGGCAGGGGAAAAAAGGTCGCCGACTGCTACTAAGAACCTAACAAAACTTTATTGAACTTAGGTGAGTCACTAGAGTCAGTTGAAGGAAGCAAGAAAATGGAGCGCACACTAGCGAGTAAGTAAGTGGGATTGAGAGCCTGCGAGAAAACGAAGCACACACTAGCGCGCTACGGTTTTCAGCACTTCCGCTTGCTGGGAGAGATAAAGGACCCAGCCTGAAGCGAGTAAGAAGGGCAAGCGTAGGCTTGAGAGAGAAAGCCGGAGCAGCAAGTGGAGGCTAGACCAGAGCAACAAGCGGAGGCTAGACCGGAGCGAGCAAGAGAGCAATCAGAGGTCCGAAAAGACCCGAAGCGCACCAAAGAGCAAGCGGAGGGTCCGAAGGAGAGCGCGTTTCTGCACTTTACCTTTTCTTGTTCTCTAGAAGTTCTTTTTGTATTGCTAGCGCGCTCCGACATGAGAGCCTACGCTTGCTGGGTGGTCGTAGATCAAGTGGAGTAGTTAATTTCTCTCTCCTAATCCGCTTTCGATTAAGGTTTCTGTCTATCCATTAGGTTAGGTTTCGACCTAAGCATGGTTGGGCTTCCTCGTAGGGTAACCAAACCATGCCTCGCAGCATTGATTTCTTATTTTCATTCTCAGAACAATCTCTAGAAAGACAAGATGTCAACAAAATAGGAAGCAACATTCAATTCTCATTCGAAACGGGCTCGAGAGCTTCAATCAGACTTAGGGAGCGAGGAAAGTAACAGAAGGGCGGTCTTCGGTTTAGACATCACACATTCTTCTTTTCTAAACAAAACAAGCTCCGGGGAGAATAGACAACCGGAGTGAGCAAAAGAGCAAGTGAGAAAACTACGTATGATCGCGCTAGCGAATGAGAAAAGGTAGAGCGCAGATGCGCGCGCAGGCTTGAGAGCCAGCAAGCGGGGGTCCGAAGGACCCAAAGCGCGCCAAAGAGCAACTGGAGGATAGAAGAGAAAGCCGGAGCAGCAAGCGAGAAAACGGAGCGCGCACTAGCGTGCGTAGGCTTTTGAGCCCTAGCTTGCTCTCTTGCTCGCTCTGGCTTTCTCGCTTCCGTTTGCTGGGGAGTAACGACCATAGGCTTGCTCTCGAGCAAGCGGAGGCGAGAAAGCCGGAGCATGCTAGCAACAAAAATAACAAGATGCGCGTTTAGGCTCGATAGAGTTCGCTTACTCTTTGGCTCGCTGCGGGTTGTTCCGGACCATCACTTGCTTTCTCCGTTTTCTCGCTCTATTGTTGCTACGGCTTTCTCGCCTACGCTTGCTACGACTAGACCGGAGCGAGCAAGAAAGCAGCTCGAAAGCAAGCTCTGGGGAGCAAGCGAACTCTATCGAGTCTACGTGCGCTAGCAAAGGTAGAAAACAACTAGTCGCGCGCTCCAGCTTTCTATCTCAAGCCCACACTTGACCTCTTGATGTGAATCAAATTGGGCACTCTGTGATTCACAAGTTAAGGGCCAAAAGATTTGAAGAAGAATTGAATGGATTAATTGGAGCAATTGAAGAAATCCAAGTGGAAGCCCAAAGGATGAGTGCAATAAGATCTCAAGCCCAAAAAGGAAGAGCCCAATAAGATCTTAAGCCCAAAAGAAAATCCCAATAAGATCTCAAAAAAATAATTCAAATTTGAATTTAAAGTGAGAAATTTATTATAAATATTCTATAAGATTAAATTATTAAACAATATATTTTCTATATATAATCAAGAAATATATTAGCAATATTTTTTATATGGTTGGTATGTCAATCCAATATTTTATTTACTTATTTAGATAATTGCTAATATTTTCATGTGCGTATAAAAGACTAACTTTAGACCATTGTAAACAGATCTTTGATTTCAATTTTATTGTGAGTCTGTTATTGAACTTGTGAATTCGTACTCTCTTTAGTCAGATTCACATCTAAGGGTTAGCGTGACTTTGCTGTCCAACCAGATATAAGTCCTAGCCTTTTACCCTGAGTCTAAGTGGACGTCCTAAATGTCCAACCCGAATTCTACTTTGTGTCCATATGAGGACATAGAACTCATCCTGACCCCACCCCGGTCTCATGTGCAAGAAGCTCCCAAAGCTTCATGACTAATAGGAACGACGAACCACCCTTATCTCCACCTTGTCGTCCAGCAGCCCTTGGAACCCATCACTATCCCATAGGGCATCTTGATGGTATCGTACCATGAGTGCATGAAAAAACAATTTTTTTTCATCATTAAGCCATTATTTTCGGTATTGATGGTCCAACGACCCCGACACTCAACCCGACCTACAACTATTTGTCTAGGTCAGTCCATCGACTTGGCCTTGAGGCACTGCTATCAGCCCTATGAGTTCAAAACTGAGGCCCCTTGCTTATTAGAGTTGCTCTAGTTCCTGTCAATAAGGTCTCCTAAATTATTTAAGTAGTTATCACATAGTGAGGGGAGAACACTTATGACAAAAATCCCTTTTAATTCATCACACCAACTGGGTGTGGTGTTAAATTCACTTACAATCGGTATGAAGATTTTTCCATTCCTCAAGGAAACTACTAATACAAACTGAGTATGATGTTGGATAATCCCACTCACAACTACTGAGTAGGTTTTTCAAAACATGCTTATCATCCCAACCGGGAATGAAGTGTAAAAGGTCTCACTCATAGTGGCTTTCAACTTAGAAAAGATGCTCATCACCCCAACCAGGAATGACATTTAAAGCGTCCCACTCACCCGGTGATTCAAAGGCGCTTGTCCCTAGCCAATTCTACCAATCTGAGTCAGGCTCTCCTGTTAGCGTTCCGGTCTCAAGAGTCCCTACAGGGTTTGTCCACTCTTATACATTAGGGTTTGGCTAAAAAGCTTCTTAGGTTTTCAGTATTGGCTACTAGACATAAATTTTGTATTTATTACACTTATATCCCTAAAGTTCATACTTTTTTACTTCAGGTCCCTAGTGATAAATTTCCCCCAAATTAAGTCTCAAGGACTTACAATATCCTCTATAGGCCATTAATTTACTTACATTGTGTAAGGGGCTCAAGTTTTCCAAATTCCTAATTTGGTCCCGAATTTTTTAAAATCATGGTTTTGCCCCTACTTTCCAAAAGTAGCAATTTGGCCCCAAATATTTTGAAAATTGACCAATTGGTCCCTTAACATCTTTCTCATTGCCAATTGGCCTTCAATTTTAAGAAATTGGATGGATGTCCCTAAATTATTCGAAATCCCCAAATTTTCACCCAATTTCTACCCCCCTTTACTTACTGAATTTGATTCCTTCAAATTGGCCATTAAATTGTGGTTATTTCTACAAATTGATGATTTGAATCAGTTTCTACACCTCCATACAATTAAATTGTACTTTGAATTATAGGATTTGGGTCCAAAATGAGCTAAAATGGAGATTCGTTGGAAAACTAAACATAGAGAGAGAAAGCTTTGAATGATTGCCATTGGAGGCGAGGCAATCCGAGTTTTGGATCGAGGAAGATAGCTCTTGTCTTCAGGGTCCTCCTAGGATCAAGAATTGGGACAATTGCTTCATGATTAGTGAAAATTTGATCGAAGAATTTTGTCACTTTCTTTCTCTAGAACCGAATGGTAACGATGGGGAAGGGCCGAATTGGCTTACCTTTTACCTTTGTTAAGGTCATGTGGTGGCCCTGGGAGCTATGGGAGGGCTCGATTTGGTCGTAGGAGGTTGTAAAACTCGCCCTTTTAAGCTAAGGAAAACCAAGAAAAGAACCGGTCAAATCAAGTGAGGATTTAGAATCGGTTCACAAACTCAATTATTTCTGAACGGGCAAGTTGGGAATTTACAACTCCCGGGTGATACAAAGGGTTATTTAAACCTTGGAAAAGAAACTTAAGATAAATTAGAAAACAAAAACTAAAGTGGTTCACGTGAACTAAATTTCATAAGAACTTTAAAGTTAAGTGTACTTGCCTTAAAGTAGTGTGAGGATGGGTGACCTCCTGGGAAGTATGAATTTTTTTGTAACCTGAAATTTCGGTAAAAAATTTGTATGTACGCCTTATCATAAATAACCAATAATTTAATACCTAAATTAAATTATTGAAATTAATACAAATAATTTAATACCGAAATTAAATATTGTAACCTGAAATTTCGGTCAAAAATTTGTATGTATGCCTTATCATAAATAACTAATAATTTAATACCTAAATTAAATTATTGAAATTAATACAAATAATTTAATACTGAAATTAAATTATTAGAATTAATTCCGAAATTTAATTTATTGTAATTAATACCGAAATTATATTATTGGAATTAATACCAATAATTTATGGAAATATTAATACTAGTAATAAATCTCACCCATTTAATACACGAGTTTTACGCTTATATAAAGAGGTAATCCCCATTTCATTCTCCTCACACCTGAACACCTCTCTCTCTCACTACTGCTCCATTTCCCGGTAAAGCTCGAACCAGAGCTTCGACTTGAACAAAGGTCGGGCTCTTTAGAACCAGGGAGAAGACAACTATCTGATAGCAAACTCCAGTCAATCCGAGAATTGTTGGAGAAGCACCGACATGATAATATAGTCAAGCAACTCCGGCGGACCGAAGCTGCCCTATTTCGGCCAAGCTGAAATCGACCATTTCAAGCCCTCCTCAAGCCAAACCAAGCCCTTCCAACACTTTCTCAGCCTTTCCACGGCCGAATTAGGACCGAAAGGTAAGCCAATTCGGCTCCCCATTACAATTTTTGATCGGTGCTAGAGAGAGAATCGACCGAATTTCAATGACAAAATTCTAAGCTAATTCCGCATCAATTGATGTGATTCTTGATTATAGGATGAACCTCAGGACAAGAGCTATCAGCCTAGATCGAAAGCTCGAACCTTCGTGCCTTCACCGGTGAGTAATCGAAGCTTTCTCTCTCGATAGTTTATTTTTCGACGAAGCTCCGTTTGAGCTCATCCCGTCATTAAAACTTGTGATTCACATTTTTGAAGAATCGTATGAACATGTAGAAACTCAATTTCAACTTCAATTTCAACAATTGGAAACGTTCGATGGGTCAATTTGATGAAATCAAATTCGACTGTGTTAAGAAGTTGGAATTGGGGGAAAATTGGAGATTTTTGAAATTCAAAGGGCCAAAATACAATTTTATGAAATTTAGGGTCAATTGGGCATGAAAATAATGTTGGAGGACCAATTGAGGAATTTTGGAATTTTGGGGCAAAACTTACCATTTTTGTAAATCAAGGGCAAAATGTTAATTTTGGAAAATTGGGGGACCAAATTGGAAATTTGGGAAATTAAACCTCTTTTTGTGAAATGGAATAAATTGAGGTCCTATGATAAATTTTAGAAGTTTCGGGACTCAATTTGAGGAAAAATCGGCATTTGGGACTTAAAGTTAAAGAGAAATAACTTTAGGGACCTAATTGCAAATAAATGAAAGTTTAACTTTCTCATTCATTTGGAATGAATGAAGGCGATTAGGCCGAAGGATAATGAACCAAGATGTTCAAATCGTGTAGGAACGCGAAATACCGGGAACGCCAGTAAGGATAAGCTCGCGTGAATACAAAGAACCAGTCTAGTGGAATTCACGGCATTAACGGGTGAGTGGGTTATTCACATCATACCCGGTTGGGATGATGAGCACATTTTAAAGTTAAAAACTACTTACTAGTTGTGAGTGGGTTTACTAACATCATACCCGGTTGGGATGATGAGCACAACTTAAAGATAAAAATCACTTATCGGTTGTGAGTGGAAATTTTATATCATACCCGATAGGGGATGATAAGTACCTCGGTATAAAAACCCACTGTTTAGTGGTATTTTAATCATAACCACTTAGAGAAAGTGATGTGAAAATTATGTGAAAAAAACTACTTACCGGTTGTAAGTAGATCATACCCGGTTGGTATGATGAGACTTCCTCGAAGGAAGTTGAAAACCCGTTCATTGGTTATGAACGGAGATGTCCTTATAATAGTTGGTATAATGGACAGTGAAAACCTATTTTGTCAGAAGTGTTCTCCCCTAACTGTGTTCCAATGCTTAAACTATTTGGGAGACCTTCTCGACGGGAGCTCGAATAAGCTCTGATAGGCCAGGGGCCTCGGTTTTGGAACTTGGGAGCTAAATGCCCGATTTTGAAAATCTCGTATAGTGGGTCCAAGGCTAGTTGGCACGAGCAAGAGCTCGTAAACGAACATGATATATGTGCCATAAAACTTAATAAGTGAATTGTTTGGCCATGGTACCAAGATAGGACCGACATGCTCAGTCAACTAGCGGCAGTGCGACATGACAGGTTGACGGACTAGTCAAGACAAACAGCTACGGGTTGAGTTGAGAGTCAGGGCCGTTGGACTAGTGGCACCACAAATTACATGGCAATATAAGAAAACATTGTTTGTGCATACACTGTAAGTACGGGATCATCAAGATGCTCATGAGGGGTAGTGATGCGTCCTAAGGGCACTAGACGACCTGGTGGCTATAAGGGCAGTTTGTCGTTCCAGGTGTGTGTGCGAAATCTAGAGTAGCACCAAGCGCATGAGACCGGGGTGGGGATAGGATGAGGTCTTTGTCCTCATACGGACACGAAAAAGTTATTTCGGGATTATGGGTCGGATGTCGCGTACATCCACTCATTCCCAGGGTAGAAGTGGTCGTACTTCTATCCGGGTGGCAGGAAAAGTTTCTCCGAAGCCACTAGCGGGTTCAGTAGTGATACTGACTTGCGAATGTGTGTGACCTTCATGATGAAGGATGTGTGTTGGGTGATGACACATTGGTAACTAAGAAATAATGGAAAAATCGAAATTTTTAAATGAAGGGATTTTTTTGAAAAGAAAGGAGTCTGGCACACTCTATATAAATGTTTTTCTTAAAAGTTAAAAGTAGACCTTTGAAAACCCATTCATTGAGTAGTCGTACTCACCCCCTCCCTTATATCCCTTTCAGGAAATCCCGGAAAGCCTACCTTAAAAGACCATCAACTAAGATGCGTGCAAGACAGTTATGTAAAGTTTAAAATTTTATGTAGTTTTGATTATGCTATTCTAGGAAATGGTACAGGTTTAAAGGATGCCTTACTCTTTACAAATTATAATAAGGGAAAACCCTTTAATAAACCGTGAGAGTGGCGGGTTGTTCACAGATATCCAACCAAACCGGGTCGGGGTGTGACATTTGGTCTATTGGAGCTGCTTCACTGTTTAAGCTCGTCGGCGATCCTCGAGTCGATTGGAGGTAGGCATCAGGTATCTGACTTTCTTTCGTATCTGTAGTACCCAAATTCGGCTTCTAAGGCTAAGAAAAGTGCCCAAATTGGAGCTCTGGTTTGAGCTTTGCCAAAAAACAGAGCACTTCAGAGAGAAGAGAGAATTGAGGTGTGTTGAGAATGAATGGAGGGGAACTCTTTATAATGGGAGCTCGAGGACCCTCTGCCCGACCTGCTTCCATACTGGTTGTGCTCATCTTGATCAGAAATTGCCCAAATTGGAGCAACTCAGGCACCACGTCAGTCGTTGACCGATTGACCGACCAAGTGGTAGTCAATGATTGGTTGGTCATGCTGACATGGCGATCCAACTCAACTGCCACATCATTTGTTGATCATTGACCGGACACCTAGCAGCCTCTCTTTGGCTGGTCGTGTGTGCGTGGCTGCTAAGTAGGCACCTGTTGACCGTTGATCGGCTGACCACCTAATAGAGTGTGCCTTTCCACGTATCACACTCTGATTGGTCCATTTACCGGTTCGGTCCGACCGGGTTCAGTGACTAGAAAGTGAAAATCGGCTAGTTCCGGCCTAATTCAACCAATTCTCTCGAAATTACAAAATTTTAAATTATCTAAATTCATTTTCTATTCAATGGTGGATCAATTTCTCAAATTGATCATTTTAAGCCATCAAGAAAAAACAATTTATTGACGAATTCATGTAGAGTTCAAATTAGTTTAATCCGGTTCAGGTCTAGTTTGCCCCAAACCGGTATGGTTTTCCCATCCAATCCCCTTCAAAATCCTACCCCATGATTTTTGTGACATCTTTGTCACTTGCGATTTCTAATTTCCCATTTAAACCCCTCTTTATTGTCCTCGATTCATCAAGGAGGTCGATTTTCTCCTCAATTGGACTGATTCTTTCCTAGTTTTCCTTGATTCAGGGTGATGGGTTATACAGGTTGACCAGACACGTGGCAGCCTCCCATTGGGTGCTCATTTCTATATGGTAGGCTCATCAATTGTCCGCTGGCCTTTGACCGGACACGTGGCCACCTCCCATTGGCTGTCCGTGCTTGTGTGAATACTGACTGCGTTTCGTTGACCGTTGACTGGTCTAGTCTATTGACTAGTCCAGTTTGTTTACTCCTTTTAGAAGTTTTGTCCTCAAAACTTAGTCGTCCATCCTTTACATCTGGAATGAATTCTCTTGCGATCGACTTGGACTTAGTTCCTACCGCTCTAATTACACATTGGATAGCTCCCTTGGACTTTGTTCCTTTGGCTTTTCCTACCCTAGTGTCCAAGTAATTTCTAGGGTTCAGTGCTTCCCCTGTTTGGGGTCAGACCGTTCCTCTTGAGGGTTTTGTCCAAAATTGGGAGTTTCGAACTGTCTGACTGTATCCGGGTCTATTTACTTGGTAGTTGAATTTCCTTAGCTCGTTGTCCCGTGGAGCTTTTAACACTTATTTTTCACGGGTTTCGATGTTATTTCATTTTTGTCCTATACCGGTCCTTTATCCCATTCTTACACCACTTTATTTTTTGTTTCTCTGTTTCCAACTATTGGATTTCCCTCCACTTCTTGACCTATTGACATACTGGTAGGTTTCTACCTTTAGCCTTCCTTCATGTCCCTTGGTGTCCTTACTTAAGGACTTCTTTTCTCAGGTCCATCCTTACTCGCTCGTGACAACTTCATGATTCTTTAGTCTGAGTTGGTCCCTTATGGCTTACCTGTCCATTTCTTGGTTTCACCCGAAAGAGTTCCCTTTGTTGGTTTTGATCTCCTACTCTTGTACCTTGAAGTCGAGATTTTCCATACATTGAGATGCGTGTTCATCCTTCTCATCCTCTCTTGAAGGTTTACCCTTAATCACCTTTTAGTTCAAGGGCGTACTCCCCATGTTTTTTTTGGATATCCTTCTCTACATTTCCTCGTTAGTGGTATTCCACCCATATTCTTACTACACATTCCTTAGGCTTCGCTTTGCCCCTTGACCTTTGGGTATCCTTCCCTTGGCATTCGTCTTTCAGGATATCGGGCATTAAATCAACTTCGTGACATCCTTTGATGTCGTCCTTTTCTGCTTGCCCTTCCTTTCTACACTTTCCTTATTCCTACTTGTAATTATTACGTGTTTACTTGATCTTGGGGAAAGTCCAGATCTTCTTTGTGTCAATTTCTTTGGATCTTCTTTGGATTTTGGGGAAAGTCCTGATCACCTAATCTTCTTTGTGTCGATTGCTTGCTCTAAGGATTTCCTTCATCCTTCTTTTTTTGATGTTTGACCCTTTTCACTTCCCCCTCCTCTGTCGAGGTTTAAATCTGTGATTCTCATGAGGGGTAGTTTAATTAACCGCCTTGTTACTAATGTTTTCCTTGTCCAATTGTATTGAGACAATTGTCTCTTAAGCATACTCGTCCTTGATTCCCATCCTATCGCCCTTTTTAGAGTGTAGTTGTCATTACCTTCCGGTCCTTTCTAGGGCGTCATTATCCTCACTTGACTATCCCATAATTACTAGTGGCCTACTTTTGCTAGGTTCATTTGTAGTACTACTTGACTCTTCTGCTTTTCTAAAGCAGGCTATGCTTTGCTATCCCGAACTTCATGTTTCCACCTGGGGAGTTTCTGGTTCTCGACCCTCGTCTTGTACACTCCATATTTTGCTTCATCATTTGATCCTAAGTTCCCTTAAGTATGTGTGGGTAAAGACCAGTATTGATGTTCATTGTTTCTTGTTTAGTGGGTGTACTCTTCTTAGATTCCTCTCTCTTTGGAAATTTCTTCCTTTGTTTCTTGGTTATGGTTACCTTACCGAACCCAATTGAGTTATCGTCTCTTTTGCTATTGTTGTTCGCTTGTTCTTTGGGTTTAGCTCTTAGACATGGTCCTACGTTCCCTCTTACATAGGCTTGCCTCTTTCAGGGAGGTCAGAGTACCATGACCTCCTTGTCGGGAGGATTCAAAGGCTTTATTTGTCCTTCCTTAGTTTAAACACTAGGTTTGTCCTTCTCGTTCCTTATTTGTTCTGGGGTATGAGACGCATTATGACTTAGGCAATAGAAGTTTATGGGAACATGAAATTTTTATTAATTGAGAATTGGATATAGTACATTTGGAACCTCTTTCCCTCTAATGGAGATGGTTAAAAGAAAGGTCGAAAAGCACTATGCTAGGATTTTGATGAACTCTCTCTGGGGTGAGTTAGAAATCATCCTTTGGAGTTGTAGCTCCTAGCGTGGTCTCTTGTCTTTCATCCCCTCAAACTCCGGTAGTCGGGGAGGTACTACTCTTAGGAGGTATTGCCACCAATCCCTGTGGTGTGGGACATCTCCTTATCATATGTCTTATTCCTCCACACCTATAACAGGTTATCTCGACATCGGCTCCTACATGGATCCTTCGGCATTTACATGGTGAAGAGATTTCCTTTTCCCTAGCTGATCTTTTTTCCTTTCTCTTCCTTTCTTCTTGTCCTTCCCCACTCGTGGAGGTAGTGATTCTAGGTGTGTGCGCTACATTCCTTAGTGGTTTTGGGCACTTTCGTGCGTAGTGTCCCCTATATCCATAATTGTAGCAGGTTACTTCCTTGCAATGACCTTTATAGCTCTTTCTCCATCTCGGGCTTTGGGGAGTTTTTCATGGTGGTTGTTGGGGGCCTCTACCTTTCACCATCCTTGGGTCCGTAATTCCTATGCGCGAAGCAAGATTCCCCAAATACTTTGATGAATTCTTCGTGATGTGTGCTTGGCTCAAGAGACATCCTTGGTCTTGTGGGTTGGGTCCTCCTAGACTCTTGAGCTCCCAAGCTAATTTCCTCGTGTGGGGCAGGATTTCTTCCTAGTCCTCGGGTGGTTCTGGCAGTGTGGATTTGTTTGGTTTCTTTAGGAGTGGTCATATCTAGTTGACAAAAGTTTATTGTGGGTTTGGATCCTAGGGCTTTCAGTTTTGAAACTTTGTTTGGAAAACCTGTCTCTAATACCACTTAAGTTGTCACGCCCCGACCTGGTTAGGTCAGAGTTTTGTGATCAACTTGCCACCCTTCCTCGTACTAATTTAGTATTCCTACCAATTAGACCGAGTAAACGTGTTGAAGTGCACTTGTCATCCATAATAAAGTTTACGAAACATCTAAATAATAGTTTACATGGTTGTCATACCCTTGGTATTTCCCCTAGCTTCTACTCTTCTTGGCAGGGCATTTCTCCTAAAAATGGTTTAATGGGAGGGGGCAAGTTTCAACAACTCCGTGAGCGGGGGTTGGAAAGTGAGTTTTCAAACAAGCTGTTTTATCAAAAAAATTTATACTTTTAGTTTGTTGTAATATGAGTTCATCTCTTCTTTAAAATTTCCCCTTGCCCGGGAAGTGCTTCAGCAAATAATCACATGCCCTTTCTATCATAAAAATGGATCACACATTTGCAGAACAGCCCCTGACCATTCCACCTGTGGTTTGGTGCATCTTTACCGTCCACCCGAATAGAAGTCCCAGGCTTCTACCCTGAGTTTGAGTGGACATCAATTGTTTGAACCTCAAACCCTCTAAATTTGAGTGGATATCAATAGTCCGACCCTCAAACCCTAATCATGTTAGCTTTGTGGGACGAGACCTCATTTCCCCTTCAGACTTGGTTTTAGTTCTTCATTATGTGCTCTTTGTGGGATGAGACCTCATTTCCCCTCTAGCCTTGGTTTGAGTGCGCTGGAAGCTATCAAAGCTTCATGACTAACTAGCACGATAAACTAGCCCTTATTGCATCCATGTTGTCCAGTAGTCGTTGGGACCCATCGACTACCCCTTTTAGGCATCTAGATGTTCCCGGATTCTCATGCATGCATAACAATAGTTTTGAATCATTAACCATGATCTTTGGTGCCAACAGTCCAACGGCCACGACACTTGACCTAGCCTGCAGCTGTTTGCCTGGACTGGCCCATCGACCAAGTCTTGGTGCACTGCCACTAGCCCATCAAGCCTTGTCGGTCCTGTCTTGGTATCACTCCCCAACCCGATTGGTTGGATCCCCATGATCAACCCACTACTCCCTTGGTTTAAGAGGGGTTTCCCCTTCTTTATTCAAGAGGAGCCAAGTGTAAATTCAAACCTTGTTCCCTAGAATAACATATATCAAACTAAAGCAAGCTTAAAAGAAACTTTAAGCATACCTGATGGAGGGTACATCTTGACGCTCTATCTTACTTTATCTCCTTACTCCTGAAAAGGGATAAAGAGAGAGGGTGAGTTCTACAACTTAGTGAGTAGGTGTTGGGAGTAAGTTTTTAAAACATCTTTGGTTTATAAAAACTATGCCAAGTTTATCATTTTCCTTTTAAATAGATTTTCCTCAAATTTCAGGTTTTCAAAACCCTTTCCATTTCCATATAAGATATGTTTAGCTCTTTTAGCCCATCCCCTTGCCTCAAGATGCGTCTATCAAACACACACATGCCCTTCATCATGAAGGATACACACGTTTCTAGGTGTAGCCCATCCACTACACCCACTTGTGGATCGGAGCGCCTTTTCCATCCACCAAGATAAAAGCTCGTCCACTTCTACCCTAGGTCTAAGTGGACGTCCAAAACGTCCGACCCTCAGACCCAAATGCCATTTCATGTCCGTATGAGGATAGAGACCTCATCCCGACCCCACCCGGTCTCATGCGCAAGAAGCTCCTAGAGCTTCAGGACTAATTGGCATAACAAACTGTCATTATCTCCACCATGTCGTCCAGCAAACCTTAGGACCCATCACTACCCCTATGGTGTCTTTATGGTCTCGTACCGCAAGTGCATGCACAACAAGAGGTTTCACATATTAGCCATCATCTTTGGTGCCAACGGTTCAACAACTCATATGCTCAACCCGACATGCAGTTGTTTGTCTATGCCGGTCCGTCGACCTGGCCTAGATGCATTGCTGCCAGTCCATTTAGCATAGTCGGTCGTGACTTGGTACCATGTAGCAACACACAATCCATTCCATTTTAATTAGGAGTTTTCATGGCTCTTCCTAATTAAGTTTGTTTACAAGCTTCTACCCATGCCCACTGGCCTTGGGCCCACTACACATGTTATTCCAAAATTGGGCATTGAGCCCCATGAATTCAAAAATCGAAGCCCCTGGCCTATCTGAGCTATTCTAGCTCCTGACAAGAAGGTCTCCCAAATATTTTAAGCATTTGCACATGGTTAGGGGAGAACACTTCTAACAAAAATTCACTTTTAACTCATCACACCAACCGTGTGTGATGATAACTCTACTTACAATCGGTAGGTGGGTTTCTCCTTTCTCAAGGAAACTCATCATACCAACCAGGTATGATGTTCATTTATTCATACTTACAACCTATAAGTAGGTTTTATCCATTAAAAATAGTGCTCATCATCCCAACCGGGTATGATGTGAAATAATCCCACTCATGGTGGTTTCTAATTTAGAAAAGGTGCCCATCATCACAATACGGTATGAAGTGTAAATTAGCCCACTCACCCGATTAATATGATGCATTCATCCCTAGTTAGCTTCCAAGTCTATGCTAGCTTTTCCTTGTTGGCGTTCTGGTCTCTCGTGTCCCTACACGATATGGGTATCCCTATCAATTAAGGTTTGGCATGACAATCTTCGTTTTCTCACGTTTAAGCGATTATGTTCAAAATTCTTGGTTTATTGCACTTAGGTCCCTAAATTTCATTTTTTTTCTTAACTTTAGGTCCCTAATGCTAACTTTTTGCCAAATTGAGTCCCAAGGTTTCCAATATTCACTTTGGATCCTCAATTTACTCAAAATTGTGTAAGGGGCTCAATTTTTTCAAATTTCCAATTTGGTCCATTATTTTTCAAAAATTATGATTTTGCCCCAACTTTCCAAAAATAGCAATTTGGGCCCAAATATTTTGAAAATTGACCAATTGGACCCCAACATCTTTTGCATTGCCAATTGGCCTTCCATTTTGAGAAATGCATGAAGGACCCTCAATTTTTTGAAATCCCCAATTTTTCCCAAACTTTCTCCCAATTTCTCACCTTTATACTAACCGAATTTGATTTCTTCAAATTGGCCATTCAATCAGGGTTAATTACACCAATTGATTGTATGGATAAGTTCCTACACTTCCATATGATTCAATTGAGCTTTGAATTGCATGATTTGAGTCTAAAATGAGGTCAAATGGAGCTTCACCGGTAAACTATTCATAGAGAGAGAAAGCTTCGAAAGATTATCGATGGAGGTGTGGCGGTTCGAGCTCTCAATCTAGGGAGGAAGTTCTCATCCTTAGGTTCCTTCTAGCATCAAGAATTGCTACAATTGAAGTTCGTATGAGGGTGAAGCTTATTAGTGAAATTTGTCACTTTCTCTCCTTAACACCAATCTATAATGATGAAGGAGGGCCAAATTGCCTTACCTTTCATCTTTGTGGAGGCCATGTTAGGGTTGTGGGGGCATCGAGGAGGCTTGGTTTGGCCGGAGAGGGTTTGAATTTGGCTGAATTCAGCTCAGCCAAAATTGGGCAGCTTTGGTCTGTCGGAGCTGATTCACTGTTTGATTCCACCAGTGCTTCTTCGAATGTCCTCGGGTCGAAAGGAGGTTACTATTAGGTAGTTGATTTCCCCTGGAGTTTGTAGGACCCGACCTTGCCTTTTGAGGCTAAGAAAAGTGCCCAAGTCGGAGCTCTAGTTCGAGTTTCACTAAAAAATGGAGCACTTGAGAGAGAATGGAGATTTGAGGTGTGTGGAGGATGAATGGAGAGTAGCTCTTTATATAGGGAGCTTGGGGACCTCTGCCCGACCACTTTCCATTTTGTTCAAGCTTATCCTCACCAGAAAATGCCTTGATTGGAGCGAATATTCCTTCGTCGAAGAAAGAAAGTTTCTGAATCAATCAATAGTGTTATCATCCTGAGGAAGAAGACGACACAATTCCGAACCGATCCAGTCCGGTCCAACTAGGTTCAAGGGCAAAAATCAACTGGTTCAGGCCCGATTCGACCATTTTTCTCAAATCTAAAAATTTCTAAATTCATTTCCTATCCAATGGTGGCTTTCATTTTACAATTTGATCACTTTAAGCCACCACTAAAAATGAATTTAGAAACTGGTTCATGTATGGTTCATACCGGTTCAATCTAGTTCATGTATGGTTCACCTTGAACTGGTCCAATTTTCTCTTCCCATTTATTCCAAGGTTCTTTTCCCTAATTTGTATGACATTTTAAGTCATTTGGAATTTTCCAATTTCCCATTTTTACCCTTTCTTTATTTAATTGGGTTCGTTAACTAACTCAGTTTTCTCTTTTGAATCGACTGGTTCTTTTCCCAATTTTCTTATCTTTAAAGGAACGATGATTATAACTCTCCCCTCCTTTTAGGAGTTTTGTCCCCAAAACAAATTTTGTCTCCTTTCAACTTGGGCAATCTCCCTTGGTGTCAACTTGGGTTTACTTAACACACCATCCTTTTGTTGTTCCTTTATTCAATGCTTCTTAATTTACGCATTAATGGGACTTCTCTTCTATTGTGTTAATCACTCACTCTACGGAGGGTATCTTCATTTGGTGGGTCTCACTTACTATTCCAAAAGTATTCCTTTCAGCCAACTCTATATTCTACTTATGGTAAGGTCCTTACTCTTGAAGGTTTTCATCCATATCTTTGAGTTAACTGTCCCATGGTCGTTCCTTTCCTTACAATCCTAGGTGGCCTTTTTATGGTGGTTTACGCCTATCCAATCTCTTAGGGACTACTACTAAGATGATGCCTTCTTGTCACCTAATATTGTCCCTTGACTATTCTCGGTGTTATCCAGTCGTCCTTTCTCCTTGACATCATGTCCTCTTTTGGGATGTGTTTGGTCCTCTTTCATTGGATTTCCTGGTTTCATCCTCTATGTTTTCTATCTAACTCTGGACTTATTGACTTATTGTGATCCTTTCTCCCATTCCTTTCTTTCTTTATTTCTAATGGTATCCTTGTACAAGGATTTCCTTCCTTCATGTACATCCTCAACCATTATGCCCTTTTCTAGGTTCCTTGTGTCGGATAAAGCCTCTTAAGATTCTATTACCAGTTCCTTAATTGAATCTTACTTCCTACTTTTATCCGTCTATGTAGATATTTCCGTCTTGAAAAACTCGAGTCCTACTCCTCCATGATTCATAAAGGTCTTCCCTTCCTCTCCTCCCTATTGCCTGGTGGTCGATCCCTAAATCCTTTGTTGTCCTCGAATTTCCCTTTTTGTCCTTCATCCCCTATGTGAGGAATCTAAAATTTTCTCGGGTCTCCTTATTCCTATCAATCTTTCAGGTGCAGATTACTTGTTTTCCCTAGGGTCCATCCTCTCTCTATTAGGAACATATACTTTCCCCGAGGTCTTTTCCTTACTAAACTCCTTCCATTCCTTGTCCTTACAATCATTCAATTTTTATATAGTCTTATGCCATCTTCCACCGTCTCTCTTCTTGTTTATCCTTCCCTGTAATCTTCCAGGTATGTCCTTGTGCATTTTGTACAAGTGTGCTTCTTTGGGATGACTTTGGGTGTCGTTCGTTTCCGAGGTTTCTTGTCCTCCTCGTATGAGACTTATTTTAATCCTTCTCATCGCCTGAGGGGGCTTGCCATTTCATTTTTTTTGGTCATTAGTTCATTAAGGATTTCCCTGATCCTTCTTCCCATCATTTGTCCTTTCCACCTATCTCTTCTTTGTCAAGTTTACATCCATGGTCATCATAAGGTTGGGTCGCTAACTGTCTCATCCTTACTACTCTTCTTATTAAATTTGAGGTCGTCATCTCTCGAGTTCTCTTGTCCTTAATGCCCATCCTATTGCACCTTTATAGGGTGTAGTCACAACTACTTCCCAATCCTTCCTTCCTCCTTCGTTGGACTCCTACGTGTCGAGTTCCTTTCGTACATTCCATACTATGTCCAATCATTCAGTCACGACTCCCTTGAGTTGTGCATACCAACTCTAGGCTTTCTTCCCTTAATACCTATTTTCCTTTCCTTGCTTCTACTACTACTGACCCTAGCATCTTTGGACATCATTTTCTCTGGTTTATGTCTTTTTGGGGAAGTCCTGTGGGTATGCCTTATGTGTCATATTCTTTGTTGTCTTTCTTTCAAATTTTCCTTCTTTCTAGAATTTCTTGACTCTTGTATGAGGGCTCGCTTAATCCCTTGACAGTCGTTAGGTTTCTTTCTGGTACTAATCCTCCCACTCCTACTGCATCTCTTGCTGCCGCCTTTTCCTTTTTCCTTTCCCCAGGTTTATCCTCTTCTTTAACCCCGTAGAAATATGCTTCCCTTGCACTCGGCCCCTTATGAGCATACTCTTTTCTTTCCCCGTTTCAGTTGGGTCCTTTGTCTCTTTGTTTAAGGCATGTCCTTTCTGATGACTCCCTCTTTGGGTAGGCTCTTTGTTCCTCCTTGGAATCCTCCTTCCTAGTCTTTTGTATTGACTTGTTGCTTTGTTCCTCTGAGCTGGGAGTTCCTAGTTTCTGTGGGGGACTATTCGAGTTTAGGTTGGCTATCTTAAGGTTGTCAACTAGTATTAGTATATTCCCATCTGTTAATGGTACTTGTCATTAATAGGGAGACTAACTTTTAAATAGAAAATTTATGGGTCTTTATTCATTCAAGGAGATATTTTCTTGTGGTACTCGGCTTATTACAGGAAATTTCTCACTACTTCCTATTCTAGTTCCTTGGTGTCATATGCTAGGAGTTAGCCTCCAAATTATTTCATGATTCATGGTTTGAGGGCTCCGATGAACTAGTTAATGTCTATCCATACTTCTATCAGGTTTCCCTACTGGGACGGACTTCATGGAACACCTTCAGTCCGTACCTTCCCAGTATCTTAGCTTCGCACTCATAAGTCCACTTAATCCATTGGGTTAAAGTTGTACTGAGCTGGTGGGGGTGCCCAAAAATCTTTCATAAGGATTGTGTGGGCATCCCAATAGTTGTTCCAGGCCTCCCTCTGAGTTGTGGTCCTTTCTAGCTATCGTGTGGCTGGAGGGGTGTCAGGTTCCTTGGAGGAGATATAGGTTCTTCCTACCTTGGGGGACGATATGTTATTGCGGCTGGCTCTAACATTGCCCCAAGAAACTTCATATAGTCCTCAACCATATCTTTTGGCATTTTCTTCTTGATTTCAACAAACTTTTGGACGTCTATCTTGCTAGAGGTAGGAGCCTTTTTCACGATTTCGTGCGTGGGTTTGGTTCACACGGCAGACTTCCATGGGACTCTTCTTCCTAAAGGGCAAATAAGTTTCCGTTAGTGTTAGGGCATAGTATTGATAATGCTTTCAAGGGAACATAGTTCTGATATCACTCTGGTTGTCACGCTCCGACCCGGTTGGTCGAATCCCCGTGAACAACCCGCCGCTCCCTTGATTTAAGAGGGGTTTCCCCTTATTTATTCAAGAGGAGCCAGACATAAATTCAAACCTTGTTCCCTAGAATAGCATATATCAAACTAAAGCAAGCTTAAAAGAACCTTTAAGCATACCTGATGGAGGGTACATCTTCACGTTCTCTTTTACTTTATCTCCTTACTCCTGAAAAGGGGTAAAGAGAGAGGGTGAGTTCTACAACTCATTGAGTGGGTGTTGGAAGTGAGTTTTTAAAACATATTTGGTTTATAAAAACCATGCCAAGGTTATCATTTTCCTTTTACACAAAATTTCCTCCAATTTCAGGTTTCCAAAACCTTTTCCATTTCCATATTAGGTGTGTTTAGCTCTTTTAGCCTATCCCCTTGCCTCGGGAGGCATCTAACAAACAAACACATGCCCTTTATTAAGAAGGGTACACACGTTCATAGGTGTAGCCCATCGAATGCACCCACTTGTGGATCAGAGTGTCTTTATCGTCCACCAAGATAGAAGCCTATCCACTTCTACCATGGGTCTGAGTGGATGTGTCATGCCCCAACCCAATTTGGTCGGATCCTCATGATCAACCTGCCGCTCCATAGGTTTAAGAGGGGTTTATTGTAAACCCTACCCTTTGGAGTTAAGAAAAATCAGGAAAATAATTGGTCAAAGCAAGTGAGAAACATCGAACCGGTTCACAAATCTGATCATTAGAGAATGGGAAATTTGGGAAATTTAAAACTTCTCAGTGACCAAAGGGTTCATAAAACCTTGGAAAAGAACCTTAGGACAAATTGGAAGAGAAAAACCAAAACGGTTTAGATGAACCAGATCCAACTAGTTTGAACCAGTTTATGAACCAAATCGGTTAATGAATCGGAACTAATAGAGAAAGGGTAAACCGGGGAATTTATGGATCTTGAGAGACCTAAAGAGTCACAAAAGTCAAGAAAAAGATCTTTAGGATGAATTAGAGATGGAAACCAAACCAGTTCAAGTGAACCGCATCTGAACCGGATTGAACCAGTTTGGACCGGTTTGAACCACTATATAACCGGATGCCAAATTCATTTTTCTAGGTGGCTTAAAAAACTCAAATTTGAGATTTGAGACCACCATTGGATAGAAAATAAATTTAGATGAATTTAGAAATTTTTTATTTTGAAAAACTTGGTCGAATCGGGCCTGAACTGGCCGGTTTAAGCTTTGAACCCAATTCGGACCGGTCCAGTCTGGTTCAGAACAATTTCATCTTCTTCCTTCAGATGACAGCACTGTTCACTCACCGGAATATCACACAGCGCCGGTGAAGATGAAAAGTCTCCATCTAGGGAGTTTTGAGCAATGAATGACTGCCAATCAGACGGCCAAGAAGTCTCCGAGCTTTCTATATAAAGAGTCACTCCTCTTTCATCCTCAACACACTTGAAAACTCCATTCTCTCTCAACTACTCCAATTTTTGATGAAGCTTGAATTAGAGCTCTAAGATAGGGTCTTTTCTAAGCCAAAGAAGGCGTGTTCGGGTTCTTTGGATTTGGGGAGAAGTCAGCTACAGGCCTGTAGTCTCCATTTTCCCTGAGGGTCACTGGAGAAGCGCCCGTGTGATCGAACAGTGAAGCAACTATAGTGGACTGAAGCTGCTCTATTTTGGCTGAGTTGAAATTGGCCAATTCGAGCCCTTCTCAGGCCAAACCAAGCCCTTACAACACCTCGACAGTCCTGCTACAATTGAATTAGAGCCGAAAGGTAAGCCAATTTGGTTCCCCACTGTAAATTTTAATTAGTACTAGAGAGAGAACCGACAGAACTTCGATAACTAAATTCTCACTCAATTTCGCATCAATTGATGCAATTCTGGATCCTAGGAAGAACCTCAGGACAAGATCTATCTTCTCAGATTGAAAGCTTGGACCGTCGCACCCTCAATGGTAAGCTTTCGTAGCTTTCTCTCTCTAAGTCCAATTTTCCGGAGAAACTCCATTTGAGCTCATTCTAGCATCAAATTGTGCGATTCAAAGTGCAAATGAATCGTATGAAGGTGTAGGAACTCCAATCTAACTTCAATTTCAACAATTAAACTCATTTGATTGGTCAATTTGATGAAATCATAAATCGGCTGAGTTAGAAGGTCGAAATTGGATGGTAAATTAGGGGAAATTTAGGAATTTTAAAACTTTGAGGGACTAAAGTGCAATTTCATAAAATTAAGGGCCAATTGGGCATGATAAAGATGTTGGAGGACCAATTGGGCAATTTAAAAATTTTTGGAGCAAAACTTACCATTTTTGTAAAGTAGGGGCAAAATGGTAATTTTGGTAAAGTTTTGGACCAAATTGGAAATTTGGGAAACTTGAACCTTTTATAAAGTTTTTGAATAAATTAAGGTCCCATGGTGAATTTTAGAAATTTCGGGTCTAAATTTGAGGGGAAAATGACGTTGGGGACCTAAAGTTAAAGAAAAAGTACTTTAGGGACCTAATTGCAACAAATCAAAAAGTCTAAGTATTTCATCTATGCACGACGAATGAAGGCTATTAGGCTAAGGGATAATGAACAAGGATGTTAATATCATGTAGGAACATGAAGTGTCGGGAACGCCGACAAGGACAAGCTCGTGTAGAGATAAAGAACTGGTCGAGAGAAATTCACTACATTAACAGGTGAGTGAGATTTTTAATATCATACCTGGTTGGGATGATAAGCACCTCAGAAATGAAAACCCACTAATAAATGGTATTTTAACCATCACATCTGTGAGGAGTGATGCAGAAATTATGCAGAAAAACTACTTACTGGTTGTAAGTAGATAATACCCAGTTGGTATGATGAACTTTCTAGAAGGATGTAGAAAACCCGCTTATCGGTTATAAGCGGAGAAGTCATCATATCCAATTGGTATGATAAACAAATGAAAAGTTTATTTGTCAGAAGTTCTCTCCCTTGACTGTGTGCCTCTACTTAAATTTTTTGGAAGACCTTCTTGACGGGAGCTCGAATAGCTCAGATAGGCCAGAGGCCTCGGTTTTGCAACTTGGAGGCTAATATGCCTGATTTTGAAAATCTCGAACAGTGGCCCCTAGGACAGTTGGCACAAGCAAGAGCTTGTAAACAAATATGAATTTGAGCCATAAAACTTAAGTAAATGAATTGATTGGTCATGGTGCCAAGACAGGACCGACATACTTGATGGACTATCGGTAGTGCGACAAGACAAGTCGACGGACTAGTCAAGACAAACAGGTGCAGATTGAGTTGGGGGTCAGGGACGTTGGACCAGTGGCACAAAAGATTAAATGGCTTTTGAGGAAAACTTTTTTTGTGCTTGCACTTGAGGTTCAGGACCATTAAGATGCCCAAGAGGGATAGTGATGCGTCCTAAGAGCTACTAGATGACATGGTGGTGATAAGGGAAAAGAGAAGCTACTAGGATCTGTACTTCTCATCATATTAGTTAGTCATGGAGATTTGTGTTTGTACTTCATAGAGTTTCTGTGTTTGTACTCCACGGTGTTTCTATGTTTGGACTTCATGAAGCTACTGTGTTTGGGGCTTCCAGAAGCTTCTATGTTTGAGTTTCATGCGCATGAGACCGAGATATGGTATCTGTCCCCATACGGACATGGAGTTTTATTCCTATGTGTTCCCTTCATAATGAAGGGCATGTGTTGGTTGATAAGCACATCAGTTATGGTTGATGAGTGAGTAATGGCTATGAAATCGATATTTAGAGGATGAATTATTTAAAAAGAAAATAAGGAGTCTGATACGCTCCAATTCAAATATTTTCCCTAAATGTCAAACTTTAAACACCCATTCACTGAGTCATTGAACTCACCCCCTCCCTTATATCCCTATTCAGGTAACCAAGGGAAACCTACCCAAAGACCTCCTGTTAATCACACCTGCAAGATAGGCATGTAAGTTAAAAATTTTATTCAATTTTGATTTATGTATTCCAGGAAAAGTATAGGTTTAAAGGATGCATTACTCCTCCCAGGTTAAAGGAGGGGAAAACCCTTAGTAAACCGATAGAGTGGCGGGTTGCTCACAGGGATCCGACCAAATCGGGTCAGGGCATGACATTTCCCCTTTTCTTTAATCAAGAGGAGCCAAGCGTAATTTAAACCTTGTCCCCTAGAATAGTATATATTAATAACAATGCAAGCTTAAAAGAACTTTAAGCATACCTAACAGAGGGCAGATTCTAGTGTTTTCTTTGGTCATGTTTCCCTACTCCTAAAAAGGGATAAAAGAGGGGGTGTGTTTCTACAAATCAGTGAGTCGGGGTTGGAAGTAACTTTTCAAAACAATTAGTTTTAACTAAAACTGTGCCAGGGTTGTTGTTTTCTTTCAAAGAAAGTTTTCTTCTCACATTTCAAATTTCAAAACCTTTTTCCTCATTTCCACATTAGGTGTGTTTAACAAACAACACACACCCTTCATTAGGAAGGGATCACACATTCGCAGGTGCATCTTGTCCATTGAACCCACTTGTGGCTCTGAGCGTCTTTATCGAGCATCAAGATAGAAGCCTATCCACTTCTACCTTGGGTCTAAGTGGATGTTCGTGACATCCCATCCTTAGACCCGAAAGCAACTCCATGTCTGTATGAGGACAAGGACCTCATCTCGACCCAACCCCGGTCTCATGAGCAAGAAGCTACGTCGATCTTCCTGACTGCTGGCATGACAAACTGCCCTTATCTCCACTAGGTCGTCTAGTAGCCCTTAGGATGCATCAGTACCCCTCTTGGGCATCTTGATGGTTATGTACCTCAAGTGCATGTACAAACAATAGTTTTCAAATAGCCATTTATCTTTGGTGCCACTAGTCCAATGACCTCGACCCTCAACCCTACCTGCAGCTGTGTTATATAGGCCAGTCCGTCGACCTAGCCCTAATGCACTACCACCAGTCCATCGAGTATGACGGTCCTGTCTTGGTACCATGGCGAAATCACATAACCATTTAATTAGGAGTTTTCATGGCTTCCATATCTCATGTTTGTTTACACGCTCCTGCTCGTGCCCACTAGCCTTGGGCCTACTGTTCTTGATTTTCCAAAATTGGGCATTTAGCCCCACAAGTTAAAAAACTGAGGCATCGGGCCTATCTAAGCTGTTCTAGCTCCCGTCAAGAAGGTCTCCCAAAGAGTTTAAGCATTGTCACACAGTCAAGGAAGAACACTTCTGACAAAAATGTGTTTTTACTTCATCACACCAACTAGGTGTAATGATATCTCCGCTTATAACTGGCAAGCGGGTTTCTTTTTCCTTAAAGGAAATCCATCACACCAATTGGGTATGATTTCCTCTACTTACAACTGGTATGTAGGTTTTTAGCTTAGTTCGCCCATCATCCCATCTGGGTATGATGTTAAAATCCCACTTACTAGTGGTTTTCATTTCTAAAGTTATCATTATCCCAACTGGATATGAAGTGAATATACCCACTAACCCGATAATTGTGGTGTATTCCTTTCTAATCAGTTTTCGCTTCCACGCTAGCTTATCCTTGTTGGTGTTCTAGTTTCTCGTGTTTCTACACAATTTGGGCATCATTGCTTATTAAAATTTGGCAAACAAACTTTGTTTCTCTCATATGAACACTAGGCTCAAATTTGTTAGTTAATTGCACTTAGGTCCCTAAAATTCATTTTCCTTGACTTTAGGTCCCTAATGCTATCTTTTCTCCAAATTGAGTCTTGAAACTTCCAAAAATTCTCTTTTGGTCCTCAATTTACTCAAAATTGTTTAAGGGGCTCAAGTTTTCCAAATTTCCAATTTGGTCCCCAACTTTTCAAAAATTACCATCTTGCCCCTACTTTCTAAAAATAGCAATTTGACCCCAATTATTTCAAAAATTGTCCAATTGGTCCTCCAACATCTTTTTCATGGCCAATTGGCCCTCAATTTCAGGAAATAGCAAAAATGTCCCTCAATTTTATGAATCCCCAATTTTTTCCCAAAATTTTCCCTTAATTTCCCCTTTTCAAACTGGCCGAATTTGATTTCTTCAAATTGACCATTCAATCAGGGTTAATTGCTTCAATTGGAGGTGTAAATAAATTCCTACACTTCCATACAATTCAATTGAGCTTTGAATCACATGAATTGAGGTAGAAACGAGCTCAAACGAAGCTTTGTTGAAAAACTATGCGTAGAGAGAGAGAGAGAGAGAGAGAGAGAGCTTTGAAAGCTTACCGTCAAAGGTGCGACAGTCCGAGCTTTCTATCGGGGAAGGTAGCTTTCTTCCTGAGGTACCTCTTAGGATCAAGAATTCCTACAATTGACCTCAAATTAAGGGAGAATTTTGTTAGTGAAATGTCATAGTTTTTCTCTCTAACTCTGACTGAAAATGACAAAGGGGGTTGAATTAGCTTCCCTTTCAGCTCAATTGAGGTCGCAAGAGGGATGTGAAGGTGTCGGGAGGGCTTGGATTAGCCAAAGAAGGGCTGAATTTGGCCGATTTCAGCTTGGCCAAAACAAGGCAACTTCGGTCCTTTGAAGCTACTTCACTATTTGATTCCATCGGTGCTTCTCTGATGGTCCTCGGATCGAATGAAGGTTATTGTCAGGTAGTTGACTTTCCTCAGAATCTAAAGAACCCGACCTTGCCTACTAAGGCTTAGAAAAATGCTAATGTTGGAGCTTTGGTTTAAGTTTCACCAAAAAATAGAGTAGTTGATAGAGAATGGAGATTTTAGGTGTGAGGAGGATGGATGGAGAGGAGCTCTTACTATACTGGCCAAATTTGATTTCTTCAAATTGGCCATTAAATCAATGTTAATTGCTCCAATTGATGGTATGAATCAATTTCTACACTTCTATACGATTCAATTGAGCACTGAATTGCATGATTTGAGTCCGAAACGAGCTTAAACAGAGCTTACTTGAAAAATTGTTTGTAGAGAGAGAAAGCTTCGAAAGATTATAGTCGAAAGTGTGGCAGTCCGAGCTCTCAATCTGGGGAGGTAGTTCTCATCCTTAGGTTCCTTTTAGGATCAAGAATTTTTACAATTGAAGTCCATATGAGTAGGAATTTTGTTAGTGAAATTCAACACTTTCTCTCTCTAACACTGATTTGTAATGACAGAGGAGAGTTGAATTGGCTTACCTTTCACCTTTGTGGAGGTCCTATTAGGGTTTGGCCAGGGGATCTGAATTTAGATGAATTCAGCTCGGCCAAAACAAGGCACCTTCGGTCCGTCAGAGCTGCTTCACTATTTGATTCTGACGGCGCTTCTCCGGCAGTCCTCGGGTCGAAATGAGGTTATTGTCAAGTAGATTACTTCCCCCGTAGTTTGTAGGACCCAACCTTGCCTTCTGAGGCTAAGAAAAGTCCCCGTATCAGAGCAGTGGTTCGAAAAATGGAGTACTTGAGAGAGAATAGAGATTTGAGAGAGAATAGAGATTTGAGGTACGTAGACGATGAATGGAGAGTGGCTCTTTATATAGAGAGGTCGGGGACCCTTTGCCTGACCACTTTCAATTTTGGTCGAGATTATCCTTGCCCGAAAATACCCTGATCAGAGCGAATATTCCTTCATTAAAGAAGAAAAGTTTCTGAACCAATGAACAGTGCTTTCATGTTGAGGAAGAAGAAGATACTGTTCCGAACCGGATCAATCTGGTTTGATTGGGTTCAAGGGTGAAAATTGGCCGGTTCAAGCCCGATTTGAATGGTTTTCTCAAATATGAAAATTTCTAAATTCATTTCCTATCCAATGATGCCTTCAATTTTCCAATTTTTCAATTTTCCAATTTAAGCCACCATGAAAAATGAATTTATAAATAGGTTCATGTATGGTTCAATCTAGTTCACCTAGAACCAGTCCAGTTTTCTCTTCCCATTTGTTCCAAGATTCTTTTCCATGATTTTTATGACCATTTTAGTCACTTGGGATTTGCCAATTTCACATTTTTACCCTTTCTTTGTTGGTTTGGGTTCGTTAAGCGTCTCGGTTTTCACTTTTGAATAGACTAGTTCTTTTCCCGGTTTTCTTATCTTTAAAGGAACAGAGTTTACACTTGGCCTCGTGGCAAGTCACACAAAATTTCTAGTTTTAAGAGATCTTTCATGGTTCTTATATTTATGTTTGTCTATGAGTTCCCACCCGTGCACACTAGCCTTAGGCCCACTTCCCCAATTTCCAAAACTGGGCCTTCGGCCCTATCATTTTCAAATTTGAGGCCTTAGGTCTGTTGGGGCAATTTTAGCTCCCATTAGGAATGTCTCCCAAAATGTTTAAGCAATTTCACGCTGTTAGGGGGAGACCATTCCTAGAAAAATGATTTTCAAATTTAAAAGCAGTTCTCATCACCTCAACTGAGTGTCACGCTAGAAATCCCACTCTCTTGGTATTAGTGACGTGGCAGTCCTAGTGAGATCTTGATTTGTGGTGCGCTCCTTGCACCGGTACTTGAACAACCACCTCCTGCATGATTCGAGTACCCACCTCAAGAGAATTGACATAAGAGACCTCATAGTTTTGGGTATTTGCGTGTAGGTCCTCACACTATGCCTTAATTGCATTTAGCTCCCTCAATGTTTATAACCTAACATTTGGGTCCCTAATCTTCATTTAATCTCGATTAAGTCCCTAGGACTTCCAATTATTCCTCATGGGTCCTTAACTTTTCTAGAATTACCAATTGGTCCTCAATTTTCCCAAAATTGCCAAATGGTCCTAAATTTCCTATATAAAGACCCCCTCTCCATTCATCCTCGCCACACCTGAAAAGCTCACTTTCTCTCAGCTGCTTAGTTTTCTGGCGAAGCTTGAACCAGACCACCAATATAGGGTTATTTCTAAGCTAAAGAAGGCGAGGTTGGGTTCTTTAGAACCGGGGAGAAGTCAGCTACACGTTGTAGTTTATGTAGCTCTGAGGGTTGCCGGAAAAATGCCGATGTGATGGAATAATGAAGCAGCTCCAGCGGATAGAAGTTGCCCTATTTTGGCCGAGCTAAAATTGGCCATTTCGAGCCTTCCACAGGCCAAACCAAGTCCTCCCAACACCTCCTAAGCCCTCCCACGACCGAATTAGGACTGAAAGGTAAGCCAATTCGGCTCTCCTTTGCAATTTCTGGTCGGTGCTAGAGAGAGAGTTGGCAGAATTTTGATGATGAAATTCTAACTCAATTCGGCAAGAATTGATGCAATTCTTGTATGATTAACTTTAGGACGAGAGCTATCTGCCTAGATTGAAAGCTCAGACTGTCGTGCCATCGACGATGAGTAATTGAATCTTTCTCTCTTTACAGTCCATTTTCCGGCAAAGCTCTATTTGAGCTCGTTCTGGCGTTAAAACTTGCGATTCAAAATTCTAGAGAATCATATGAACATGTAGAAACTCAATTTCAATTTCAACAATTGGAAGTGTTTGATCGGTCAATTTGATGAAATCAAATTTGGCCGTGTGAGAAAGTTGGAAGTTGATGTGAATTCGACTAAAGAGAGTACGAATTCACAAGTTCAATAAACCAGACCTGCAATGGAGCTAAACACTTTGTCACCAAATGGGATAAATGATCACTTGAGACTTCAAGAGGGCCCAATCACAAGGTTAAGGGGCTAAAAGATTCAAAGAAGTTATATGGGCTAATTAAAGAGATTCCCAAAAATCCAAGTGGAAGCCCAATTGAAGAGACTTGGAAAAGCCCACGAGAAGGAAACCCAACTAAAGAGTCCAAGAAAAGCCCACGAGAAAGTCCAGATTTTAATTAATGAGTAAAGATTTATGATTTTAAATGATAATATTAGATATTTAATTAGTTAAGATCTTTAAATTAGTTATTAAAAATATCCTAGTTATTTAGATTATTAGATATGGTTGGCATGTAACCATAAGATATATTTTCCTTGTTTTTAGGCTATTCAGTTGTTTTCTGAGCCTATAAAAGGCATACTCCACAGCATTGGAGAAAACACACCTTGGAATTTCAATCTTGTGAGTTTTGTCTTCTTTCTATCTTGAAAGGGCTTTTTGAACTTATCAGGTTTTTACCTGTGGCGTTCAAGCAATCAAGACTTATCACCCGGGATTTTCTAAGAGTTCTTCTTAGAGGATTTGGGTGTGGCGTCTACATATCCCATACCTTGTTTCTCACATAAACAAGGTATATTCCATCTTGTCGCACTTGCGTCGTGAAAGTCTTGGGATCATTGCCATATTTGGTGTAGGGTGTCGTCAGCATATTGGCGAGGTTCGCATCAGTTGGTATCAGAGCACACGGATGCACGGCAAGTTCCATACCATTTTTTTATCTAGTTCTTTTTTTATCATCTCTACCTATTTCTATTATCTATAAAAAAAATTATCATATTCTTCTATTTATCTTCTCTTCAGTAGGTTAAAAAAAAGAGAAAAAAAAGCCAAAAAAATTCGTGCAAAAAAAAAGAGCAAAAAAAAAATTCGTGAAAAAAAAAGAGGCAAAAGAAAAAAAAAGAGGCACACAATTCTATCTTATATCTCATTCTTATTCTGGTCTATCTAAGTCTATTACTTCATTCCATCTTAATTTCTTTCTTCTCTATCTAAATTTTACTCTTATTTCTAAGTCTATTCATATCTCTCACTTAAATTCTTTGGAATTACTTTTTGAAAACCTTTATCGATATGTCTTGATTGTTCCTCAAGTTGAACTTCTTCATAAAAATGATTTGTTTTTAAAGTTCAATTCATATTGAAAGAAGACATATGAGTGGAAAAAGGCAAGAGTGCTTTAAATCTATAAGAAAAAGCCATTTGAGTGTGAAATAGGAGTGTTTGAGAGAAATATGTGAGGAAGAGTTGCGAGGTTCTTTTCTTTCTAACAATTGTCAGGATCACAAGGCCCAACGACAAGGAAACACAATGAAAGAAGAGAGTTTCGTACCACCCATTCAAAACCTATAGTGGAAAGCAATGAAGAGAGAAATGGAACATATAGTGAAGTCTGAATTTGAGTCTCTTCATACTCGAATGGGTCAATTGGAGGAAGGTGTGAGATGGCGTTCACATCAACATGCGCCCACTAAACAACGATGTTCGAGCTTTCAATCTAGATATTTTGATCTAGAAGAACTCAAGGAGTTAGATGATGTCAAAGTTAATCGCGACAACCTCAAGCTTAATTCCTTCAATCAACCTACTATTTGGAATAGACCATGGATTGATGATATCTTGGACAACCAACGTAAGAAGTTATTTCATACTCATTGCTTTATGAACAATAAGGTTTGTTTTGTTATCATAGATAGGGAAAGCTGCACTAACTTTGCTAGCACCGAGCTTGTGGAGAAGTTGGCATTACATACAATGAAGCATCCAAAGCCATATCAAATTTAAAGGTTGAATGATCAACCCAAACTTTAGGTAACCCAACAGGTGATAGTGTCCTTCTCTATTGGGAAATATCATGATGAAATATTATGTGATATAGTACCAATGTATGCATGTCATATTTTATTGGGAAAACCTTGGAAGTTAGACCATCACGTTACATATGATAGATCAACAAATAGGTACTCATTCGTGATGAATAATAGACCAATATCTCTTGTACCTTTGACTTTACAACAAGTTTTTCAGGATCAGTTGAAAAAGAAAAAGGCAAATGAAAAGAAAATAGTAGAAAAACAAGAAGAGAGAAAAACCATGATTGAAGAGAAAGAGATAAGAGGCAATATTGAAAAAGAAGAGAGAAAAATCAGAGAGAGAAAAGCCAAAATTGAAAATGATGAGAGAAAAGGCAATGTTGAAAAAGAAGAGAGAAAAACCATAATACAAAGAAAAGAGAATAAAAATAATTTTATGGAGAGAAAAAGTGAGATCAAGAGAGATACAATTCTATATCCTATCCTTACAGTACTTATGTACAAAAATTTATATTTTACGAACCATATTGTCGGATATTTGCCGAGCATTAGTGTTTCTCTTCTACAGGAATTCAAGAATGTCATTACAAAGAAGAGATATCCTCCTACTCGGTTGGTATGATGGATAGTTGAAATTTTATTTTGTCGGAAGTGCTCTCCCCTGACTGTGTGTCAATGCTTAAACGATTTGGGAGACCTTCTTGACGTGAGCTCGAATAGCTCTTATAGGTCGGGGGCCTAGGTTTTGGAACATGGTGCCCGCGTCAGCAGTGAGGTTTGGTTGGCAAAATACATGGGTGAACTCTTTGTACAATATTTGATGCTCCCTGCTGAGTCCGAGAGGAGTTGTTTGGGCTGCTCTGGGAGTTTCTATAGGTAGGGGTGGCTGGGCGGTGTTGGAGACGGCAGCCCTAGCTCTCTTGGTTCCTTTCTTTGGAGCCATTTCTGTAGAAATTTTAAAATAGTCGTATTAGTTACTATATTTTCTAGTCTTGACTATGCATTCAAGGAAATAGGCTCTGATACCAATCTAGTTGTCATGCCCCGACCCGTTTTGGTCAGATCCCCGTGAACAACCCGCCAGTCTCCCGGTTTATTAAAGGGTTTCCCCTTTTATAAACTATAAAGAGTAAGGCGTTCTTTGCACCTTTTTCCAGTAATAACATAAATCAAAACTACATAGAAATTTTAAAATAACCATACCTGTCTTGCCGATGTTTAAATTCGCAAGTCTTTAAGGACAGGCTTTCCAAGACTACCTGAAAGGGATATAAAGGAGGGGATGAGTACGACTACTCAATGAATATATTTCAAATGGTTTGACTTTCAACTTTTAAGAAAAATATTTATATTAGAGTGTGCCAGACTCCTCACTTTTTAAAAATCCCTTCATTTAAAAATTCGAGTTTTTCACCATTTCTTATTATCATAATTTGTCATCACCCAACACACATCCTTCATCATGAAGGTTACATACATTCACAGGTCGACAGGACCACTAAACCCACTTGTGGCTTCAGATCGACTTTATCGGCCATCTAGATAGAAGTACGACCACTTCTACCCTAGGAATGAGCAGATGTATGTGAAATTTGACCCTAAATCCCTAAATCGATTCTTCGTGTCTATATGAGGATAGAGACCTCATCCCGTCCCCATCCCAGTGTCGTGCACTTGGTGCTACTCCAAATTTCGCACAGTCACCTAGAACGATGAACTACCCTTATACTCATTAGGTCGTCCAGGGCCCTTAGGACAACATCACTACCCCTCATGGGCATCTTGATGTTCCCGTACTCATAGTGCATGCACAAACAATATTTTCTTATTATGCCATGTAATCTGTGGTGTCATTAGTCCAACCGTCCCAACTTTCAACTCAACCTACAGCTGTTTGTCTTGACTGGTCCGGAGACCGGTCATGTCGCACTGATGCTAGTTGACTGAGAATGTCAGACCAGCCTTGGTACCATTACCATACAATTTACTTATTAAAGTTTTATGGCCCATATATCATGTTCGTTTATGACCTTCTGCTCATGCCCATTGGCGTATGGCCCACTATGCGAGATTTTCAAAACCGAGCATATTAGCCCCCAAGTTCTAAAACCGAGGTCCCAGATCTTTAAGAGCTATTCAAGCTCCTGTCAAGAAGGTCTCCCAAATTTTTTAAGCATTAGCACAAAGTTAGGGGAGGACACTTCCGACAAAAATATGTTTTCACTGTCCATTATACCGACCCGATATAAGGATATCTCCGTTCATAACCGTTGAATGGGTTTTCAACTTCCTTCCTAGAAGTTTCATCATACCAACCAGATATGATCTACTTACAACCGGTAACTAGTTTTTTCGCATGGTTTTCACATCACTAGTCTAAGTCGTAATTTTTAAAATACCACATAGTAGTGGGTTTTCATTTCGATGTGCTTATCATCCCCAACCGGGTATGATATAAAATCCCACTCACCCGATCGTGCAGTGAAATTCCACTTAGTCGAGTCCCGTCCCTAGTAAGCTAGACCTCGACTGGCATTCCCGATGTCTCGTTCTCCTACACGAAATGAACATAGTTGTTCATTATTCTTTAGCATAATAGCCCTCATTCGTTCCAAAAGAATGAAAAAACCCAACTTTATATATATCTGCAATTAGGTCCCTAAAGTTATTTTTCTTTAACTTTAAGACACTATTGTCGGGTTTTTCATCAAATTGAGTCCCAAAACTTTTTAAAATTTATCTTATGACCTCAATTTATCAAATTTCACAAACAGGGGTTTAATTCCCCAAATTTCCAATTTGGTCCCTCAATTTTTCCAAAATTACCACTTTGCCCTTCCTTTACAAAAATGGTAAATTTCTCCCCAAAAATTCTAAAATTTCTCAATTGTCCCTCTAATATTCTTATCATGACAAATTGACCATCAATTTTAGAAAATTTGTTTTTAGTCCCTTGAATTTCGAAAATCTCCAAATTTCCCCAAATTTTCCCCCAATTTCAACTATTTTTGGTCCCTGAGGAAGTGTTGGGAGGGCTTGGTTTGGCCTGAGTAGGGCTCGAATTGGTGGATTTCAACTCAGCTGAAACAGGGCAGCTACGGTCCACCGGAGCTGCTTCAATGTTCGATCACGCCGACGCTTCTCCGGCGACTCTCGAAACGAACGAATGTCACCACCATGTAGCTGACTTCTCCTTGGTATAATGAACTAGACCTCACCTTCTTTAGCTCAGAATTGACCCTATATCGGAGCTCTAGTTTGAGCTTCGCTGGAAAACTAAGCAACTGAGAGAGTGAGCTTTTTAGGTGTGGAGAGGATGAATGGAGAGGGGCTCTTTATATAGGGAGCTCGGGGACCCGTTGGCCGTCCGTTTGGCATAGTTATGACAAGCATTGAGGACATGAAATGTACTGAACAGAAACGTTTCATCTTCGTTGGCGCTACTTCAATTTTTAGACGAGTAAACAGTGCTGTCATTCTAAGGAAGAAGATGACACTGTTTAGAACCGGACCAGACCGGTCTGAACCGAGTTCAAAGCTTAAACCGGTCAGTTCACCCCCTATTCGACCGAGTTTTTCAAATCTAAAAATTTCTAAATTTATCTAAATTCATTTTCTATCCAATGTGGTCTCAAATCTCAAATTTGAAATTTTTAAGCCCCCTAGAAAAATAAATTTAGCATCCAGTTCAATAGTGATTCAAACCGATTCAATCCGGTTCGGATCTGGTTCACTTGAACCGGTTTGGTTTTCATCTCTAATTCATTCTCTAGTCCATTTTCATGACTCCTCTGGCTCCTTAGGTCATTTATGATCCATAAAATTCCTAGTTTACCATCTCTTTCTCAATTCCAGTTCACAAACAGCTCGGTTCTTAAACTGGTTTAATCTGGTTCGGGTCTGGTTCACCCAAACTGATCTGGTTTTTTTGTCCCACATTGTTCTAAGGTTCCTTCCCAAGGATTATAATTCTCTTTGAATCACAAGGGATCCATAAGCTTCTTGGTTTACCCATTCTGTTTCGGTTTCGGTTCAAGAATCGACTCGATTCATAAACTAGTTCTATCCGGTTCAGACCCAGTTCTCTTGAACTGCTTCGGTCGTTCCTCCTAATTTCATCCTAGGGTTCTTTTCCCATCTTTATGAACCTTTTTGAGTCACATGGGTGTTAAAAATTTTTAAATTTGCTCATCACCTAACAATTGGGCTTGTAGACCACTTCGGTTTAAAGATTCAAATTTACTGGTTTTTTCCCTGGTTTTCTCATTACTAAAGGACGTGGTTTACGTGACAAGTCTCTGGACTAGTAAAGGCAAACAGCTGCAGGTTAAGTTGAGGGTTGGGGCCGTTGGACTAGTGGCACCACAGATTATATGGCATTATAAGAAAATACTGATTGTACATGCACTGTGATTACGGGACCATCAAGATGCCCAAGAGGGGTAGTGATGCATCCTGAAGGCCCTAGATGACCTAGTGAGTATAAGAGTAGCTCCAAGTGCATGAGACCGGGGTGGGGACGGGATGAGGTCTCTGTCCTCATACGGACATGGAGAATTGATTTTGAGATTGAGGGACGGATGTCGCGAACATCCACTCATTCTCAGGGTGGAAGTGTATGTGCTTCTATCTAGATGGTCGGTAAAGTAGCTCCAATGCCACAAGTGGGTTTAGTAGGTGTAATGGCCTACGAATATGTATGACATTCATGATGAAGGATGTGTGTTGGGAGATAACACACCGTGATTAATAAGAAATGGTGGTAAAAATCGAGATTTGAAATGGAAGGACTTTTGAAAGAAAGGAGTTTGGCACACTCCAATACAAATCTTTTTCCTAAAAAGTTAAATGTTTTTAAAACCCATTCATTGAGTAGTCGTACTCACCCCCTCCCTTATACCCTTTTAGGAAATTCTGGAAAGTCTATCCATAAAGAAAATCAACTAAGACACCTGTGAGATATGTATGATAAATTTAAATTATTATGTAGTTTTGATTTATTTTATTCCAGGAAAAGGTGCAGGTTCAAAGGACGCCTTACTATTTACGGTTTATAATAAGGGGCAACCCTTTAATAAATCGAGAGAGTGGCAGGTTGCTCACGGGGATCCGACCAAACCAGGTCAAGGGCGTGACAGCTAGAGTGGTATCAGAGCCTATTTCCTCGAATACATAATCAATACTAGAAAATATAGTAACTAAAAGGATTTATCCTAAAATTTTCAGATGGCTCCCAGGAGAGGAACCATGAAAACTAGGAATGACTCTATTCAATACCTTGTCCTCGTAGGAAGACAACCCTAGAAGCTCCCCAATGCTTGAGGTATGGTAGAAGTCTCAAAAGCCAAAGGAGGAAGTGTCCAAGAGGATGGTGCTAGGACCTATTGAGGTCACAACTCAAAGTATGAAGGAAGCCAAGCATGAAGCCATTAATGCTAGCAAGGGGAATATAATCGTACATAGGTGGATGCTTATCAAGAATCCTGTAGCTCCATAGTTATTTTGCAATCATTTTCTGTAATAGGGCCAAAATACCCAACATATTGTACTACTCTATTAATGAAGTACTCCAAATTCCTAAAAACCATGTCCCTCAAAGGATGTGATCTTCAAGGAAGATGGCCCCAAAGAAAGTGACCAAACAAACCTATTCTACAATAGAAACTAAGGAGAATCCCATCCAAGTTAAGGAAATCAAAATAGGGAATCAAGAAATCTAAGATGACCCTCAGAGGACTCCACAAGAAAAACTTTCAAGGTATCCAGACTCAAGGACGAAGGAACGCCAAAACTAACAATTCCCTAGAAAAATGCCAGGAGGAACCATTTATGTTCACGTAATTATAAGTATGAATAATAGGGACACTACGTGGAGAAGTGCCCAACCCTACTAAGGACAGGAATTAAGTTAACCTATATGGGAATAGGACATGAAGTAAAAAAAACCTGTCCCACACCGCAAGGAGTCAAGACAATATTTTCCAAGAATAATGCCCCCACAGCTACAGGAAACCCGAAAGGATACCATCCTCAGATATACAACTCCTGCTCAAAATTTCAATTATATCCAAGAGCTCTTCAAGCTTCTAGCATAATGGTTGGAAGAAAAAGAAAAGGGACTAACGGTAGGACCTCGATAAACCACAAATAGAACAAAGAGAACTCTCCCTTAAAAGAAGAAAATTCTAAATATTGGGAGCAAAGAAGCGAGAGCAACCACAAGAGAAGATAAGACGAACATTTAACAGCAAACGGGATGTATTGGGATTATGGGAATGAATCACCTTGGAAAAAGGAATGAAGCCAAATAGGAATTTCGGAGCAACATGACAAAAGAAAGTAAGTCGTTACAACAAGGTAGTCAAAGAGAATAAATGATACCCTAAGGAAGACCAGGAGGTACAAAGGTCTACAACATAAAAAGGTCAGTGAGATGGACGTTAAGGACAGGAGGACTCAAGAAACAACTGCCCTAAGAAACTTAGACCATTGTGGAGGCAAGGTAGTTAACGAACTAATACACAGGAAAGCCATAATTTGAGTTCCATAATGAAGAGAGAGGTGGAAAGGCCAAATACTAAGGAAAGGAACGATGAAAGAAATCCTTAAAAGGACCAAAGGCCAAATTAATGACTAAACTCAAGCCAAGAAAGAAATAGAAAGACTTTCACATAATTGCCAAGAAATCTCGAAACAAGGAAGATTTGAACGCTCCATAAAGAAATACACTAAGAAAGTAAACTTTGGAGGGATGCATACAACTAACTACCATTAAAGGAATTATTGATGGGCGGATGGACATAATGTGGAGTGCAAGGAACCAACCCTTAATTAGGAAATGTTTCAAAGGAAGGAAGTATCGTGATGTCCTAATGTGACCTGCTTGGAGAGAGCAGGAGAACAAAATAATAATTCTAGGAGAACCAAGTAGAAAGAAGAAACTAGTAGCAACGGACGGCCAAAGAGAATAAACAAAACCCTAAGAAAGGCTGAGATGTAGTAAAGACTACAATCTATGAAGGACAATAGGATGGGCATGAAGGACGAGTGATACAGCTGCTTAGACGATTGGACTAGAGAAATGGAGAGAAATAGATAGTTAAAGAACTGGTTTTCGAGAGAACCATGGATTTAAACCTTGAAAAAGAAGGGAGTAGTGAAATGGCTAAGATGTTAAAAAAAATGGAGAAAGGAAATACTTAAAGAAATCAATGACCAAGACCAAATTTACTATTAAAAGGCCCTGAGATGGTTAAGTGAGCCTTTCAAAGGATGACCAAGTGATTTTGAAACTAGGTGGATGTGAATTCTCCCTATAATGAAATAGACATGTACTGGAGTACGAGTGATAATGAGGATAGAGTACGAAAGACGTACTCGTAGGGTATCAAGAGTAAAGGCATGCATGAAAGAATAGCATCAAGGAACGTCATTTAAAGTAAGGTGTCTTCAAGATGAAATGAAAAAGAAATTATGGGTGAAAAGGGTAAGAATCCTCCCAAATAAAGAAATCTTGAGAAAGGATACGTGACCTAATAAAGAAGAAATGGAACTAGGTGATATGAGGCAAGGAGAAGAAATTGCCAATAAAATGTAGGCTAAGGTGAAAGAAATGCAAGGAAGCATATTAAGAGAATCTATGGAGTAGTTAAACTCAAGAAAATCGTAAGTAGGAAGTTAGCATCAAGAGATGTTGTTACATGTAAGAATGAGTGAACTATCCATAATAACGTAATGAAGAAAAGAACGTCCGAGAAACATTGGGAAACTGAATCCTCTAAATAAGATGTGGTTAAGGAGGAATAACCACAATTGGTAAGATAGGTCATAGTCCACACACGCATACGAAGCTTAAAGAGCGGACAACCGAGCATGAAATGAAATCGAAAGTTGTGGATAAAGAAGGATCCAATATGGGAAAATGCCCTAACATAGATAGGGGTGTGAAGAAAGGGAAAAAGAACCCTACAATGAATGATAAAGTGGGTGAGCATGTAACTCCTAAGATAGAAATCTCTATCATGAGGGACATAGTATAGAATGAAACCGGAAGGAGGGAACCTTCCCAAGCAAAGGAATCGACACATAGATCGAAAGCAATTATTATAGAATGAAGAATCATAAAGTGATTACGAGTAAATAAAAGTGGATTAAGGAAAAAAAGGAAAAAAATTCTTGAATAAGTAATGCCAAGGACTTAAGAAGGAAAGAATCCCAGTTTGTTGGTAAACTATCGAGAAACCAAATTGGCACTAGAAAGACCTAATAAAGAAGTTGGGAAAGGACGAGTGGGTAAGACATGTTGTCAAGGTACAAAGGATAATTGGATATCAGTAAAGGTAGTTGAGGAATACTACCCGATGAAAGGAGGGACGAAATTATACAGTCCCTGGAAGGCTGGAAAGTTGGAAACAACCTTAAAAGGGGTGTTGTAGAAGTTTGATAGACACAGACAGGTTCAAAACTATGTCATGTCGTAAGGGACATATAAGCACCAATAATCCCCAAGTAAAATGTAACTCGAGTAAGAAGGAGTTAGTTAGTATACATAACGAGGTCAAACATAAATTTGATCGAGGTTGTAATCAATGACAGAGGAAGGATGGGTCAAATTGGGACGAAAGAATAATAACACAAAAACCTATGAAAACATGCATGTAATGCTCAAAAGAACGTCGAGCTAGGGGTTTCGATGGTGAAGAGAATAACTAGATAAATGAATGATTAGGCACCTTGGAACTCCCAATACTGAAATCTTGAGTAAGAACCCTAAAAGGAAGAACCTTGCCCTAAATAAAGGGAGATGCGAACCTAAGAATATACATTTGGATTAATGAGCCTGGGGTGGGGATTGCACCAAGCGCATGAGACTGGGGTGGGGACAGCATGAGGTCTCTGTCCTCATACGGACATGGATAATTGATTTCATGATTGAGGGACGGATGTCACGAACATCCACTCATTCTTAGGGTAGAAGTGGACGTGTTTCTATCTAGGTGGCCAGTAAAGTCGCTCCGACACCACAAGTGGGTTTAGTGGACGTATTGGCCTATGAATATGTGTATGACCTTCATGATGAAGGATGTGTGTTGGGTGATGACACACCGTGTTTAATAAGAAATGGTGGTAAAAACTGAGATTTGAAATGAAAGGACTTTTGAAAGAAAAGAGTTTGGCACACTCCAATACAAATCTTTTTCCTAAAAAGTTAAAAGTTTTGAAAAATTATTCACTGAGTAGTTGTACTCACACCCTCCCTTATACCCTTTCAAGAAATTCCAGAAAGCCTACCCTTAAAGACCATCAACTAACATGCCTGTGAGACAGGTATGATACATTTAAATTATTATACAGTTTTGATTTATGTTATTCTAGGAAAAGGTGCATGTTTAAATGATACATTACTCTTTACGTTTTATAATAAGGGGAAACCCTTTAATAAATTAGGAGACTGGCGGGTTGCTCACGGGGATCTGACCAAACTAGGTCGGGCATGACAACTAGAGTGGTATCAGAGCCTCTTTCCTCGAATACAAAATCAAGACTAGAAAATATAGTATCTAATAGGATTTATCCTAAAATTTTCATATGGCTCCTAGGAGAGGAACCCTAGAAGCTAGGAATGACTCTATTCAATACCTTGTCCTCGTAGGAAGACAACCCTAGAAGCTTCCCAATGCCTGAGGTATGGTAGAAGTCTCAAAAGCTAAAGGAGGAAGTATCCAAGAGGATGGTGCTAGGACCTATTGAGGTCATAGCTCAAAGTATGAAGAAAGATAAGCATGAAGCCATAAACACCAACAAGGGTCATATAACCGTACATAGGAGGATGCTTATCAAGAATCTCGTAGCTCCCTAGTTATTTTGTAATCATTTTCTGTAATAGAACCAAAACACCCAATATACTGTACTCCTCTATTAATGAAGTATTCCAATTCCAAAAAAAAATGATGTCCCTCAAAGGATGTGATCTTTAAGGAAGATGGCCCTAAAGAAAGTGACCAAACAAGCCTATACTACCATAGAAACTAAGGAGAATCCCATCAAAGTTAAGGAAATCGAAATAGGGAATCGAGAAATCTAGGAGGACTCTTAGAGTGATCAATTGACAAAGAGGACTCCATAAGAAAAAATTTTAAGGTATCAAGACACAAGTACGAAGGAGCACCAAAACTAGCAATTCCCTAGAAAAATGCTAGGAGGAACCATTTATGTTCACATAATTACAAGTATGAACAATAGGGACACTGTGTGGACAAGTGCCCAACCCTACTAAAGACAGGAATCAAGTTAATCTATAGGGGAATAGGAAACGAAGTGAAAAAAAACTGTCCCACACCGCAATGAGTCGGGACAATATTTTCCAAAAATAATACCCCCACGGCTATATAAAACCTGAAAGGATACCATCCTCAGAAATACAACTCCTACTCAGAATTTCAATTATATCAAAGAGTAAGCTCTTCAAGATTCTAGCATAATGGTAGGAAGAAAAAGAAAAGAGACTAAAGGTCATACCTTAAAAAACCACAAAAAGAACAAAGAGAACTCTCCCTTGAAAGAAGAAAATTCTAAGTATTGGTAGCAAAGAAGGGAGCGCAACCACAAGAGAAGATAAGACGAACATTTGATGGCAAACGGGATGTATTGAGATTACAGGAATGAATCAAATTGGAAAAAGCAATGAAGCCAAAGAGGAATTTTGGACCAACATGACAAAAGAAAGTAAGTCATTACAACAAGGTATTCAAAGAGAAAAAATAACACCCTAAGGAAGACCGGGAGATAGAAAGGACTACACCCTAAAAAGGTCAATGAGATGGACGTTAAGAACATGACGACTCAAGAAATAATTTCCCTAAGAAACTTAGACCAAAGGAATGGTGGAGGCGAGGCAGTTAACGAACTAATACATGGGAAAGCCATAATTTGAGTTCCATAAAGAAGAGAGAGGCAAAAAGGCCAAATACTTGGGAAAGGAAGGATGAAAGAAATCCTTAAAAGGACCAAAGGCCAAATTAACGACTAAACTCAAGCCAAGAAAAAAATAGGCAAGTCTTTCACATAATTGTCAAGAAATCATGAAACAAGGAAGATTTGAACGCTCCATAAAGAAATACACTATGAAAGTAAACATTGGAGGGATGCATATGACTAACTACTTTGAAGGAATTATTGATGGGTGGGTGGACATAATGTGGAGTGCAAGGAACCAACCCTTAATTTGGAAATGTTTCAAAGGAAGGAAGTATCGTGACGGCCCAATATGTCCTATTAGCAGACTAAGGTTGAATATGATGCTGTGGCGGGCGTGCCATGTGGCACGATGTGATTGGTTAGTTTTTATGACATGGAAGTCCAACTTAGCCATTGTAAACCCCGCACTTTTGAGTTAAGGAAAACCAGGAAAAGAACCGGTCAAACCGAATAAAAAAATCGAGCTAGTTTACATTTGGGAACAAGAAATATATAAATTTACAACTTTCGGGTGATCCAAAGGGTTCATTAAACCTTGAAAAAGAAACTTAAGACAAACTAGAAAACAAAAAAACAAATTAGTTCAGGTGAACTAGATTCCATAAGAACTTTAAAGTTAAGCATGTTTGTCCGAGAGTAGTGTGAGGATGCGTGACCTCCTGGGAAGTATGATTTTTTTATAACCCGAAATTTCGGTCAAAAATTTTTATGCGAATGTACGACTTATCATAAATAGCCATAAATTAATATATATTTAATTATTGTAATTAATACCAATAATTTAATACCCAAATTAAATTATTGGAATTAATACAAATAATTTAATACCAAAATTAAATTATTGAAATTAATACAAATAATTTATGGCAATATTAATACTAGTAATAAATCTATCCCATTTAATACACAGTTTTACACCTATATAAAGAGGTTATCCCCATTCATTCTCCTCACACATGAACACTTCTCTCTCTCTCTCTACAGCTCCATTTGTCGGTGAAGCTCGAACCAGAGTTTCGACTTGAACATTTTTCTTAACCTCGGAAGTAGAGGTCGAGCTCTTTAGAACCGAGGAGAAGATAGCTATCTAATAGCAAACTCCAGTCAATCTGAGAATCGCTGGAGAAGCGTCGGCATGATGGAACAGTGAAGCAGCTCTGGCGGACCGAAGATGCCCTATTTCGGCAAATCTGAAATCGGCCATTTTGAGCCCTCCTCAGACCAAACGAAGCCCTCCCAACACTTCCTCAGCCCTCCCACAGCCAAATTAGGACCGAAAATTAAGCCAATTCTACTCCCCTTTACAATTTTCGATCGGTGCTAGAGAGAGAGTCGACCGAATTTCAATTATGAAATTCTAATCCAATTCCACATCAATTGATACGATTCTTGATTCTAAGATGAACCTCAGGACGAGAGCTATCTGCCCAGATCGAAAGCTCGGACCGTCGTGCCTCCACCGGTGAGTAATCGAAGCTTTCTCTCTCTATAGTTCATTTTCCGGTGAAGCTCCGTTTGAGCTCGTCCTAGCGTTAAAACTTGCGATTCACATTTCTAAAGAATCGTATGAACATGTAGAAACTCAATTTCAACTTCAATTTCAACAATTGAAAATGTTTGATGGGTCAATTTGATAAAATCAAATTTGGCTGTGTTAAGAAGTTGGAATTGGGGGAACATTGGGGATTTTCGAAATTCAAAGGGCCAAAATGAAATTTTATGAAAAGGGTCAATTGGGCATGAAAATAATGTTGGAGGACCAATTGAGGAATTTTGAAATTTTTGGGGCAAAATTTACCATTTTTGTAAAGGAAGGGCAAAATGGTAATTTTGGAAAAGTTGGAGGACCAAATTGGAAATTTGAGAAATTAATCCCATTTTAGTGAAATGGAATAAATTGAGGTCCTATGATAAATTTTAGAAGTTTTGGGACTCAATTTGAGGAAAAACCGGCATTAGGAACTTAAAGTTAAAGAGAAATAACTTTGGGGACCTAATTGCAAATAAATGAAAGTTTGAGTTTCTCGTTCATTTGTAATGAATGAAGGCGATTAGGTCGAAGGATAATGAACTGAGATGTTCTTATCGTGTAGGAACATGAAGTACCAGGAACGCCAACAAGGACAAGCTCGCGTGAATACAAAGAACCGATCTAGTGGAATTCACGGCATTAACGGGTGAGTGGGTTGACTATCATCACACCCGGTTGGGATGATGAGAACAACTTAAAATTAAAAATCACTCACCGGTTGTGAGTGGAAATTTTATATCATACCCGGTTGGGAATGATAAGTACCTCGGTATGAAAACCCACTATTAAGTGGTATTTTAAACATTGCTACTTAGAGGAAGTGATGTGAAAATCATGCGGAAAAACTACTTACCGATTGTAAGTAGATTATACCCAGTTGGTATGATGAGACTTCCTCGAAGGAAGTTGAAAACCCGTTCATCTATTATGAACGGAGCTGTCCTTATACCTAGGCGGTATAATCGATAGAGAAAATATATGTTTTGTCGGAAGTGCTCTCCCCTGACTGTGTGCCAATGCTTAAACAATTTGGGAGACCTTCTCGACGGGAGCTCGAATAGCTCTGATTGGTCGGGGGCCTCAGTTTTGGATCTTGGGGGCTAAATGCCCGATTTTGAAAATCTTTTACAGTGGGCCCAAGGCCAGTTGGCACGAGCAGGAGCTCGTAAACAAACATGATATATGTGCCATAAAACTTAATAAGTGAATTGTTTGGCTATGGTACCAAGATAGGACCGACATGCTAAGTCAACTAGCGGCAGTGCGGCATGACAGGTCGACAGACTAGTTAAGACAAACAGCTGCGGGTTGAGTTGAGAGTCGGGGCCGTTGGACTAGTACCACCACAGATTACATGGAAATATAAGAAAACATTGTTTGTACAAGCACTATGAGTACAGGATCATCAAGATGCCCATGAGGGGTAGTGATGCATCCTAAGGGCATTGGATGACCTGGTGGCTATAAAGGACAGTTTGTCGTTCTAGGTATCTGTGCGAAATCTAGAGTAGCACCAAGCGCATGAGATCGGGGTGGGGACAGGATGAGGTCTCTGTCCTCGTACGGACACGAAGAAGTGATTTTGGGATTGTGGGTCGGATGTCATGTACATCCACTCATTCCCAGGGTAGAAGTGGTCGTACTTCTATCCAGGTCACTGAAAAAGTCGCTCCGAAGCCACTAGCGGGTTCAGTAGTGATACTGACTTGTGAATGTGTGTAACCTTCATGATGAAGGATGTGTGTTAGGTGATGACACACTGTGGTAAATAAGAAATGGTGGATAAACCCAAATTTTTAAATGAAGGGATTTTTGAAAACAAAGGAGTCTAGCACACTCCATATAAATGTTTTTCTTAAAAGTCAAAAGCTTTTAAAAACCCATTCACTGAGTAGTCGTACTCACCCCCTCCCTTATATCCCTTGCAAGAAATCCCGGAAAGCCTCCCCTTAAAGACCGTCAACTAAGATGCATGTAAGATAGGTATGTAAAGTTTTAAATTTCATGCAGTTTTGATTATGCTATTCCAGGAAAAAGGTGTAAGTTAAAGGACGCCTTACTCTTTACGGTTTACAATAAGGGGAAACCCTTTAATAAACTGAGAGAGTGGTGGGTTGATCACGGGGATCCAACCAAACTGGGTTGGAGCGTGACAACCACCGTGTCAATCGTTGACCGGTTGATTGGACATGTGGCAACCTCACATTGGCTGCTCGTGTCTATATGACAGGCTGATCGTTCACAGGACATGTGGCAGTCTCCCATTAGTTTCACGTGCTTGCATGGCTGTTGACTAGGCATCGTTGACAGTTGACCGGTTTGGACCATTGACTGGTCTGGTCCGACTGGGTTCGGTGACTCAAACCCAAAAATTGGCCGGTTCAGGCCTAATTTGACCGGTTTTCTGGAAATAAAAATTTTCTAAATTCATTATCTATATAATGGTGGCCTCAATGTCTCAAATTTACATTTTTAAGCAAACTAGAAAAATGAATCATTGAACTAGTTCACTATGGTTCAATTCGATTCATTCTGGTTCGGGTCTGGTTCACCCTGAACCGGTCTAATTCTCCTATCTAATTCACTTCATGGTTCTTCCCAATGCTTTTTGTGAACTTTTGGTCACTCGTGATCTTCCAATTTCACATATTAACATTTCTTTATTATTTTTTGTTCCTTTAACGGTTGGGTTTTCTCAAAACTGTCGGTTCTTTCCCTGGTTTACTTGGTTCGGGGGACAAGTTTCACATGATCGTTGGCTAAGGACACATGTCACTCTCCTATTGGTCAGTCATTGATGATATGGCTAAGAACTGTTGACCGAGGACATGGGTCATGCTTTGATTGGTTAGTGCTTTAAGGCACTGACCGAGCGGTTGACTGGGCGCACTTCTCTATGTGTTGCCCACTGATTGGTCGCATCTGTTGAGTGAGCACTGACCTGGTAGGCGAACTATTGACTGGCTAGACCATTGACCGGTTCGGTCAGACCGGGTTCTATGACCCGAAATAGAAAATCAATTAGGTCATGCCAAGTCGACCAATTTTCTAAAAATTAAAATTTTCTAAATTTATATAAATTTATTATCTATCTAATGTTAACTTCAATTTCCCAAATTTAAACATTTAAGGTATCTAGAAAAATGCATCCTAGAATCAGTTCTCCATTATTCAATCTGGTTCAAGTTTGGTTCACCCTAAACCGGTTAGGTTTCCTTATCAAATTTCCTTCATAGTTCCTTTTCATGAGTTTTGGGTCTTGATTGGCTACTAGGGATTTTCCAATTTCCTATTTTGGTTCTAATTTACCAAATTCTAGGTCATTTCAATTCATGGTTTTCCTTTGAAAATTTTTTGGTTCCCCTTTCCAGTTCCTTACTCCAAGAGAACATGGTTTACAACTCTCCCCCACATTTAAAGAGTTTTATCCCCAAAACTCATTATGTATCACTTAAATAGAGAATGATTTCCTCTTGATTTTTCCTTCATTCTTTTCCCATTCTGGCTCTCTGGCTAGCATACCTTTGCCAATTGAATTCATTTGGGGACTTAAATTTCCCTTTCATGTCAACTTGTGATTTGATTCGATATGATTCCATGGGACATGTTCCCATTCTAGTTGTATCTCTTTTGGGGAATCCTTTGTGCCCCTTCTCCATTTGGACATTTAAACTCTTCCTCTCCATGTCCTTGGTGTGTCTATTATTTTATCAATTATTTCACCCTCATTCTTAATGGTATGGTTAGGCATTCACATTTGAGGAGAAGATATCTTGGCGATCTGGCCTCCCATATCCTTTTCCTTAAGCATTCCCTCGCTCATATGATTACCTTGGTTAAAATATCACCACGGTTACTCTTTTTACTTTGTCCTTTATATAACCTTCTTGAGGGGTTTCTCTTCCCTTCAAGTATCCACTTACTCCATGGAACTTATTATGATCGGCTTGTCTTACATGTCTGCCCAAAGATATTTTCTTAGATCCAATCCTTATGCCACTTAGATGAAGACATCTCCCTTTTTGGGATTTTGTTCAGACGTTAATCTAGATCACAAGATTGAGGGTTCTGAAATTTTTAACCATCCCATTGTTTGGTTATTTCTTTTGGTCGTTAATGGTCCTTTGCACGACGTCCTTTTGAGCATTTTTTCCTTGCTTCTCCTTGCCTTGGCGTTATTAACTTTGCCTTTTTTTGTCTTATGTTGGTCCTTTAATCCATCCTTAATTCTCCCTTCCGTGTGATTGCAAAATGACACATCATATGACATGGATGGTCATCTTACGACTCTTCGTTTACTCCATTTTCCTTATTACTTTCGATCTCACCATAGATCAATCTGTAAGGTCCACCCACTATTTTCTTTCCATAGACATATCCTTGACTTAATGTTATTCCATATGGTCCTACCCTCTTTATGACCATTGGGTTTTCCAAGAATCATATACATTAAGTATTTGTCAATACTTTACCAATCTCCTTATTGGTCATTCTTGTTTCCAACTATCTAGTTTTCCCGATCACTTCACGAATCATCTAATTCACCAAGTACTTCTCCATTTGTTTGGATTTATCCTTCCTTAAAGATTTCTATTTCATAGTTTACTTGTGCTTATTCGTGGTCATTTCACAAATATCCATTATGTTACTTATGAGAGGTCCTTTATGGTAAGTATTCGCCCCCTTGGCTCTTCCCTAGGAATTTCCTTTATTTGTCCCATTTTCTACTCTCGTACCTTAAAGTGAAGACTTTCATCTTTGGAACTAGGTGTCCAACCTTCTCACCGCTCCATGAAGATTTCTTTCCTTCATATCCTTACACCCCCTTTTTGTGGTTGCATTTGTAAATTTCCAATCCTTTACTGAGTTTGTGTTTTCCCCTATTAAAATTTATTTCCTATCCAAGGAATTCTAGTTACCGGGGTCTCATTTTGTGTACTTCACATTATGCTCTGTCATCCCATCTTAAGTTCCTTTAAGTGGTGGTGCTCTAAACCTATTCTCCTTAATGTCCACATGTCCTTACTATCATTCCTTTAATTGGATCACTACCTTCTTCTCCTTCAAAGTATTTTCCTTAAATCTGTCATTATGGGTATCCGACCCACCCAAAGCTTTTATGACATCCTTTGATATCATTTTCCTGTTTACTCGTTTATTAGGGTTAGCTTCCTTTGTGGAATCTCGTGAGTACACCATTGTACTCAATCTTTATTCCCACTTGCATTCCATTTACAATTTTACCTCCTTAAGAGGAAGTCCAGGTATTTTGCTCTAAGATTTTCAAACTTCCTTGTCGAGAGTATCAAAATATTTTACTTATTTTTACTTAGTTTAAAACATATCGGTTACTATTTTGGTATTAGTCTTTAAAATATTGACTCTTTCGACCTTTAGTTACCTTAAGGATTTCCTTCATACTTCTTTTTCTGAGGCTTTGAATTTCACAACCTTTCTACTAAGAATTTTCCTTTGCTCATATTTATGAGTTTTTTGGTTAAGGTATGGAGTCACACTGAATCCTGATTGGACGTATCATGATTTAAGAGACAAAGTTTTAGAAATTTGGACATTCATTCATTATTGGAAAGGAGTTTAATACATTTTGGGCTTTTTTCCCAACTACAAGGAGATAGTTACACATGAGTTTGGGAAGCACTCGCTACTATACTAGGATCTTGATGAGTAACCCATTGGAAACAAAAGTTCCAATCGTCGGACCCTCACCAGTGAATAATCAAGGCTTTCTCTCTATAGGACGATTTTCTAGCGAAGCTCCGCTTAAGCTCATTTCTCAACTAAATTTAGTGAATTAAAGGTTGAAATGATTCGCGAGACATAAGGAAGATAATTAGAGTCATGTTAGGACTCAATTAGGAAGGATAAATGTTGTATTGGTGATATTCAAAGTTAGAGGACTAAATTGTAATTTTTTAAAGTTTGGGCACTTAATTGCAAATTTTGAGAACTTTTGGGATTTCTATAATTATAGAGAAATATTGTACACAATTGGAAATTTGAGAAATTATGGAACCAAATGTAAGATTTGACAATCTTAGGGACCAAATTGGAATTAAGGTATAACTTAAGGGTCAAATCATAATTATCAAGAAGTTATGGGTATTAAGTGTAATTACCTTATTACTTGGGATTTAATTTCCCAATCTATTGTAGAAACGAATAATCTACAAGTTTGTGCAAAGGAAAGGCACGACAAGCTCAAAAATCCCCATGACAAACAAGTATCGGAATACAGGTGAGTGGGATTTCTGATATCAGAGCCAGTTGGATCGATTATAAGCATACTTAATATCATGCTTTATTTTAAAATCAAATTTCAAGAAATATAATTCACTAATTGTGTGAAATTGCTTAAACTTTTTGGGATTATATTTTTGAAGAAAGCATGAAGTATGTTCTTAAAGACAACCCATGAATGTTGTTTGGATACACCTCAAGTGATATGGTCTAGTCCGACCGTCGATGCCAAATATGGGGAAGCCCACGGCCGACAAGGGTAGGTTAGAACTAGTTTTGTGCAAGTGCGTCCAAGCCACAATTTTGGAAAGTGAAGTGGGCCCAAGGCCATATTTTGAAAACTCGTACGAGTGGGCCCAAGGCCAATGGAAATGGGTCCAATCCCATAAATAAGTTTGATTTAAGATCCTATAAAAAAATTATCACAATTTGGTAATCCTTGTTGAAGCTACTATGCTGAAGCTAGGTCGCAGCTTGTTAGGTTAGTAGTGCGAATATAAAGGTCTTAAAACAAAAGACACTTGTATGTGATTGCAATCGTGTGCAACCAAAGAGGCATCTGGTACATGGTAGTGTTGGTTCTAAGGGTTGTTGGACAGCAAGGTTGGCACAAGGGCAGAAATGTTGTTCTAATATGTCTTGAAACTCTAGAAGCTTCGTGTGCATTAGGACCAAGGAAGAAGGGGTAGAGGTCTCATCACTCAATAGTGGACAAAAAGAAGCATTGAGATCTGGGGTTGGGCAATCGTGCTCATACAAATTATGTGGTGGAGATTGTGGCCTCCCACCAGGGTGAACGATAAAGACACTCCGACCACTAATGGAACAGATCGAGGTTCTTGCCTTTGAGGGACTGTTATGCAACAATTTGATCCATTTATGGATAAAGGGTTTTTGTATGTTTGTGTGAAACAAACCATGGTAGGTTTATTAAATTAAATCCTTTGAACTAGGAAGGTACCTACCCTAAGCTTGATGAAATAAGCTAAGAAATTCATGGGAAACCTTTTTATGAAAGATAATACAAGTAGTGGCTTAATTATCACATTATTTTCAAGAAATGAAAATTTTGCTTAAATGCATACTGAATCATGGATTGGAGGTCATGATGTCTTGTAAACCCTACTCTCTGAGTTGTTGAACTCACACCCTCTCACTTATCCTTTTAGGTCCTATCCAAAATGGTAGTAACAATGTAAGAGAATAATTTACTGATCTGGTATGTATTCATCTTTTTTAAAAATATTTGTGTACCGTAATATATATTCCAACATTTTTTTGGAAAACTTATCTAATACAATTTTCTTCCTGGTCTTGAGCCTTGATTCTGCCAATAAAATTAAAATGGAATTATTCCTATTATATTATTGGGAGAAGTGGCGATTTGTTTACATGTTCCGACCAAAGTGGGTCTGGGTGTGACTGTATACTAATAAGGAGTGGAGGCGTTAATAGAATACATGCCAAGGTAGTGTTGATGCATAAGGGAAATTGGAAGGATGGATATGGGAAGATTGAAATTGTTACTTCCAGATTTCCCATCGACCCTCGGTTGATGTACGGGTCATCCCAATGTTACACTGTTGCGATGAGAAGCGGCAGAATTGAGTCGTGTAAGAGTCATGCACATGGTAGAGCATTTCGGTGTCATGACCTCATATGCTAAGAAATTCTGAATGAGAGACAAACATGAAGGGTATCAGTTGTGGAGAGTACATGTGACTCACTCACTCTCATCTTACCCCGATATGATTTATGGCATGTGTTTCAGCCATTACTTTGGCCATGAGTTGACATCATGTGCTATTGTTTCTATATCATGATATATTGAATTGATTTGTTTTGGAAGAGAGAGTTGGACCCGACATGATGTGGAATTACAATTTTTGGTTGGCCTGAGATAGAAGTCTCAAGGAGTCGAATAAAATTATGAATATGAAATAACTTTGTAAGACTGAAAATGATATCTATATTATAACGTTTTTGTGAAGTTTGAGGTTGTAATCCTTGTAATAGCCCAACATCAGTACTTTATTTACTGAGTTGTGATCTCACCCCTCCCTAAACAATTACACGCCTAAGTAGAAGTTCTACAAGGTACAAGTCCAGTTGTATATACAAAACGAGCATGAATTAAGGTAGACCTCCAAGCCTACGTATGATGGTTTTTAATTATATAATTATTAATTTTTATATTCTCAGATTGCTTGTGTAAACGAATTTTGGGTATACTATTTTTTAAAAAAAGTTTAAATTTTCATTGAAAATTGATGTATCATTTTTTTTATTATAAGTCTTAGTACTTGCAGTTTTACTTTGATAAAGGTGCTCACAGTTGTAATATCAAGGGGATTGGCAAGATTACCGGAACCACCGACCGGGAATCGGAACATGAAGTCTATTGTGCTTGACGTTTTTGAGATATGTCCACTTCCACATGCTCTAAATGAAACTGATATATTTTTTTCGCCAAAAGGACCTGATGCTGACTGGTTGTACAAGTTTAGACCTGTAACATTATGTAATTATGCCTACAAAATTATATTCAAAGTCATAGTAAATTTATTGACACCTTTTATGAATTCTTTAGTCTTTCTACAGCAAAATGCTTTTGTCCCTATGTGGGTTATGCAAGATAATATAGTTATCGCCAATTAGTGTTTTTACTTTCTAAATTCTAAAACTCGGGGTACCAAAGAGTGGTGTGCCCTTAAACATGACTTTTCAAAAACCTATGATATATTGGAGTGGATTTTCTTCCAGGAGTTACTAAATGCATCAAATTTTGATACTAAATTTAATAATTACATAATGGAATGTGCTACTTCTATGTCCTATAGGCTTTTGGTCAATGTGAAAAGGTAGAAGGTGATCCAACCAAGCCAAGGCATTAGACAGGGAGGCCCTTATCTCATCTTTTTATTTTGGCTGCTTATGTGTTGTCTAGCTCTATTTCTAATGCATGTAGGAATAACCAATTGAGACCTCTGAAAATGACAAAACCTTATTCACCTATCTCGCATATTTTTTTCGCTGATGACTCTATGTTTTTCATTGAGGCTACTATCCAAAATAATGATAAGCTAAATGAGATTTTACATGACTACTATATGGTTTTAGGACAACAATTAAACTTACAAAAATTATTTATTTTTTTAGTTCCAACATGTCAAGAGGAACAAAAGAAGTCATCATCCTGCAGATCCTAGTAGAAAATAGAGAAGACAAATAACTCAGCATTCTGATCCTTTGGAGCAAAAATAACAGGAAAACACTACAATACCTCTATGAACGCATTTAAAGGAAGATCTAAGCTTGGAGCATGAACCTTTTATCACTTAGTGGGCGGGAGGTCCTAATTAAATTCACCCTTAGTTCAATTCTCAATTTATGCTATAAGCTATTTTTTACTTCCACGAGTTGGTGCTCACAAGTTACTTTTAAGATTACCAAATTCGTGTAAAGATCATAAAATGAATAGTGCAAGACCGAATGGTTAAGTTGAGTGGAAATTTACACACCTTAAGCACCGAGGAGGGCTGGGTCTAAAGGACCTACACATGTAAAATAAAACGCTACTCGTGAAAATAGTTTGGTACCATAACAAACAAACCTCTATGGTAAAAATCCTCAATTTATATTTTAAGTATTCTCACTTTTTGAAATATATTGTAGATTTCATACCCTCCTAATTATGGAGAAGGAAAAATGGCATCCTTAAATCGAGTCTGATATGACAGATCAGGGATGGTGGTCATGATAAAGTATGGGGAGTTCAATGCTCTCGTCTCTTCTGATTCGGAAGGTTTTCTCTCCACCTCCAAATGAAGAGTCAAGCCGTCTACAAGCGTACTCTATCATCAACTCCCAGTCCAATAGTTAGAAAATCAGCAAGTTTTCTTTTCTTACTTTTATATAGAAATTGAAGTCATTTAGAAGGTGACACTTTAGAACTTTTAATATAAATAGTATGATTTGACCTTTCGAAAAATCTGGTCTAGCAACTATTTGGATTGCTTACGCTTTTATTTATGCTTTGAATAGAGTTAAGTATTAAGTAGAGGTATCCACATCTCACTCTAATTCATCTATTATTTAGAAAACTATTTGAGTTACAAAATATATCCCTAAAATTAAAATGTTCTTATATTGTGCTAGCACAAAGGCTCTCCTAGTGTAATATGCACTTTTTAAACGTAAAATTGTTGTTGATTTTCCTATCATGTTTGTGGTAATATAGAGATTATTGGGCATATGTTAATGTAATGTACATCAACTATAGCTATTTAGTTTGCTGCTTGTAGTATTAAATCACCCAACCTTGGTTGTGGCATTATATCTATGAAACTGAAAAGTTATTTTAATTTATTAAAACTAGAAAAACTGCATTTAAAAGAAAACTTATGTAGGTTCTCTTATATTTACTAGAACATGTAAATTCTCTTATATTTGATAGAACATATGGAAAGAACGTATTTTCACAAAGTTTGATCATGAACTTCATTTTATTATATTGATTTTCTCCAATATTCGACATCAGTTTATGAGAATTATATCATTCCCACCCCCACTCTGTATGGTTAAATTAAATAGTTATAACTCTTATAATTCACTCTAGATTTGCATATGCGAGTTTTGTTGCACGAAAACACCTAAGATAGATCCTACATGGAGGAGTTTCTCTACCGGTTAGCACTGCCCTGAAAGTAAAAGTTACGGGTGGAAGCATAAGATGATCCGGTATCGTTCTGAAAGTGGATACTGTTTGAATAGGTTATACAATTTGCCCAAATATATAATTAGTATATTAAGCCTTACATCAAGGAAATTTTGATTTGAGAAGGAAGCACAGATAGGGGATTACCTTGAGTACAGCACAGGCAATAATCTCCAAAGAAGGCAATAACTGATGAATGGGCAAGGAACTACCCATAACAGGAATTAGGCCAGAGGAAAAGAAACTGGTAACGGCTTAATGGCTAAGATAAAGTTGGCATAGAAAAGAGTAGGAAAGAGGACTATCAATCTACAACTGCCTCCCCTTCCCAACTTTCCTCAAAAACCAGAAAGTTGGTGGAGATAAAAGAGAATTATGATGATAAGGAAGAAGGCTATCACACTTCATGGATGGTGATCTTTAATTTCTCAGCAATGGAATATGAAATTTTTTATCAGTTTAATAAATAGTACGGGAGTTACTAGAAGATAGCTCAACAAAGGAAATGTTACAAGAGAAAGATTATACAACATATACATTACAACTAGTAAAACAAGACTCATATTCAGTAAGAAATCCAATAGAATGCTAGGAAGTGTCTTCTTTGAACTTCTCATTTGACATGCTATCTTGAAGTTGCACAGATAGAACAAGCCCTAGAACTCCCCAGTTAATTTTTCCCTTCCCATCCATTATGACTAAGAACCTAAGAATCATATACCTGTGCCAACTTTCTGGAAATTGAGATCTTCAGATATCAGCATGCCATTACAACCATTATTTAGGAAATAACTTAACTGCCCAACTCTACATACTGAGATGAGAACCTGGCATTCTAATTGTATTTACAACCTACTAGCAATAGCCATAAAAATAATTAAAAAAACTATTTACTGCACCATCACCCCTAATCACTACAAGGGTCGCCACTCATCAGATAGCTGAAGATTGAGAATGCGACACAGTCTTGGTGGCAGAATCAACACTGCAAGACAAATATTTAGAAATGGGAGGAGGACTAAACTCCCTAGTTGGAGAAGCGGGAGCAGACCTTGAAATCAAGTGGAGTAAGACATGGTCATTAGAAGCTAGCTTAGGAAAATCAAAAGACTTAGACCTCTCAGACAGGGTACTCTTGCTTTATCACAAAGTCGATGTTTTCCCTCTTTTTTCCATAATTTGTCCACTGATCTAGAATACAATTAACATTAGAATCTTTTCATTCTTAAGATTCTCTTCTTGTCTATCCATTATTTGAACAGGCTCCATCTCATAGGATAGATCCTTATCCCATTTTATCTCTTCAACATTAGTTCTTCATCAAACTCTTTATTTATATTTTTGTGATCTTTTTTATCCCCTTCACTTGAGAGTTACACGAAAGCATTGTAAATCTTAAGATTCCCTCGTAGGATGTTAGGAGAGCTTGGTTTGGTCAGATAAGGGCTCGAATTGGCTAATTTTAGTTCAGTTGAAATAGAGCAACTTCGGTCCGCTAGAACTGCTTCACTGTTTGATCACTCCGACATTTCTCCTGTGACTCTCGGAGCAAATGGAGATTACATGTGTGCAGCTGACTACTCCCCAATTCTAAAGAACTTGACCATGCCTTCTTTGGCTTAGAAATGACCCTATATCAGAGCGCTCTGGTTTGAGCTTCGCCGAAAAACTAAGCAACTGAGAGAGAATATAATTTTCAGGTGTGGAGAGCATGAATGAGGAGGGGCTCTTTATATAAGAAGCTCGGGGACTTCTTGGCCATCCAATCGGTGTTTTAATGGCGGTCATTCATTGCCTAAAACTCCCTGGCCGAAGACTTTTCAGCTTCTCCGGTGCTGCGCGATTTTCCGGCGAGTGAATAATGCTATCATTTGAAGGAAGAAGACAACACTGTTCCGAACTGGACCAGACTAGTCTGAACCAAGTTCAAAGCTTAAAATGGTCTGTTCACCCCAATTGGACCGAATTTTTCATATCTAAAAATTTATAAATTCATTTTCTATCCAATAGTGCCTCAAATCTCAAATTTGAATTTTTTAAGCCACCTAGAAAAATAAATTTATAATCTGGTTCAATAGTTGTTCAATCCGGTTTGGATCCTTCACCTAAACTAGTTTGGTTGTGAACCAGATCCGAACCGGATTGAACTAGTTTGGACCGGTTTGAACCACTATTAAACCAGATTATAAATTCATTTTTATAGGTGGCTTAAATAATTCAAATTTAAGATTTGAGGCCACCATTGGATAGAAAATGAATTTAGAAATTTTTAGATTTGAAAAACTTGGTCGAATGGGGGGTGAATCAGCCGGTTTAAGCTTCGAACCCGGTTCAGAAGCATGTCATATTCTTCTTTCAGATGACAATACCGTTCACTCGCCGGAAAATCAAAGTAGCGTCGACGAAAAAGAAACGTCTTCGTTCAATATGTTTCCACCCATCAATGTCTATCATAAAGGTGCCAAACGGACGGCCAATGAGTCCTTGAGCTCCCTATATAAAGAGGCTGTCACGCCCCGATCTAGTTTGATCGGATCCCCGTGAATAACCCGCCACTCTTCCGGTTTATTAAAGGGTTTTCCCTTATTATAAATAGTAAAGAGTAAGGTGCCCCTTAAACCTACACCTTTTCCTAGAATAACATAAATCAAAATTGCATAATATTTTAAATTAAACGTACCTATCTCACAGGCATATTAGTTGATAGTCTTTAAAAGTAGGCTTTTCCGAAATTTCCTGAAAAGAGATGTAAGGGAGGGGTGAGTACAACTACTCAGTGAATGGATTTTTTAAAGCTTTTAACTTTTATAAAAAAATATTTGTATTGGAGTGTGCCAGACTCCTTTCTTTCAAAAAAAATCCTTTCATTTCAATTCTCGATTTATGCCACCATTTCCTTATTAATCACGATGTGTCATCACCCAACAAACATCCTTCATCATGAAGGTCAAACACATATTCGCAGGCCAGCCCGTCCACTGAACCCACTTGTGCTTCGGAGCGACTTTACCGGCCACCTAAATAGAAGCACGTCCACTTCTACCCTGAAAATGAGTGGATGTATGCGACATCCAACCCTCAATCCCAAAATCAATTCTCCGTGTCTGGATGAGGACAGAGACCTCATCTCGTCCCCACCCCGGTCTCATGCGCTTGGTGCTACTCCAAATTTTGCATGGTCACTTGGTACAACGAACTGCCCTTATATCCACTAGGTCATCCAGTGTCGTTAGGACACATCACAACCCCTCTTGGGCATCTTGATGGTCCCGTACTCATAGTGCATGCACAATCAATATTTTCTCATTATGCCATATAATCTGTTGTGCCACTGGTCCAACGACCTCGACTCTCAACTCAACCCGCAGTTGTTTATTTTGATTGGTCCGTTTGAGCTCAATTAGGACCCAAGTGATGCGGTTCAAAGATAAATTGAATCATATGGAAGTGTAGGAAATGATCCATATCTTGAATTGGAGCAATTAACCCAGATTGAATGGCCAATTTGAAGAAATCAAATTCGGTCAGTTTGAAGTGGAGAAATTGGGGATTTCAAAAAAATGAGGGACCTATTTGCAATTTCCCAAAATTAAAGACCAATTGACCATGAGAAAGATGTTGAGGGACCAATTGGTTAATTTTTGGAACATTTAGGGTCAAATTGCCATTTTTGGAAAGTAGGGGCAAAATTGTAATTTTTGAAAAGTTGGGGACCGAATTGGAAATTTGGAAAACTTGAGCCCCTTATACAATTTTGAGTAAATTGAGCACTTAAAGGGAATTTTGGAAGCATTGGGACTCAATTTGGAAAAAAGTTGTCATTAGTGACCTAAAGTTAAGGAAAATGAACTGTTGGGACCTAAGTGTATTTATTCGATAATTTTTTAGCCTAGGCTGTGATGGTGTTATGGTGGACGGTAAAGACGCTTTGATCCCCAAGTGGGTGTAGTGGACAGACTGGATCTGTGAATGTGTGTACCCTTCTTGATGAAGGGCATGCGTTTGTTTGCTAAACACTTCTAGAGGCAATGGGATGAGCTAAAAAGAGCTAAACACATCTAATGGTAATGGAAAAGGTTTTGAAAACTATAATTTGAGAAAAATCCTTCTTAAAGGAAATGAAAACCTTGGCACAGTTTGAATAAAGTTATTTTCTTGAAAACACACTCCCAACAACCGCTCACTAAGTTATAGAACTCACCCCTCCCTTTATACCCCTTTCAGGTAATTAGGAAACACCAATCTTAAAGACCCTCCTTAATTGTAATAGTAAGAATACATGTATGTCTATTTTAAAATACCTAGTTTTATATAATGTTATTCTAGGTAAGATATGTAAAAGGACACCTTACTCCTCGCAGTTAAAAAAAAAGGGTGAAACCCTTAATGGACCAAAGGGAGTGGCTAGTTGCTCACGTGGATCTGACCAAACTAGGTCGGGGCGTGACAACTTAAGTGGTATCAGAGCCTATTTTTTCAAATGCATTATCAAGACTATATAATGTAATAACTAAGAGAAATAAATTTTAAAATTTTAGATGGCTCCCAAGAGAGGAACCAAGAGAACAAGAGCCACAGTTACTAACACTGTCCAACAACCCCTCCTTGTGGAAACTCGCCAAGAAGCCTAGACAGTTCCACCTGGACTAAGCTTGGAACATTAGAGACTATACGAGGAGTTCACCTGAGTGTTTGGATGACCTAACCTTACCCCTAAGGTGGACACCAACTCTCAAGCTGAGCATGAGGAAGTACAATCTCATCCCCCTCCTACTAACAATCCCCCTTCAATTGACATCCCTAAATATCTCAAAACTCTCCATCAACTAGGATGTAAGCCTTTTTTAGGAGAGAAAGATGTTAGAGCTGCTATGGACTAGCTGGCTAGCTTAAGAAACTCATGGGGATATTCAGCATTTCACTAGAGTACATGGTAATCATGACATAATATTTCCTGGAGGCTAGTGCGAAAAGGTGGTGAGACAATGTCAGAAGCCTACATACCACCACCCTAACCTAGGAACAGATAAAGGAGAGGTATACGAAGGAATACCTAGCTCCACATCTAATTAATGATAAAAAGCAAGATTTTCTCCAACTTCGACAAGGGCTTAACTCTATCTCAAAATATGAAACTAAGTTTAATGTGTTAAGACCCTTTGCTAGGATGCCCCACCGATCTAGTAGTTATAATCAGTATGGCCCACGAGTGTGAGTGTCTAGTGTAAACCCAACGCCACCAGATGGAGTAGGCTAATTGGAAGGAAGACAAGGGCCAAGGCCGTCATGGAGGATGGAAGGAGCAAAATGGTCTAAAGTGGGGAAACATGGTGGGTTTCCAAAAGAGGAAGGATGTGTCACCATATCAACAGAGAGTAATCCCAACCTTACTACAAGGAAACCCTCGCTGTCCTAGATGTTAAAGATACCATGAGGGAGCCTGCTTATCCTATTTCAGATGTGGGCAAGTGGGTCACTTTGCAAAGGAATTCCCAACTCTTAGGGAGAATAAGTAACATAACACGCGTGGACCACCCCAAGGGAAACCAAGGACTCCTAAGTAGGACGCCATAACAAGGGTACCAGCTAGGGTATAAAACCTCACCCAGGAAGAGGCTAGAAAAGACCCTAGTACCGTAGCAGGTACTTCCCAAAACCTCCCTAACTAAAAATTGAGATAAAATTTGTAATTTGATTTCATTCAATAAGGAAATTTAAGTTCTTTCTTCTATAAACATGCGTTTCTTTAATCAGGGTACATACACTTGTGGGGGAGAAAAGTCTATGCTCTCTTTGACACAGGAGCATAAAGATCCTTCATCAAGAAAGATCTAATCCCAAGTCTTCCTCTAGAACTTACCTTGCTAGAACAAAGTCTCAACATCCTCACACCTTTAGGAGAAGGATTGAATAGGAACACATAGTTAAAGGGATGTGAGATCATGATTGGAGGAGTTAAACTAGAGGCAAATTTGATCCCATTACCTCTAAGGGAGGTAGAATTAATATTGGGAATGGATCTGTTAAGCACACATCCAGCCAAGATGGATTGTGGGAAGAAGGTAATAACTTTCCACACTCCCAAAACACTCGGGTTGCATTTCCAAGGAGATAGGAGGAAGGGAGAAGTACAATTATTATCCCACAAAAAAGCTCAAAAGATGATATGGAAGGGTTATAAAGCTTTCCTTGCAATGATCATCAACGTGAAGTCAGAGGAAAAGGGACTAGAAGGCATCCTAGTAGTTGAACACTATCCAAATGTATTTCCGGAGGAATTACCAGGATAACAACAACTCAGGATCCGAGAGGAAGATATCCCTAGGATCGCCTTCCCGATATAGATACTATGAGTTTAGGGTGTTGCCTTTTGGCTTGAGGAATGCCCCTGTAGCCTTCATAGATTTGACGAACTGGGTGTTTTAGTCGCACTTGGACAAGTTCATGATACTATTTATAGATGACATACTTATATACTCACAAACTAGGCTAGAGCTTCAAGAACATCTAGCTATCACCATGGAGACACTACGAGATAATCGCTTATATGCGAAATTCTCCAAGTGTGAGTTTTGGTTGCAAGAGGTAGCATTCTTAGGGCACATAGTGTCCAAAGATGGAATCAAGGTGGATCCGAAAAAGGTGAAGGCCATATTTAATTGGAAGGCACCCAAGAATCCCTCAAAGATACGAAGTTTCTTGGGCTTGGTAGGGTACTACAAATGGTTTGTTCAGGATTTCTCCAAGATAGCTGCCCCTTTGACTAATCTCACAAGGAAAAGAGTGGAGTAGAAGTTGGATGAAAGCTGTGAGAAATCTTTCCTGGAGATGAAGACCCGCTTAACAACGACACTCGTACTCTCTTTGCTCGATCCAAGTGCAGGGGAGTATACCATCCATAGTGACACATCTGGACAGGGACTCAGATGTGTACTAATGCAACAAGGAATGATTATCATATATGCCTCATGACAACTAAAGGTACATGAGAGAAACTACCCTATCCACAATTTAGAGTTAGTCGCAATAGTATTTTCCCTCAAGATTTGGTGACACTACCTAAATGGGGGATATACCGATCACAAGAATCTTAAGTACTTCCTAACTCAGAGGGAGTTAAACCTCCGCTAGAGGATATGGCTGAAGTTGGTAAAAGACTATGACCTTGTGATAGAATACCACCTCGGGAAGGCCAATGTGGTGATAGACGCTCTATGTTGCAAGTATCAAACCGAGGTAGTGTAGATAAAGACAAGCTACTTTCCCTTGTTGCAGTAGTTGGGAAAAATGGGGACCCTAAATTAGACAAAAGAGAAAAATGCCTATTGGCAGACGTAGTGGTAAGATCCAGCCTAATGGAGCAAATAAAAGTCCAGCAAAAAGGGGATAAGGAAATCCAGCCCTATTTGGACATGGTCAACGAAGGGATGAAATTGGACTTCAACCTTCAAGGCGATGGAGTGCTAACCTATAAAGGTAGAGTGTGTATGCTTCAAGATAAATAACTGAAGAGATTAATCTTGGAAGAGGTACATGACTCTATTTGTGCGATGCATCTGGGCAGTACCAAGATGTACCACACCCTCAAACAAGGTTATTAGTGGAGAGGGATGAAGAGGGATATTGTAGAATATGTAGCCCGATGCTTGTCTTGTTAGCAAATTAAAGCTGAACACTAGAAACCTTTAGGATTGCTACAACCCTTACCAATCCCCGAATGGAAATGGGAACATATCACTATGGACTTTGTCACGAGACTACCTGTGACTAGAAAGGGATGAGACGTAATTTGGGTCATTGTGGATAGATTGACTAAGTCCGCCCATTTCTTTCCAATAAGATTGACGGATTCGGTGGAACAACTAGCCGTCTTTTATATAAGGATTCGGTGGAGATTGTGAGACTCCATGGCATCCTGGTAAGTATAGTATCGAATAGAGACCCTAGGTTTACTTCAAGGTTCTGGCCTAGTTTGCAAAGTTCCTTGAGTACTAAGCTCCACATGAGTATGACATTTCATCCTTAGACCGATGGACAGTCTGAGCAGACGATCCAAACCCTAGAGGACATGCTACGGGCATGCATACTCACCATGAATAAGGGTTTGGAGGAATAGTTGTGCCTAATGGAGTTTGCCTATAACAATAGTTATCAGGCCAGTATTCAAATTGCTCCTTATGAGGCCCTTATGGACGACCATGCCGTACCCCCTTATTTTGGGAAGAGGTTGGAGAAAAGAAGCTAGAAAGGGTTGAACTAATAGAGTATGCCATAGAAAAGATTAAGATTATAAGGAGTCGACTTAAGGCTACTCAAGATAGGCAAAAGAGCTATGCAAACCATTAGAGAAGGGACTTAGAATTTGAAGTGGGAGACCAAGTGTTTCTCAAGGTATCCCCCTGGAGAGGAATACTTAGGTTTCAATAACGGGGGAAGTTGAAACCAAGGTTCATTGGTCCCTACACAATAGTCCAAATGATAGGGCTAGTGGCATATAAATTAGAATTGCCTCCGGACTTGCAAAGAATACATGATGTATTCCATATCTCGGTACTCTAGAAGTATCAACTTGATCCCAGTCATGTGTTGGACCGACCTCCACCCAAACTAGAGGAGAACTTGACCTATCAGGCAAAACCGGTCCAAATCATCGACCGGAGAGAGAAAAACTTAAGGAACAAGAATATTCCCATGGTCAAGGTTCATTGGCAGAATGGACAAGTGCAAGAAGAGACATGGGAAACTGAGAGTATTATGAGGGATGGGTGCCATCATTTGTTCAAGATTTAAATTGTTTTGGAGACAACACCCCTAAAACGAGGGGAGAGTGGCAAACCCCGCCCCTTTATAGATAAGAAAACCGAGGAAAAGAACTGGTCGTTTCAGAAGAGAAAATCAAGTCGGTTCATGAACCATAACCATTATAGAAAGGGAAAAATGGGAAAATTGACAAATCCCAAGTGACTTAAAGAGTCATAAAAATCATGGAAAAGAACCTTGGGACAAATGGGAAGAGAAAACTAGATTGGTTCAGGGTGAACCGGACCTGAACTGAATTGAACCAGATTGACCGGTTTGAACCATACTTGAATCGGTTTCTAAATTTATTTTTCTTGGAGGCTTAAAATATTTAAATTTGGGAATTGAAGCCACCATTTTGATAGAAAATTAATTTAGAAAATTTTAATTTTGAGAAAACCAATTGAATCTGGCTTGAACCGGCCAATTTATGCATTGAACTCATTTGGATCGTGTCAGTCCGGTTCGGAATAGTGTCATCTTCTTCCTCAGGATGACAACACTGTTCATTAATGCCGAAAATGTATAATGTTGGCGAAGATAAAAACTCTCCATTCAGACCATTTTAGGGCAAGGATAAGCTTGACCAAAATGGAAAATGGTCTAGTAGAGAGTCCCCGAGCTCCCTATAAAAAGAGCTCCTCTCCATTCATCCTCCACACACCTCAACTCTTAATTCTCTCTCAACTGCTACATTTTCCGGTGAAACTCGAACTAGTGCTCCGACATAGGCCTTTTTCTTAGCCTTATAGGGCAAGGTCAGGTACTATAGACCCAAGGGGAAGTCAACTATCTGATAGCAACTTCCTTTTCACTGAAGGACCGCTGGAGAAGCACCAGCAAAATCCAACATTGAAATAGCTTCGAAGGACCAAAGCTACCCTGTTTTAGCTGAATTCAACCCTCCTCCGACCAAACCAAGCCTCTCCAACACCCCCTACAACCCTCACACGACCTTAACAGAGCTGAAAGTAAGCCAATTCGGTCTTTCTCAATCGTTACAGATCAGGGTTGGATGGAGAAAGTGTCGAATTTCACTAACTAAATTCACCTTCAATTTGACTTTAATTGTAGCAATTATTGATCATAGAAGGAACCCAGGACAAGAGGTACCTTCCCCAATCGAGAGCTCGGACCGCCACACCTCTGAGAGTAAGCTTTCGAAGAATTCTCTCTCAAAGATTAGTTTTTCGACAAAGCTCTGTTTGCGCTCAATTTGGATCTAAGTGCTACGAATCAAAGCTCAATTGAATTGTATGGAAGTGTAGGAACTGATCCATACCTTCAATTGGAGCAATTAACCTCGATTGAATGACCAATTTAAAGAAATCAAATTCGGTCAGTTTAAAGGGGAGAAATTGGGGAAAATTTTGGGGGAAAATTAGGGATTTCAAAAAATTGAGTGACGTCTTTGCAATTTCCCAATATTGAAGGCCAATTGGCCATGAGAACGATATTGAGAGACTAATTGGTTAATTTTTGGAACATTTGGTCTCAAATTGCCATTTTTGGAAAGTAAGGGCAAAATTGTAATTTTTGAAAAGTTGGGGGCCAAATTGGAAATTTGGAAAACTTGAGACCCTTATACAATTTTGTGTAAATTGTGGAGTAAAAGGGAATTTTGGAAGCTTTAGGACTCAATTTGGGGAAAAGTTGGCATTAGTGACCTAAAGTTAAGGAAACTGAACTTTAGGAACCTAAGTACAATTAATTGATAATTTTTGAGCCTAGGCTGTTATGCCAAACCTTAATTGATAAGGATGCCCAAATCGTGTATGGATACGTGTGACCGGAATTCCAACAAGAGAGAGCTCGCGTAAACTTGGCAAATCGATTGGGGACAAACACATCACAATCATCGGGTGAGTGGGCATATTTAACGTCATACCCAGTTGGGGTGATGTGCAAATTTAAAAGTTAAAAACCTACTTACCAATTATAAGCGGAGATATCATCACACTCGGTTGGTGTGATTTAATTGAAAATAATCCTACTCATACCCAGTGGTTGTGAGTAGGATTATCTAACATCATACCCAATTCGTATGATGAATTTCCTTGAGGGAAGGAAAAACTTGCTTACCAGTTATAAGCAGAGATATCATCACACTCGGTTGGTATGATTTAATTGAAAATAAATTTTTTTCAGAAGTGTTCTCCCCTGACTGTGTGCCAATGCTTAAAAGATTTGGAAACTTTTTGATGGCTACTAGAACAGCTCAGATAGGCCAGAGGCTTCGAATTTTGAGCTCATGTGGCTAAATGCCCGATTTTGGAAAAACATGTGTAGTTGGCCTAAGGCCAGTGCACATAAGCAGGAGCTTGTAAACAAGCTTGAGTAAAGAAAGCCATGAAAATTTCTAATGAAATTGTTGTGTGATTTTGCCATGGTACCGACGACAGTACTCGATGGACTGGCGGTAGTGCATCAGGGCTAGGTCGATGAACCGGCCTAGGCAAACAACTGTAGGTTAGGGTCGTTGAACCATTGGCATCAAAGATAATGGCCATATGTGAAAATTGTTGTTTGTGCATGTACTTGTGGTATAGGACCATCAAGATGCCCAAGAGGGGTAGTGATGGGTCCTAAGGGCTACTAGATGATATGGTGGAGATAAGGGCAATTCATTGTGCCAATTAGTCGGGAAGCTCAAAATAGCTTCTTGTGTATGAGACTGAGGTGGGGTCAGGATGAGGTCTCTGTCCTCATATGGACACAAAGTGGCATTCGAGTATGTGGGTCGGATGTCAATAAAATTCACTCAGACCCAGGGTAGAAGTAGACGGGCTTTTATCTTGGTGGACAGTAAAGACTCTCCTATCCACAAGTGGGGTGCAGTGGACGGACAGGACCTATGAATGTGTGTACCCTTCCTAATGAAGGGCGGTTGTTTGTTTGCTAAACGCCTCCCAAGGCAAGGGAATGATCTAAAAAGAGCAAAACACATCTATTGGTAATGGAAAAGGTTTTGAAAATTGGAATTTGAGGAAAATCCATATTAAGGAAATGAAAAACTTGGCACGATGTGAATAAAGTTGTTTTCTTGAAAACTCACTCCTAACACCTGCTCATTGAGTTGTAGAACTCACCCCCTCCCTTTTTACCCCTTTCAGGTAACTAGGAATCACCAATCTTAAAGACCATCCTAAATTGGATCAGTAAGAAGACAAGTTTGTCTGTTTTAAAATACTTAGTTTTGTATAATGCTATTCCAGGAAAGACAGGTAAAAGATAACCTTACTCCTCGCGGTTAAAAAAAGGATGAAACACTTAATCGACCAAAGGTAGTGGCGGGTTTCTCACTGGGATATGACAAACCAGGGTCATGGTGTGACAGGACACATCCTCACCTACAAAAGATCGAACGGATAAGACCACAAGAACCACAATTTGGCTTGGGATTTCAACCTCACCAAGATGAAATTCTTCTAGACCCTAGCATAGTAGTGAGTACTTCCCCACCAATCATTGTAATAATCTCTCTTAAAGAGAAGTTTAGACCCCAAACCATATTCCTACCTCAATGATGAATAAAGAAAATTCTAAATTTCTAAAAAACTTTTCTGTCTTTCAAAGATGCGATTGTGTGCCTCAATTACACGAGGAAGGATCACAAGAAGAATACCAAGGGTAGGACCTTGAGAAAACCTAGACGGAGTTGAATGTAGATAAAGGGAATTTTCCCTTAAGGAGCAGGTTAAGTAAGATGTTTGCAAAGAGGTCATGAAATAGCAAGGTAAAGAAAAATTTGAACTTCTTCTTAAGAAGGTCAACCAAAGAGGAATACCACAAGAATATAGGTAAATTACATTTGAAGTACACCTAGAACCACCTCAAAAAGGGCAAACTTGGAAAAAATCCCCCGACAACTCTAGGGTAGAACACGGTAAGAGTGAAAAGGAGAAGAAATTCACTAGGAAAGGGGACTCTAGAGGGATGTATATGACTAAGTATCGCTCGAAGGTACCATTGATGGGCGGTTGGACATAACATGGAGTGCTAGGAACTAACCTATAATTAGGACCTCCTTAAAGGGAGGATAAGGAACAAAAAGGAAATTGGAGGACAATGAAGGATTAAGGGCAGATAACCATACCGATATCAAAAGGTTGTAAGAAAGGAAAGAAGGAAAAGCCTTCATTGAGTGTTAGGGAGGTTGAATGTGAAACTCCTAGGATGGAAGTCCCTAAGTAGAAGGATAAATGTAGGAAGTGAGACCATAAATGGGAAATTCCCAAGCTAAGGAACTGACAGGGGGATCACAAGAGTCTTAACCCAAAATAAGGAACCTTAGAAGGAGCATAAGTGGTTAAGGATGTCTTGGGATAGCAAGTGTGACCTACTTCGGAAAAAGGAGAGTAGCCAAGTAGGAAGCAACTAGTAACAACAAAATAATCAAGGTGAATAAACAATGCCCTACGATGGACCGAGAAATAGTATTGACTACTCCCTACAATGGGCGACAGGATGGGATCAAGGACGAGTGAATTCTAGAGACTGTTGCCCTAGACAGTTGAAAAAAATAGTAGGGATGAGTTAGTTAACAAACCGACCCTCGAGAGAACCATGAATTTAAATCCCGACGAAGAAGGGAGAAGTGAATAAGGCCAAATGTCAGAAAAGGAGGAAGGAAATCCTTAAAGAAATAAATCGCCAAGAATGGATCGATGACCAAACTCAAGCAACGGGGGTCATTAACTAAGCTCTCAGAAGGAGATTATGAAACCTCGAAAGGAAAGAGATCAAAATTCCTCCCTAATAAAAGTAAATTGTAGTGAGTACAAGTTGGAATAAAGACACGGTACAAGGGATGTGCCAACAACATTCCCCAAAGTAAGGATAAGCAGGAGAGGATGACATCAAAGGATGTCATGAGGTTGACTTAAAGATAAATACCCAAGAAGATGAAACAAAGAGGAAATCCGGGAAAAAGGGAGGAAGCCTACCAAGGAAGGGAGCCTTGGAGAGGCATACAAAGTAATGAACCCAATTAAAGTGGAATAGAAGGTAAAATTGCAAATGGAATGCAAGTTGGGATAAAGGACCAATTATTACAAGGGAAGTATACATAGAACCTTGGGAGTAAGTTAAAATCAAGTAACGAGTAAGTAGAAAGATAGCATCAAAAGATGCCTTAACAAGTAAAAATGGGTGGAATACCCATAATAAGGAAATAAAGAAAAGAATATATGAGAAACAATGGAGAAGTAAGCCTTTCAATTAAGTAGTAATTAAGGTAAACAACCATATACATGAAGACTGGTTGTGGTCCACACTAGATTAATGGAGACTAAAGATTGGAAGGCTGGGCATAGTGTCGAGTACATGAAATAAGACCTGATAGTCGAAAGTTCTTTGGATAGGGAATAAGGGACGGATTGGGAATTTTAAGACAATAAAGGATTGTAAGCGGGCAAATGCCCTAATATAAGAAATGGTGTAAGGAGATGAAGCAAAGGAAATCTTCAAGGAATGGTAAGAAGGATGAATGTGTAGCTCCTAAGGTGGAGGTCTATACTTTGAAGGACATAGTAGATAATGAAACCATAAAAGAGAAACCACCCAAACAAAGAAATCGACATGTAGACCGAAAAGGATCAACTCAAAATAAAAAATGGTGAAATGGTCACGAGCGAGTAAGAGTGGATAGAAGAAAGGAAAGCCCTTGAGTAAAGGATGCCATTGGAAATGAGGAAGAATACCAACGTGTCGGTAAGTCATCGGGAAACCCGATGGTTGGAACCGGGAAAAAAACAATAAGGAGGTTGGTAAGGAATGAGTAGATAAGGAAAAACCAACATGATCATGATGTCAAAATTTAATGGACAATTGGATAACACTGAAGCTAGTTGGGAAAAACTACCAAGTAATAAGAAGGAACGAAGTCACACGACTTCTAAACAGTTGCAAAGGCATGAACCGTTATTGAGGATAAATGCCCTAGAACTATAATGGACAAAAATATTTCTAGAACATGTAATGCTGTAAGGGACATGTAGTTCCAATAGTCCCAAGAAAAAAAAGTGACTCAAATAAGGCAGAGTCCATGAAGTCAAACCTAAGAACTGGAACCAAAGTCGTAGTAAAAAAAGATGGAGAAATGACCAAAATAAGATAAGGAGGAAATCATATCAAAACCCATGGGGTTAAGGATGAAAAGTTCGAAAGGATGCTAAGCCAAAGAGTATCAACAACCAAATGAATGATTGGGAAAGGGGATGATCAGATATATATGGAACACCCAATCGAGTGATTTGGATAAGAACCCTCAAGAAGAAAAGTCTTACCCTAAGTAGAGTAAGAAGTGAACGTAAGGATGTACCTTGGGATTTGTGTGTAAGACATGACTGATCGTGATACACACATCGGAGTGAGTGGAAAATGGAAAGGAAGAAAGATTTATTAAGTGCATGGCTAAAGGACTAAGTGAAGTAAACAATCAAAGTGATACCATGCCAAGCAAATCCCAAGAGAACATCAAGGGAAGTTACTCCCAATGCAAAGGATTGCTCAGTTAGTTTTGGGGACAAAACCCCTAAAATGAGGGGAGAGTTGTAAACCCCCGCCTTGATAAGAATACCAAGGAAAAGAACTGGTTAGTTCGAAAGAGAAAATCGAGCGGGTTAACGAACAAAACTGGTAAAGAAAGGGTAAAATGGGAAATTGGTAAATCCCAAGTGACTCAAATAAACATAAAAATCATGAAAAAGAACCTTGAAACAAATGGGAAGAGAAAACCAGACCGGTTCAGGGTGAACCAAACCTGAACCGGATTGAACCGGTTTGAACCATACATGAACCAGATCCTAAATTCATTTTTTTGTGGTTGCTTAAAGTGATAAAATTGGGAAATTGAAGCTACCATTGGATAGAAAATAAATTTATAAATTTTTAGATTTGAGAAAACTAGTCGAATTGGGAATGCACCAACTGATTTTCTACATTGAACTTGGTCTGACAGTCCAGTCTGGTTCGGAACAATGTCATCTTCTTCCTTAGGATGAAAATACTATTCATTATTGCAGAAAACTTCCTTCTCCAATGAAGGTGTAACTGCTCTGATCAGACTATTTTCAGATGAGGATAAGCTCAACCAAAATGGAAAGTGGTCATGCCAAGGGTCCCCGAGCTCCCTATATAAAGAGGTCCTATCGATTCATCCTCCACACACCTTAAATCGCCATTCTCTCTTAACTGCTCCATTTTTCAGTGAATCTCAAACAAGAGCTCTGACTTGGGTAGTTTTCTTAGCCTCAAAAGGCAAGTCCAAGTCCTACAAACTCCAGAGGAAGTCAGCTACCTAACAGTAACCTCATTTTGACCCGAAGACTGCCGGAGAAGCACTTGTGGAATTAAACAGTGAAGCAGCATCGACGGACTGAAGTTGCCCTATTTTGACCGAGCTAAATTCTATCAAATTCAGTCCTCCCCTAGCCAAACCAAGCTTCCCCAACACCCAACGACCTCAACAGAGCTTAAAGGTAAGCTAGTTTGGCCCTCCTCCGCCGTTGACGGTCGGTGTTAAAGAGAGAAAGTGCTGAATTTTACTAATCAAATTCACCCTCAATTGTACGTAAGTTATATTAATTCTTAATACTAGAAGGAACCTTAGGACAAGTGCTACCTCTCTAGATCAAGAATTTAGACCACCGCACCTCCGATAGTAAGCTTTTGAAGCATTCTCTCTTTATGAAAAAATTTCCGGTGAAGATCCGTTTGAGCTCAATTCAGATTCAAATCATGCAATTCAAAGCTCAATTGAATCGTGTGGAAGTGTAGGAACTGATACATACCTTCAATTGCAACGATTAGCCCTGATTGAATGGCCAATTTGTATAAATCAAAGTCAGTCAGTGCAAACCCTGCCATTTGGAGTTGAGGAAAACTAGGAAAGAACCGGTCAACCCGTGTGAGAAAAATTGAACCGATTCACGAACCCTGACCACTAGAGAACGGACAAATTTTGAAATTTACAATTCTTGCGTGACCCAAAGAGTCATAAAATCCTTGGAAAGGGACATTAGGTCAATTTGGGAAAGAAAACTAAACCGGTTCAGGTGAACCGGATCCAAACTGGTTTGGACCGGTTTGAACCATCATTGAATCATATGCTAAATTTATTTTTCTAGGTGGCTTGCAAAATTCAAATTGGAGAATTGAGGCCACCATTGGATAGAAAATAAATTTAGAAAATTTTAATTTTAATAAACTCCGTTGAATCATGCATGAATCGATCGGTTTAAGCATTGAACCCGGTTCGGACCGGTCCGGTCCGTCTTGAAACAGTGTCGTCTTCTTCCTTAAGATGACAACACTGTTCACTCACCGAAAAATCGAGTAGCATCGGTGAAGATGAAAATTCTCCAATAAGGGAGTTTTAGGCAATGAATGACCACCATAAAGACGCTAATAAGATGGCCAAGAAGTCCTCGAGATTCCTATATAAGGATCACCTCCTCATTCATCCTCCTCACACCTAAAAACTCCTCTCTCTCACTACTGCTCCATTTTTCACTGAAGCTCGAACCAAAGCTCCATCATTGGGGGTTTTCTAAGTCAAAGAAGTTGAGGTTGGGTTCTTTAGATTCGGGGAGAAGTAGCTACCTGACGAAAGTCTCCATTTACTCCAAGGATTACCGGATGAACGCCGGCGTGATAGAACATTGAAGCAACTCCGGTGGACTGAAGTTATCCTATTTCGTTCAAGCTAAAAATAACTAATTCGAGAATTTCTTAGGCAAAACAAAGCTCTCCCAACACTTCCACAACTCTTATACAATTGAATTAGAGCGGAAAGGTAAGCCAATTTGGCTCCCCTATGTGAATTCCGATTAGTGTTAGAGAGAGAATCGACTAAACTTTTCTAACCAAATTATCCATCAATTTTACATGAATTGATGTGATTCTTGATCCTAGGAGGAACCTTAGGATAAGAGCTATCTGCTCAGATCGAAAGCTCGGACCACTGCACCCCCAACTGTAAGCTTTGGAAGTTTTCTCTTTTTATTCTAATTTTCCGATGAAGCTCCATTTGAGCTCAATTCGGATCCAAATGATGCGCTTCAAAGTTTCATCGAATTGTATGGATGTGTAGAACTCAATTTTACCTTCAATTTCAACAATTAACCTCGATTGATCAGTCAATTTGATGAAATCAAATTCGGCCTGGTTGAAATGTGGAAATTGGGGGAAATTTTTGGGGAATTTGGGAATTTCAAACAATTGAGGGACAAAAGAGCAATTCCCCAAAATTAAGGGCCAATTGGCCATGAAAAAGATGTTAGAGGACCAATTGGTCAATTTTTGGGGTCAAAATGCCATTTTTGTTAAGTAGTGGAAAAATGGTACCTTTTGAAAAGTTAGGGACTAGATTAGAAATTTGTGAAACTTGTACCCTTTATGTGATTTTGAATAAATTGAGGTCCAAAAGTGAATTTTAGATGTTTCGTGACTCAATTTGGGGGAAAATTGGCATTAGGGATGGAATGTTAAAAGAAAAGAACTTTAGGGACCTAAATGCAAATAACTAAATGTTTGGGCATTTTATTCATTCATGATGAATGAAGGCTATCTGGCCAAAGGATAATGAGCAAGGATGTTCATATTGTGTCGGAAGACAAAGTATCGGGAATGCCAAGAAGGCTAAACTCGCGGGGAGGCAGAAACCGCTTTAAGAAGAATTCACTACACTATCGGGTGAATGGGAATTTTCACATCATATCCGGTTGGGATGATGAGTACCTCAGAACTTAAAACACACTATTATGTGGAATTTTTAACATCACACCAGGATGGGGTGATGTGGAAATTACATAGAAAAACTACTTACTGATTGTAAGTAGATCATACCAGGTTGATATGATGGACTTCCTAGAAGGAAGTGGAAAACCTGTTTTTCAGTTGTAAGCGGAGATGTCATCACACCTGGTTGGTGTGATAGATGAATGAAAAGATTATTTTTGTCATAAGTGCTCTCCTCTGACGGTGTGCCAATGCTAAAACAATTTGGGAGACCTTCTTGACAGCAGCTCGAATAGGTCAGATAGGCGTGATGCCTCGGTGTTGGAACTTGGGGGCTAAAATGCTCGATTTTAAAAATTTCGTACAGTGGGCCCAAGGCCAGTTGGCACGAGTAGGTTGAGTGAATGATGTCTTTGGCCATGGTACCAAGATAGAACCAAGATACTCTATGGATTGGCGGTAGTGCGAAAAGACAAATCGAGGGACCAGTGTTGACAAATAGCTGTAGGTTGAGTTCATGGTTGAGGCTGTTGGACCAGTGGCACCAAAGATTAAATGGCTTGTGAGAAAAACTATTATTTTGTGCATTCACTATGGTTCAAGACCATCAAGATGCCCAAGAGGGGTAGTGACGTGTCATAGGGGCTACTGGACGACATGGAAGAGATATGGGCAGTTTGTTATAACAGCAGTCAGGGAAGCTCGACGTAGTTTCATACGCATGAGACTAGGGTGGGGTCAAGATAAGGTCTCTGTACTCATACAGACACAAAGTTTTCTTTTCGGGTTTGAGTGTCAGACGTCGTGTACATCCACTCATTCCCTAAGTAGAAGTGGATGGGCTTCTATCTAGGTGGCTGGTATAGTCGCTCCGATGCCACAAGTGGGTGCAGTGGACGGGCTGCCCTTTGAATATGGTATACCTTCATGATGAATGGCGTGTGTTGATTGTTAAACACACTAACTATGGTTAACAAGGAATAATGGTTTTGAAACCAAGAAATTGAGGAAATGGATTTAAGAAAATAAGGGGTATGGCTCACTCCAATTCAAACTATTTTTCTAAAAATAAGGTTTTAAACACCCATTCATAGAGTTGTCGAACTCACCTTCAACTTTATACCCCTTTTTAGGTAATCAAGGGAAAACCTACCTAAAGACCTCCAGTTAGCTACACCTGCAAGACAGGTATGTAAGTTTAAATTTCATGCAATTTTTATTAATGTTATTCTAGAAAAGGTACATGTTTAAAGAATGCCTTACTCCTCACGGTTTAAAGAAGGGGAAAACCCTTAATAAACTGGGAGAGTGGCAGGTTGCTCATGGGGATCCGACCAAACTAGATCGGGGCATGGCAACATGAGTGGTATCAGAGCCTATTTCTTTGAATACATTATAAAGACTATATAACATAAGCATTTAATTAAAACTACCTACCTTGTAGGGAGATGGACCCAAAAAGTAGCCAAACAAACCCGAGCTACCATAACCACCCTAGAAAACAGGGAGAATCTCATCCGAAAAGAGGAATTGAACCAGGATTATTGAAGGACTCTTGGAGTAATAACGGGTCAAAGGGAACTCGACAAGAAAACTACCAAGGACTCAAGGTGTTCAGGATCAAGGATGATGAGGCACCAAACTACCAACACCTTAGAAAGGCCCCACAATGCTCGAAGAATAGGAGGAACCACAAAGGTCCACATAAGGAGAGGACCTGTCATAGATGTGGGCAATGGGGACACTACATTAGAAGGTGCCCAACATTACGGAGGATAGGACTCGAGAGATGCTATTATAAGTGTACAAGGGTAGGACACATAGCAAAGGACTCTCCCATACCACAAGGAATCAAAGCGATGCCTTCCAATAAGGACACCTCTACCTCTACAAAAGCCCGAAGGGATAACACTACAAAAACCACAATTCCAGCTAGGGATCCCAATTCCACTTAGGGAGAAACCCATCTTGACCCTAGCATAGTAAGGAGTACTTCCCAAACTGTCATTGTAACAATCTCCCTCAAAAGATGTTAAAACCCAAAAACTGTATTCTTACTTCAATGAATAAGATTCTGCGTTCTTGAAAATTTCTCTACCCCTCAATAATGCAATTGTATGCCTCAATTACATGAGGAAGGATCACGGGAAGAACATCAAGGGTAAGACCTTAAGAAAACCCAGACATAATAGACTATAATTTTCCCTTAAGGAGCACTACAAGCCACCTATGAGCAAAGAAGGAATTACCTCCTCCATAGAAGACATGCTCGAACAATGAAAGACAATTGGGATGTCTAGAGATAATAAGGTGTGACCTACTTTGGAAGAATAGAGGAACCATGTAGAGTTGTAAACTAACCTAACGAAAAGGTGTAACTAGAATCTTTGGGAGAAGACGCCCTAGGATGAATTGGAAAATAGTAAGGATTACACCGTCAAAGGGATGACAAAATAGGCATTGAATGAGTAAAATTAAAGGACAACTATCTCGAGACAAGTGAATTAGGAGAATAGTGGGGATGAGACAGTTGATGAACTGACCATCGAGAAGGTCATAAATCTAAACCCAACAAGGAAAGGGGAGGTGGAAAGGCTAGAATAGTTGAAAGGAAGGATGAAGGAAATCCTTGAAGAAATAAATGTCTGAAAATGACATGATGACTACATTCAAGCCATAAGGAGGATTTAGTAAGTCTTGCACAAAGAGGTGTTGGAGCAATAAGTGCCTGAACCTTTCCCAAGGAAGGAGAATGTAGGAAGGCATACATATCCCAACTAAGAAGTAATGGACTAAGTGACGAAGGATAAGGAGATGAAGTGCATGACAAGGTGAAAGAACTAAGGGAGGCATACTAGGAGTACCCAAGGAGAAAGGTAAACCCAAGGAATGAGTAAGTAGGAAATATCATAAAAGGATGCAATGACAAGTAAGAATGGGTGAGCTACCCATAATAAGGAAATAAAGGAAAGAACATCATAAAAACTTTGGAGAAGTAAGCTCTCCAATTCGGATGTGTTTAAGGGGAAAACAACCAATGACATCAAGACTGGTCGTAGCCCACACTCACTTAATATAGCCCAAGGAGTGGACGGCTGGACATAAAACAAAGTGCTAGGAACCAACCTATTAGCAGGAGTTCTTCGAAGAGAGGATAAGGTACAAAAAGGAAATGGAGGACGAAGAAGGATAAAGAGCGAGCAACAATCCCAATCTCAAAAGGGTGCAAGAAAGGAAAGAAGGAAAAACCTTCAAGGAGACAACCATGCCCTCTTTGGCTCAGAAAAGACTTAGTTCGAGCTTCGCCGGAATACTACGCAACAGAGAGAGAATGAGGTTTTCTTGTCTAGAGGTTTGCTTAACTCCAAAGAGCGGGGTTTACAAGGCTGATGAAGGATTAAAGGTGGGCAAAAGCTCTAATTCAAAAGGGTGTAAGAATGTGAAGGAAGGAAACCTTCAAGGAATGGTAAGAAGGTCGAACATGTAGCTCCTAAGGTGGAAGCTTCTACTTTAAATGATATAGTAGAGAATGAAACCATCAAAAGGAAACTCCCAAAATGAAGGAATCAACACATAGACCGATAGGGATCAACCCAAAATAAGGAACCATGAAATGGTTACGCTTGAGTGAGGAAGGAATGAGGAAAGGGATCCTTGAGTAGATGACGCCATTAGAGATGTGGTAGGACATAAGGAAGGAAAAATGACAAGCATATCAGTAAGTCAAGAAGAAATCGGGAAACTCGATGGTTGGAACTAGTTAAACCCAATGAGGAAGTCAACTACTTGACAACAACCTCCCTTCGACCCGAGGATCGCCGGAGAAGCACTGGTGGGATCAAATAGTGAAGCATCTCCATAGGTTTGAAGATGCCCTATTTTTGGTCGAGCTGAATTTGGCCAATTCAGACCTCCTCTAGCCAAACCAAGCCTTCCTAAGGAATCCTCAGCCATCACACGATCTCTATAGAGGTGAAAGATAAGCCAATTTGGCCCTCCTCCATCATTGCAGATTGATGCTAGAGATAGAAAGTGCCAAATTTCACTATTGAAATTGCCAATGATATGGACATCAATTGTAGCAATTCATTATACTACCCTAAGGACGAGAGCTACCTCCATAGATCAATAGCTCGGATCACCGCACCCCCGACAGTAAGCTTTCAAAGCTTTCTTTGTCTACGAATAGTTTTTCGGCGAAGCTCTGTTTGAGCTGGTTTTAGACCCAAATTTTGCAATTGAAAGCTCCATTTTATCATATGGAAATGTAGAAACATATCCATTCCATCAATTGGAGCAATTAACTCCAATTGAATGGCCAATTTGAATAAATGAAATTTGGACACAAAAGGGGTAGAACAAAATGCCTTTATTCCTCATGAATGAACAAAATGCCCAAACTTTTAATGAACATGATCTTCATGTTAATGAACAAAATGCCTTCATTACTCATGTAAATGAACAAGGATGTTCATATCATATCCTATCGTCCCTCTTGTGGTGAGCTAGAACAGCTCTAACAGGTTAGGGGCCTCGGTTTTGAACTCATAGGGCTCAAGGCCTAGTTTTGAAGAACACATGTAGTGGGTCCAAGGCTAGTGGGCACGGGCAGAAGCCTGTAAACAAACATGAGTAGGAAGAGCCATGAAAACTCTTACTTAAAATGGATAATAATTATGTGATTCAGCATGATATCAAGTCAGGACCGACAATGCTCGATGGGCTGGCGGTAGTGCGTTGTGGCCAGGTTGACGGACCAGCCTAGACAAATAGCTGTAGGTCAGGTTAAGTGACGGGGTCGTTGGACCGTTGGAACCAAAGGGAATGGCTTAATCATGAAAAATTCTTGTTTGTGCATGGACTCATGGATACGGGACCATCAAGTTGCCTTAGAAGGTAGTGATAGATTCCCAGGGCTGCTAGACGACATGGTGGAGATAAGGGCAGTTCGTAGTGCGAGTTAGTCATGAAGCTTTGGGAGATTCTTGCGCATGAGAGCGGGGTGGGGTCAGGATGAGGTCTCTATCCTCATATAGACACGAAGTGAATTTTAGGTCTAAGGGTCGGACGTCTAGGACATCTACTTAGACTTAGGGTAGAAGTCTAAGACTTCTATCAGGGTGTAAGAGAAAGTCGCGCTGATCCCCAAGTGGGTATAGTCTGGGAGTGCCCTTCGAACATTTGTACCTTTTATGATAAATGGCGTGTGTCTGTTTGCTAAATCCCTCCTAAGGCAAGATGTAAACCTCGTCCTTTGGAGTTAAGGAAAACTGGGAAAGAACCGGTCAACCCGAGTGAGAGAATCGATCCGGTTCACGAAACCCAACAACTAGAGAATGGGAAAATTGGGAAATTTACAACTCTCAAGTGACCCAAAGAGTCATGAAAACCTTGGAAAGGGACTTTAGAAAAATTTGGGAGAGAAAACCAAACCGGTTTAGGTGAATTGGATCCAAACTAGATTAAACTAGTTTGGATCGGTTTGAACCACTATTGAATCAAATGTTAAACTCATATTTCTAGGTGGCTTAGAAAATTCAAATTGGAGAATTAAAGCCACCATTGGATAGATAATTAATTTAGAAAATTTTAATTTTGAAAAACTCGGTCGAATTAGGCTTGGACCAACCACTTTAAGCATTGAACCTAGTTCGGACCAGTCCAATACGGTTCGGAACTGTGTCATCTTCTTCCTTAAGATGACTGCACTGTTCACTCACCAAAAAATCAAGCAGCGTCGACAGAAAGGAAATGTTTCTATTCAGGACATTTCAGGCCATCAATGAGTGTCATTAAGGTGCCAAATGGACAGTCGGAGAGTACCCGGGCTCCCTATACAAAGAGCCCCTCTCCGTTCATCCTCCACACACTTGAAAACATCACTCTCTCTCAACTACTCAATTTTCTAACAAAGCTTGAACTGAAGCTCTGACATAGGGGTTTTTCTAAGTCAAAGAAGGTGTTGTTGGGTTCCTTAGACTCAGGAAGAAGTCAGCTACCCAAGGGTGATCACCATTCAGTCTGAGGAACATAGAAGAAGCTCTGACGTAATCAAACAATGAAGCAACTCCAACGGACCGAAGCTGCCCTATTTTGGCCAAGCTTAAGATGACCGAATTGAGCCCTCCTCATGCCAAACCAACCTCTCCCAATACTTCCTCAGTCCTCTTACGACTGAATTAGAGTGGAAAGGTAAGACAATTTGGCTCGCCTTTGTAATTTCTGATCAGTGTTAGAGAGAGAACCGACAAAACTTCACTGATTGAATTCTCCATCAATTAGACATGAATTATTGGAAAAGAATTTCATACGTCCAAGTCAGTCTCCATGGGGTGCTCCTATTCTATTTGTAAAGAAAAAGGATGGAAGCATGAGACTGTGCATCGACTATAGAAAGCGGAACCAAGTCCCAAGGATATACGATTTATTTGATCAATTAAAGGGAGCAGCTTACTTCTCTAAAATAGACCTTTGGTCGGGCTATCACCAACTCAGGATTAGAGGACATCCCTAATATGGCATTTAGATGCAGATATGGACAATATGAATTCAGAGTGATGTCGTTTGGATTGACAAATGCCCTTGCAGCCTTCATGGACTTAATGAACCACATGTTCCAACCTCATTTGGACAGGTTCGTGATAGCATTCATAGATGACATCCTTATATACTCACGAACCAAGACAGAACATGAAGAGCATTTGGCAATTACATTGGAAATATTGAAGGAAAACCAATTATATGCAAAATTTTTCAAGTGTGAGTTCTGGCTGCAAGAGGTAGGGTTCTTAGGGCACATCATATCTAAGGACGGAGTTAAAGTGGATTCGACTAAGGTGGAAGCCATATCTAATTGGAAAGCTCCAAGGAATCCTACAGAAATAAGAAGTTTCTTTGGATTGGCAAGATACTATAGGCGGTTTGTGCAAGATTTTTCTAAAATAGCATCTCTGCTAACTCAACTCACCAGGAAGGGAGTTGAGTATAAATGGGATGAGTGTTGTGTGAAGTCCTTCCAAGAGTTAAAAGACTTGCCTAACAACCGCACCTGTACTCTCCTTACCTGATCCTAATGCAGGAGAGTACACAGTCTATAGTATGCCTCTGGACAAGGGCTTGGATGTGTCTTAATGCAACAGGGGAAGGTTATCGCATATGCCTCGCAATAGCTGAAGGTACATGAGAGAAATTACCCAACTCATGACTTGGAAATAGCTACAATAGTGCTTTCCCTAAAGATATGATGACACTACTTCTACGGGGTTAAGTGCAAGATATATACAAATCACAAGAGATGTTCTTATACCTGGTCGGTATAATGGATAGTTTAAAATATATTTTTGTTAGAAGTGCTCTCCCCTGACTGTGTGCCAATGCTTAAATGATTTGGAAGACCTTCTTAACGGGAGCTCGAATAGCTCTTATAGGTCGGGGGCCTCAGTTTTGGAACTTGGGGGCTATTGTGCCTGGTTTAGAAAATCTTAAGCAAGTGGGCCATAGGCCAGTGGGCACGAGCAGGAGCTTGTAAACAAACATGAGATATGTGCCATAAAATTTTAATAAATGAATTGTTTGGCCATGGTACATAGACGGGACAAACATATTCAGTCAACTTGTGGCAGTTTGACATGACAGGTCTCCGGACCAGTCAAGATAAATAGCTGTAGGTTGAGTTGAGGGTTGTGCCCATTAGACCAGTGGCACCACAAATTATATGGCATGATAAGAAAATACTGTTTGTGCATGCACTATGATTACGGGATCATCAAGATGCCCATGAGAGGTAGTGATGCTAAGGGCCCTAGATAACCCGGTGATTATAAGGGCAGTTTGTCCTACCAGGTGATAGTGCAAAATTTGGAGTAGCACCAAGCGCATGAGACTGGGGTGGGGACGGGATGAGGTCTCTATCCTCATACGAACACGGAGAATTGATTTTTGGATTGAGGGTCGGATGTCACATATATCCACTCATTCTTAGGGTAGAAGTGAACGTACTTCTATCTAGGTGGTCAGTAAAGTTGCTCCGAAGCCACAATTGGCTTCAGTGGACGTGCTGACCTGCGAACGTGTGCTTAACCTTCATGATAAAGGTTGTGTGTTGGGTGATGACACACCATGATTAAATAAGGAAATGGTGGTAAAATCCATGTGTAAACCCCGCACTTTTGAGTTAAGGAAAACCGGAAAAAGAATCGGTCAAACCGAATAAGAAAACTGAGATGGTTTACATTTGGGAATAAGCAATATGGAAATTTACAACTTTTGGGTTATCCAAATGGTTCATTAAACCTTGGAAAAGAAACTTAAGAAAAATTAGATAATAAAAACCAAATTGGTTTAGGTGAACTAGATTCCATAAAAACTTCAAAGTTAAGTGTGCTTGCTGGAAAATGAACTATAGAGAGAGAAAGCTTCGATTACTCACCGGTGAAGGCACGGCGGTTTGAGCTTTTGATCTAGGCAGATAGCTCTCATCCTGAGGTTCATCCTAGAATCAAGAATCACATCAATTGATGCGGAATTAGATTAGAATTTTATCATTGAAATTCGGTCGATTCTCTCTCTAGCACTGATAAAAAATTGTAAAGGGGAGTCGAATTGGCTTACCTTTTGGTCCTAATTCGGCCGTGGAAAGGCTAAGGAAGTGTTGGGAGGGCTTGGTTTGGCCTGAGAAGGGGTCGAAATGGCCGATTTCAGCTTGGCCGAAATAGGGCAGCTTCGGTCCGCCAGAGTTGCTTCACTATTCCATCATCTCGGTGCTTCTCCAACGATTCTCGGATTGACTATAGTTTGCTATCAGATAGTTGTCTTCTCCCCGGTTCTAAAGAGCCCGACCTTTGTTCAAGTCGAAGCTCTGGTTCGAGCTTTACCGGGAAATGGAGCAGTAGAGAGAGAGAGAGAGAGAGAGAGAGAGAAGTGTTCAGGTGTGAGGAGAATGAAATGGGGATGACCTCTTTATATAGGCGTAAAACCCGTGTATTAAATGGGTGAGATTTATTACTAGTATTAATATTGCCAAAATTATTGGTATTAATTACAATAATTTAATTTTGGTATTAATTCCAATAATTTAATTTAGGTATTAAATTATTGGTATTAATTACAATAATTAAATATATATTAATTTAAGGTGTACATACAAATTTTTGACTAAAATTTCGGGTTACAAAAAAATTCATACTTCCCAGGAGGTCACCCATCCTCACACTACTCTCAGGCAAGCACGCTAAACTTTAAAGTTCTTATGGAATCTAGTTCACCTAAACCACTTTGGTTTTTATTTTCTAATTTGTCTTAAGTTTCTTTTCTAAGGTTTAATGAACCCTTTGGATCACCCGAGAGTTGTAAATTCCCAACTTGCCCGATCAGAAATAATCGAGTTTGTGAACCGGTTCGGAATCCTCACTTAGTTTGAGTGGTTCTTTTCCTGGTTTTCCTTAGCTCAAAAGGGCGGGTTTTACAACTCTCCCCTCCTTTTAGGAGTTTTGTCCCCAAAACTTAGTTAACATCCTTGCATGAGCAACCATTTCCTTTGATGCCCCTTTGGTGTTTGCTTAAGATATAAACTTTTCTCTCGTCCTTGAAATTAGTCCCTTTTACAACCTTCACTTAAGAAATTCATTTTCGTTAATATTATTTACTCTCTCCATGGAGTTTGTCATAACTAGACATACCTTACCTCAGGGTACGTTCTTAGATTTTATCTCTCTTTTTGCTTAGAGCAACATTCTTCCCCTTTAGGTCCTGTACTTAAGATTGGGAATTCCAAGATAACTAACCATTTTCATGTCTAGTTAAACGCTTGATCATTGAAACACTTAGCTCATCGTCCTATAGAGCATTTCATACTTATTTTCAAGGATTTCTTTATCACCACCTTTTCGTCCTATTTCGACTCTTTCTCCATTCGTTGTCTATTATAAATTCGGTCCAAATTGTTATATTTGACCTCATCATGCTTATTAGCCGACTCTTCTTTACATCGAGTCATATTCTCCTCGGGTTGTTAGGCTTACATGCCCTTACAGCATGGCATTTTCTAGGACCCATCTTTGTCCATTATGATACTTCCTTCCTTGGAAACATTTCCTAATTAAGGGTTGGTTCCTTTCACTCCACATTATGTCTATACGCCCCTCCATAATTCCTTTAGTTTAATTTCCTTCTTAGGACCTCATTTTTCCTTGGTACTCGACTTTTCCATCTCAACCAACATTTCATTTGTGAGCTTATCATTCCTTCTATTTTGGTTGGTTCCATTTCCTCTCAATTGGGATACACGTCTTTTCGGGGCTTCCTTCCTTTGTAGAATTCTTTCCCTTTCTCCGGACATTCCTTTTTACATTTTCCCTGGGGGATATCTACTCTTGATGTTGTCTTCTCCTGTTTCCTTTACTCCTTAGGTCATGCAAGACATCTTTTATACTCTATCTGCATCCTCATTCATACCCAATACCTGTCTATTTCCTTAGGGAGTGTATAAATCTTCCTTATTTCAAGATTTATTGATCATTATGTGAGAGGCTTGCCTATTTCTTTCTTGGCTTGAGTTTGGTTGTTAATTTGGCCTTTTGGTTCCTTTAGGGATTTCTTTCATCCTTCTCTTTCAGAATATTTGACCTTTCCGCCTCTCTTCCTTGTCAAAACTTACATCATGGTTCTTCCGCATATTAGCTGGTTAACTGCCCCGCCTCCGCCAGTCCCCTGGTTTAGGTCTTCTTAGGGCAGTTGTCTTCTCGAGTACTCCTGTCCTTAACGTCATCTCATTAACCTTTGAGGAGGTATTGCCATGAATCTATGAGATGTGGAACACCTCTTCTTTCCTTACACCTATAATAGTTCAACTTGGAATGACGAACTGCCCTTATAGCCACCAGGTCGTCCAATGCCCTTAGGACGCATCACTACCCCTCATGGGCTTGTTGATGATCCCGTACTCACAGTGAATGCACAAACAATGTTTTCTTATCAAGCCATGTAATATGTGGTGCCACTGGTCCAATGGCCCTGACTCTCAACTCAACCCGCAGTTGTTTGTCTTGACTGGTCCGTCGACCTATCATGTCGCACTACTGCTAGTTGACTGAGCATGTCGGTCCTATCTTGGTACCATGGCCAGACAGTTCACTTTATTAAGTTTTATGGCACATATATCATGTTCATTTATGAGCTCCTGCTCATGCCAACTGGCCTTGGGCCCACTGTACGAGATTTTTAAAAATCTGGGCATTCTAGCCCTCAAGTTCCAAAACTGAGGCCCCCAGCCTATTAGAGCTATTCAAGCTCCCGTCAAGAAGGTCTCCCAAATAGATTAAGCATTGGCACATAGTCAGGGGAGAACACTTTCGATAAAAAAGGTTTTTACTATCCATTATACCGATTGGCATAAGGACATCTCCGTTCATAACCAATGAACGGGTTTTCAACTTCCTTTAAGGAAGTCTCACCATACCAACCGGGTATGATCTACTTACAACCGGTGACTAGTTTTTCCGCATAATTTTCACATCACTTTCTCTAAGTGGTGATGATTAAAATACTACTAAACATTGGGTTTTTATACCAAGTTACTTATCACCCCCTACCGGGTATGATATAAAATTTCCACCCGCAACCGGTAAGTGGTTTTTATCTTTAATTTGTGCTTATCATCCCAACCGGGTATCATGTTAGTAAACCCACTCACAATCGGTAAGTGGTTTTTATCTTTAAGTTGTGCTCATCATCCCAACCAGGTATGATGTTAGTAAACCCACTCACAACCGGTAAGTGGTTTTTATCTTTAAGTTGTGCTCATCATCCCAACGGGTATGATGTTAGTAAACCCACTCACAACCGGTAAGTGGTTTTTAACTTTTAAGTTGTGCTCATCATCCCAATCGGGTATGATGTTAGTAAACCCACTCACCCGTTAATGCCGTGAATTCCACTAGACTGTCTCTTTGTATTCATGCGAGCTTGTCCTTGCTGGCGTTCCCGGTATTTCGCGTTCCTACACGATATGAACAACCTTGTTCATTATTACTCGGCATAACAGCCTTCATTCATTTCCAATGAATAAGAAAACCCAAACTTTTAGTTATTTGCAATTAGGTCCCTAAAGTTTTTCCTCTTTAACTTTAAGTCTCTAATGTCGGTTTTTCCTCAAATCGAGTCCCGTAACTTTTAAAATTTATCCTAGGACCTCAATTTATTCAATTTCACCAAAAAGAGGTTTAATTTCCCAAATTTCTAATTTGGTCCCCCAATTTTTCCAAAATTACCATTTTTCCCTTCTTTTACAAAAATGGTAAGTTTTGCCCCAAAATTTTCAAAATTCCTCAATTGGTCCTCCAACATTATTTTCATGCCCAATTGACCCTCAATTTCATAAAATTTCATTTTGGTCCTTTGAATTTTGAAAATCCCCAATTTTCCCCTAATTCCAACTTCTTAACACAACCGAATTTGATTTCATCCAATTGACCCATCAAACGTTTCCAATTGTTGAAATTGAAATTGAAATTGAAATTGAGTTTCTACATGTTCATACGATTCTTCAGAAATGTGATTCACAAGTTTTAATGTCGGGACGAGCTCAAACGGAGCTTCGCCGGAAAATGAACTATAGAGAGAGAAAGCTTCAATTACTCACCGGTGAAGGCACGTCGGTTCGAGCTTTTGATCTAGGCAGATAGCTCTTGTCTTGAGGTTCATCCAAGAATCAAGAATTACATCAATTGATGCGAAATTAGATTAGAATTTTGTCATTGAAATTTGGTCGATTCTCTCTCTAGGACTGATCGAAAATTGTAAAGGGGAGCCAAATTGGCTTACCTTTCGGTCCTAATTCGTCCGTGGAAAGGCTGAGGAAGTGTTGGGAGGGCTTGGTTTGGCCTGAGGAGGGCTTGAAATGGCCGATTTCAGCTTGGCCGAAATAGGGCAGCTTCGGTCCGCCGGAGTTGCTTCACTATTCCATCATGTCGGTGCTTCTCCAACAATTCTCGGATTGACTGGAGTTTGCTATCAGATAGCTGCCTTCTCCCCGGTTCTAAAGAGCCCTACCTTTGTTCGAGTCGAAGCTCTGGTTCGAGCTTTACTGGGAAATGGAGCAGTAGAGAAAGAGAGAGAGAAGTGTTCAGGTGTGAGGAGAATGAAATGGGGATGACATCTTTATATAGGTGTACAACCCGTGTATTAAATGGGCGAGATTTATTACTAGTATTAATATTGCCATAAATTATTGGTATTAATTCCAATAATTTAATTTCAGTATTAATTCAAATAAATTAAATTTCAGTATTAAATTATTGGTAGTAATTACAATAATTAAATATATATTAATTTAAGGCGTACATACAAATTTTTGACCAAAATTTCGACTTACAAAAAAATTTATATTTCCCATGAGGTCACCCATCCTCACACTACTCTCAAGCAAGCACACTTAACTTTAAAGTTCTTATGGAATCTAGTTCACCTGAACCACTTTGGTTTTTATTTTCTAATTTGTCTTAAATTTCTTTTCCAAGGTTTAATGAACCCTTTGGATCACCTGAGAGTTGTAAATTCCCAACTTTCCAGTTCATAAATAATCGGGTTTGTGAATCGGTTCCGAATCCTCACTTGGTTTGACTGGTTCTTTTCCTGGTTTTCCATAGCTCAAAAGGGCAGGTTTTACAAGTAAGGTATGTCTCGTTATGATAAATTACATGGAGGGAGTAAATAATATAAAGGAAAAGAAATTCCTTAAGTGAAGGATGTAAAAAGGACTAATTGAAAGAACAAGAGAAGACTTTTCATGTTAAGCAAACACTAAAGGGGCATCAAAGGAAATGATTGCTCATGCAAGGATGTTAACTACGTTTTGGGGACAAAACTCCTAAAAGGAGGAGAGAGTTGCAAACCCTGCACTTTTGAGTTAAGGAAAATCGGGAAAAGAACCGGTCAAACCGAATAAGAAAACTGAGCCGGTTTACATTTGGGAATAAGCAATATGAAAATTTACAACTTTCGGGTGATCCAAAGGGTTCATAAAACCTTGGAAAAGAAACTTAAGACAAATTAGAAAATAAAAATCAAATTGGTTCAGATGAACTAGATTTTGTAAGAACTTTAAATTAAGCGTGCTTGCCCGAGATTTAATACATAATTATCATAAATAGCCATAAATTAATATATATTTAATTATTGTAATTAATACCAATAATTTAATACCCAAATTAAATTATTGGAATTAATACAAATAATTTAATATCGAAATTAAATTATTGAAATTAATACCAATAATTTATGGCAATATTAATACTAGTAATAAATCACTCCCATTTAATACACGGTTTTACACCTATATAAAGAGGCCATCCCAATTCATTCTCCTCACACCCGAACACTTCTCTCTCTCTCTCTACTGCTCTATTTCACGGTGAAGCTTAAACTAGATCTTCGACTTGAACATTTTTCTTAACCTCAGAAGAAGAGGTCAGGCTCTTTAGAACCGGGGAGAAGTCAGCTATCGGATAGCAAACTCTAGTCAATCCGAGAATCACTAGAGAAGCGCCAACATGATGGAACAGTGAAGCAGCTCCGGCGAACCGAAGCTGCCCTATTTCTGTGAAGCTGAAATCGGCCATTTTGAGCCCTCCTCAGACCAAACCAAGCCCTCCCAACACTTACTCAGCCCTCCCACGGCTGAATTAGGACTGAAATGTAAGCCAATTCGACTCCCCTCTACAATTTCTGGTCGGTGCTAGAGAGAGAACCAACGGAATTTCAATCATGAAATTCTAACTCAATTCGGCATCAATTGATGTGATTCTTGATTCTAGGATGATCCTCAAGATGAGAGCTATCTGTCCAAATCGAAAGCTCGGACCGCCATGCCCTCACCGGTGAGAAATCGAAGCTTTCTCTCTCTACAGTCTATTTTCCGGTGAAACTCCATTTTAGCTCGTTCCGGCATTAAAATCTGCGATTCAAAGTTTCTTAGAATCGTATGAACATGCAGGAACTCAATTTAAACTCCAATTTCAATAATTAGAAGTGTTTCATCGGTCAATTTGATGAAATCAAATTCGGTAGTGTTGAAGAGTTGAAATTGGGGGAAAATTTGGGGATTTTCAAAATTCAAAGGGCCAAAATGTAATTTTATGAAATTGAGGGTCAATTAGGCATGAAAATAATGTTGGAGGACCAATTGAGGAATTTTGGAATTTTTGGGGCAAAACTTACCATTTTTGTAAAAGAAGGGCAAAATGGTAATTTTGAAAAAATTGGGGGACCAAATTGGAAATTTGGGAAATTAAACCCCTTTTTGGTGAAATTGAATAAATTGAGGTCCCATGATAAATTTTAAAAGTTACGGGACTCAATAAAAACCAACTTTAAGGACTTAAAGTTAAAGTGAAATAACTTTAGGGACCTAATTGCAAATAACTAAAATTTTGGGTTTTCTCATTCATTGGAAATGAATGAAGGTTGTTATCTCAAGTAATAATGAACAAGGTAGTTCATATCGTGTAGGAACGTAGAATACTGGGAACGCCATCAAGGACAAGCTCGTGTGAATACAAAGAACCGGTCTAGTGAAATTCACAGCATTAACGGGTCAGTGGGTTTACTAACATCATACCCGGTCAGGATGATGATCACAACTTAAAATTAAAAACCACTTACCGGTTGTTAGTGGAAATTTTATATCAAACCCGGTTGGGAATGATTAGTACCTCGGTATGAAAACCCACTAATAAGTGGTATTTTAAACATCGCTACTTAGAGGAAGTGATGTGAAAATCATGCAGAAAAAATACTTACCAATTGTAAGTAAATCATACCCGATTGGTATGATGGGACTTCCTTGAAAGAAGTTGAAAACCCGTTCATCAGTTATGAACGGAGGTGTCCTTATACTAGGGCGGTAGAATCGATAGAGAAAACATATGTTTTGTCGGAGGTGCTCTCCCCTGACTATGTGCCAATGCTTAAATAATTTGGGAGACATTCTCGACAGGAACTCAAATAGCTCTGATAGGCCGGGGGCCTCGGTTTTGGAACTTGGGGGCTAAATGCCCGATTTTGAAAATCTCGTACAGTGGGCCCAAGGCCAGTTTGCATGAGCAGGAGCTCGTAAACGAACATGATATATGTTCCATCAAACTTAATAAGTGAATTGTTTGGCCATGGTACCAAGATAGGACTAACATGCTCAATCAACTAGCGGCAGTGCGACATGACAAGTCGACGGACCTGTCAAGACAAACAATTGTGGATTGAGTTGAGAGTCGGGGCCGTTGGACCGGTGGCACCACAGATTACATGGCAATATAAGAAAACATTATTTGTGCATGCACTGTGAGTACAGGATCATCAAGATGCCCATAAGGGCTAGTGATGAGTCCTAAGGGCATTGGACGACCTGGTGGCTATAAGGGTAGTTCATCGTTCCAGGTGTCTATGCAAAATCTGGAGTAGCACCAAGCGCATGAGATCGAGGTGGGGAGAGGATGAGGTCTCTGTCCTCATATGGACACGAAGAAGTAATTTCAGGATTTTGGGTCGGATGTCGCATACATCCACTCATTCCTAGGGTAGAAGTGGTCGTACTTCTATTCGGGTGGCAGGAAAAGTTGCTCTGAAGCCACTAGCGGGTTTAGTAGTGATACTGACTTGCGAATGTGTGTAACCTTCATGATGAAGGATGTGTGTTGGGTGATGACACACTGTGGTAAATAAGAAAAGGTGGAAAAACCTGAATTTTTAAATGAAGGGATTTTTGAAAAGAAAGGAGTCTAGCACACTCCATACAAATGTTTTTCTTAAAAGTTAAAAGTAGACCTTTAAAAACCCATTCACTGAGTAGTCGTACTCAACCCCTCCCTTATACCCCTTTTAGGAAATCCCGGAAAGCCTACCCTGAAAGACAATCAACTAAGATGCCTGTAAGATAGGTATATAAAGTTTTAAATTTCATGCAGTTTTGATTATGCTATTCCAGGAAATGGTGCAGGTTTAAAGGACGCCTTACTATTTACGGATTATAATAAGGGGAAACTCTTTAATAAACTGGGAGAGTGGCGGGTTGTTTATGGGGATCTGACCAAATCGGGTCGAGGCGTGACACTAAGATTTTAAATGAAATGATTTTAAAAGAAAGGAGTCTGCCACACTCCACTACAATACCTTTCCTCAAAATTATTTTTCTGAAAACCCATTCACTGAGTAGTCGTACTCACCCCCTCCCTTATATCCCTTTCAGGAAATTTCGAAAAGTCTACCCTTAAAAACCATTAACCTAGATGCCTCCGAGACAAGTATGAAAAAAATTAAAATATTATGCAGTTTTTATTTATGTTATTTCAGGAAAAGTGCAGGTTTAAAGGACACCTTACTCTTTACGATTTATAACGGGGGAAACCCTTCGATAAACCGCGAGAGTGGCGGGTTGATCACAGGGATCTGGCCAAATCGGGTTAGGGTGTGATAGTAAGCCAAGCATGGCAAGAAAATATTTATTGAATAAATGAAAGTGAAATTTCTATTAAAACTCCAAAGTTTCTGGGTATATTCAAACCAAAAAGAGTATGATAATAAACATTAAATAAAAGGTAGGAAATCACCTAAGGATGAAAAGACGGGTTATTTATATTTAACCACAACCCTTAACGCTTACCCTTAGAAGTACGATAAGGAAGAATCAACCCAAGGGAGATCTTAGAAAAGGAAAAAGAAGTTGGGAAGAAATCATCAAAGATTACATATTCATGCAGTGTTCCAGGAAGGCTTAAAGAATAAGAGTAATGAAAAACTAGGAGTATAATATTTCAAAGGGAAGTAAAAGAATAGAAGCTGATAAATAAGAAAAGAAATAAGTATGGGGAAAACACTAAGGATGTCAAGACCACCAAGGAAAGATGGGAAAGAAATTAGAATAACAAGAAGGCTCAAGAATAACAACTACTTGTAAAGAACTAAGATACAGTTCCTTAGGAACTCCATAAGATAGGGAAACTTGTGGAAAGTAGAGGTATGGACCAAAAGTGGAAGAAAAGGAGGAGTGGATGAATCATATAAGATCCTTAAGTTTAAGTGAACATTTAAAAGAGAGAACTTCTAAAGAACGGTATGGTGATCGAACAAAATAATCCCAAAATTGAAGACACTAGAAGATGGAGGATGAATGTAGGAAGTTGAATTAAGGAAGGAGAAAGCTCCAGGTTAAGAAAAACAACAGAGGAAGTGTCATAAATGATCGAACTGAATAAGGACCTCAGTAAAATATACAAATAACTAAGTGAGTGTTTGGGTAGGTTAAGTACGACCTACTTGCTGGTAGACATGAAAACCCAAATCAAAATTTTAGACAAACCCAAATAAAAAACCGATCAAACCAAGTGACAAAATCAAATCGCTTCACAAACCCGATTATTGGGGAATAGGAAAATTGGAGAATTTACAACTCCCAAGTGACCCAAAAGGGTTCTTAAACATTGGAAAAGAATTGTAGGACAAATTGGGATTGAAAATCCAGACCAGTTCGGGTGAACCGGATCCTAATTGGATTGAACCGGTTTATGAACCGAGCTAGTTTATGAACCGAAACCGATAGAGAGAGGGCAAACTGAGAAAAGTATGGATATCAAGTGTCCTAAAGAGTCACATAAGTCATGAAAAATGACTTTACGATGAATGGGGGATGAAAACCAAACAGATTTAGGTGAATCGGATCGGAACTAGATTGAACCGGTTTGGACCGGTTTGAATCACTATTCAACTGGATGATAAATTCATTTTTCTAGGTGGCTTAGAAAATTCCAATTTAAGAATTGAGGCCACCATTTGATAGATAATGAATTTAGAAATTTTTAATTTAAAAACCTCGGTCAAATCGAGCTTAAACCAACTGGTTTAAACTTTGAACCCGGTTCGGACCAGTTCGGTCCGATTTGGAACAGTGTTGTCTTCCTCATTTGGATGACAACACTGTTCACTCACCAGAAAATTGAAGCAGCACTGGTGAAGAGGAAATGTTTAGGTTCAGTACATTTCAAGCCATCGATGACTCTCATAAAAGTGCTAAATGGATGGCTGACGAGTCCCGGAGCTCTCTATATAAAGAGCCCCTCTCCATTCATTCTCTCTACACTTGAAAACCTCACTCTCTCTCAACTACTTAGTTTTTGGAAAAGCTCGAACTAAAGCTCCGATATAGGGTCTTTGTTGAGCCTAAGAAGGTGTGATCAAGTTCCTTAGAACCATGTAGAAGTCAGCTACACGGTGGTAGTCTTCATTCGCTCCTAGGGTCGCCGATGAAGTGCCAGCATGATTGAATAGTAAAGCAACTCTGACGGACCGAAGCTGCCTTGTTTCTATCGAGCTAAAATTGGCCAATTTGAGCCCTCCTCAGGCCAAACCAAGCTCTCCCAATAACTTCTCAAACCTCCTATGATTGTATTAGAATTGGAAGGACAAAACTTAATAGAAGAGCTATCTTTCCACATGGAAAGCTTGGACCACTGCGCTCCCAACGGAACATGAGATATTAGAAACGCCAGTTGAGGCAAGGCTCACAATGGAAGAAAGTCGAATTAGGGGAAGTACACTGCACGGTTGAGTGAGTGGGTTATTCACATCATACTCGGTTGGGATGATGAGCACCTAAAAAATGAATACCCACTACTAAATGGTAATTTAAACATCACACTTGAGAGGAGTGTTGTGAAAATCATGCAAAAAAACTAATTACTAGTTGTAAGAATTTCATACTCGATTTTATAATGAAACTTCATGGAAGGAAGTGGAAAACCCACTTATCGATTATAAGTGGAGACATCTTCATACCTGGTTGGTATGATAGATAAATGAAAGGTTTATTTTGTCGGAAGTGCTCTCCCGTGACTGTATGCAATTGCTTAAAATTTTTGGGAGACCTTATTGATGGGAGCTCGAATAACTCATATAGGCTAGAGGCCTCATTTTTGGAACTTGGGGGATAATATGCCCTATTTCTTAAAAATCTCAAACAGTGGGCCCTAGGCTAGTTGGCATGAGTAGGTGCTTGTAAACAAACATAATTAATATGCCATGAAAACTTAGGTAAATGAGTTGTTTTGCCATGGTATCGACACAGGACTGACATACTTGATGGACTAGTGGCAGTGCAACATGAAAAGTCTTCGGACTAGTTAAGACAAACAACTATAGGTCAAGATGAGGGTCGGGGTTGTCAGACCAGTGGCACCACAAATTATATGGCATTATGTGAAAAACTGATGATTGTGCATGCACTGTGTTACAGGACCTTCAAGATGCTTAAGAGGGGTAGTGATGCATCCTAGAGCTCTAGATGACCTGGTGGATATAAGGGCAGTTAGTCGCACTAGAAGTCTTGCGAAGCTTGATGTAGTTTTAAGCGCATGAGACTGAGGTGGGGACAAGATGAGGCCTCTGTCCTCATATGGACATGGAGATGTGTTAAGGGATTGAGGTTAGGATGTCGTGAACATCCACTCATTCTCAGGGTAGAAGTGGAGGTGCTTCTATCTAGGTGGTTGGTAAAGTCACTCCAATGCCACAAGTGGGTTCAGTGGCCGGGCTAGCCTGCGATTGTGTGTTCCTTCATGATGAAGGCATGTGTTGACAGATAAACACACCACTGTGAATAAGAAATGGTTATAAAACCAGAATTTGAAAATGAGCAAATTTAAAGGAATTAATGAGTTTGACACACTCCAAATTTTGAAAACTATTTTTTTGAAACTTCATTTTTGAAATACCCATTCATTGAGTTATAGAAACTCACCCGTCTTTTTATCGCTTTTCAGGAAATAGAGAAAATAACTAGGGATAGCACCAAACCTTACCCTCTGTCAGGTATACTTGATTTCTCTTACACTTGCATTTTATTATATATATGTCTTTTAAGGAACAAGGTTGAAAGTACGCCTGCCTTCCATGTGAGTTAACGTAGGAGTAAACTCCTCTTGAACCAAGAGAGCGGTGGGTTGTTCACGGGGATTCGACCAACACAGTTTGAGGCATGTCAACTTGAGTGGTATCAGAGCCAAGTACCCTCGAAACATTATAAATATTCTGCTCCGACACTAATCCAACTTTAATCTATCATGTAGGAAGGAGAGTTCCTAGGAAATTCGCGGTGAAATCAAGTCCTCCACCCAAAACCCTAAAAAAGACCACCAACCTGAGGGAGGAAGCCGTACAAAGGTTTCTAAAGGGTAAGAAATGAGTACCCAAGGACATGGTCGAAGACTACCGGAAACTGGTAGGAGCCCTATTTGAACTGGAAGGCATCATATACCCTCTTTCCAAACAAGAGGAACCAGTATCACCTCCTAGAAGCCCAACTCCTCCTCCTCCAGTCCTGCAACAACCAGAGGGAAATCCAACTAAGAAGGAGGCCTGGGATAATTACTGGGATGCGTATGCCACCTACATGAATGTCTACTAAGTACCTCCACCGACTCAACCTAGCATCAATCCCTCCCAATGGGTGAAGTGGACCTATGAGTGTGAGGTTGAAGTAATAGATCAGTATGGATTGGAGGCCATACACGACATTTGTCCTATTAGGGAAAACCAATGGACCCAACCAGTTCCTTAGAGCCTTTTGATCAAGAGTCCCACAACCGTTCTATGGTTAATTCTAGTCATATGACCCCAAGGGATTAGGGGGTAGAAAATTTCTATAATAAGCCAAGCTTGGCAAGAAAATATTTATTGAATAAATGAAAGTGAAATTTCTATTAAAACTACTAAGTTTCTTGATATATTCAAAATAAAAAGTGTATGATAATAAATATCAAAATAAATGGTAGGAAATCATCTAAGGAAGAAAAGACAGGTTATTTACAGTTAACCTCAACCCTTAAGGCCTACCCTCAGAAGTACAATAAGGAAGAATCCACCCAAGGGAGATCTTAGAAAATGAAAAAAAAGTTGGGAAGCAATCATGAAAGAATACAGATTCATGTAGAGTTCATGAAAGGCTTAAAGAATAAGTGTAATGAATAACGAGGAGTATAATATTTCAAAGGGAACCAAATGAATAGAAGCTGATCCAGAAGAAAAAGAAATAAGTATGCAGAAAACACCAAGGATGTCAAGACCACCAAGGAAGGATGGGAAAGAAATTAGAATAACAAGAAGGCTCAGGTATAACAACTATTTGTAAAGAACTAAGATATAGTTCCTTAGTACTCCATAACATAGAGAGACTTGTGGAAAGCAGATGTATGGACCCAAAGAGGAAGAAATGCAAGAGTGGATGAATCATATAAGATCCTTATGTTTAAGTGAAGTTTTAAAAGAGAGAACTTCTAAAGAATGGTAGGGTGATCAAACAAAAGAATCCCAGAATAGAAGACACTAGAAGGAGGATGAATGTAGGAAGTTGGATTGAGGAAGGAGAAAGCTCCTGGTTAAGAAAAATAACTGAGGAAGTGTCATAAAAGATCGAACTAAATAAGGACCTTAGTAAAATATACAAATAACTAAGTGAGTGTTTGGGTAGTTTATGTACGACCTACTTGCCAGAAGACATGAAGACCCAAATCAGAATTTTCGACAAATCCAATTGATGGAAATAAACTCCTTTTGACCAAATCATCCGAAAGAGTAAATGATGCTCTAATATGAACTGGGGAGAATTAAGGAATGAAACCCTAATCGAAACAAGGGAGGAATACCTAGGACACGAAGATACAACAGATTGGATTTAAGAAGGATGAGAGGTTCACCTCAAAAGATTAACAAAGTTCTAATAGCAAATGAGAACAAGGTAAGATAAATGAAAAGTACGTGTAGGATCTCAAGAGTAAAGGTAAGTAGGTGAAGATAGCAGCTAGGAAGGACATTTGAGAGTGAGTATTCACAATGGCAAAGGTTAGAAGAGAATTTCGGGAGAATTGAAGTGTAAAACATACCCAGAAAGAAAATCGTGGAAGGACACAAGAGTACTAGTTAAGAAGAAATGGAACCAACAAAAAGATTGTGTAGAAGATAATCTCTTAAAGGACAAGGTACTAGAAATGAAAGGATCAAGTAAAAAGGGAATGAAATTGTGAAGATCCAGGAGATAAGCCAAAACCAAGTAACACGTAAGTAGGAAGACGACATCAAAAGACGTCATACAAGTAAGAAAGGGACTGATAAAATAAAGGATTGTGAAATGATCACGATGTGATTAAAAATGGATTTAAAAGGAGAAGATACTTAAAAAGGGAAGGATGCTTGTGGAAATGATTAATGAAATCAGAAAGGAAGAACTTTAGTATGTTAATAAGTTATTGAAAGCTCAAGGACTTGAATATTGAAGGATCAAATATAGTAGTCGGAAAAGATGAGTAAGGAAATTGATACGATGATAATGATGTGATGTTACAGACAAGTTTCGAAGAATGTCATGCGGTAAGGGGCATGTAAACCCAATTATTCCAGGGAAAATATGACTTAGGCAAGAAAGGATTTATGATTAAGGCGTAACGAAGTCAAGCATAAATGTGATAACTCAAGGAATGAGGAAGGGATCCATGCAGGATGAAAAGGTAATAATTGCCAAAACCTGTGGAAGAAAATGACCAGAACTCATAGTCCCGAGATCTTAGGTAAATGAAGTTTGGAATGGAGAAATAGTGCCTTGGGAAAGGAAGATTGTAACCAAAGGAAATGATTCTAAGTCCTCCAGGGAGATATTGTTAGCTAAAGTAAGTTCCACGAGATGAGGAAAGGATGAGAATGAGACGAGAATCTTGGGTAAGTGATGTAAGGGATAACAAAAATAACCGAGAAGTTTGCAAGACGATAAACTAGAAAATTTATATATCAATGAAATATTTTTTCCAGAACGCAAAAAGTGTTAAATAATTTTTTGGAACAAAACTTCTGAAAGGAGGGCAAAATTCTAAACCTTGCTCTTTGAGTAAAGGAAAACTAGAAAAGAATCGGTCAAACCAAGTTAGAAAAGTAAACCGGTTCACAAACCCTATTATTGGGGAATAGGCAAATTTGAGAATTTACAAGTCCTTTGATTTCAAATCTCGATTTTTTTACCACCATTTCTTTATTTAATCACGTTGTGTCATCACCCAATACATATCCTTCATTGTGAAGGTTAAACACATATTTACAGGTCAGTATGTCCATTGAACCCACTTGTGGCTTCGGAGCGACTTTACCAGCTACCTAGATAGAAGTACGTCCACTTCTACCCTGAAAATGAGTGGATATTAGCAACATCCAACCCTCATTCTCGAAATCAATTCTTCATTTCTGTATGAGGACAAAGACCTCATCCTATCCCCACCCCGGTCTCATGCGCTTGGTGCTACTCCAAATTTCACATGGTCACTTGGTAATATGAACTGCCCTTATACCAACCAGGTCGTCCATTGCCCTTAGTATGCATCACTACCCCTCTTGGGCGTCTTGATGGTCTCGTAATCATAGTGCATGCACAATCAATATTTTCTTATCATGCCATATAATCTGCAGTGCCACTGGTCTAATGGCCCCGACCCTCAACTCAATCCGCAGTTGTTTGTCTTGACTTGTCCGTCGACCTGTCATGTCACAGTACCGCTAGTTGACTGAGTATATCGGTCCTGTCTTGTTACCATGGCCAAACAATTCCTTTATTTTAAGTTTTATGACATATAACTCATATTTGTTTACGAGCTCCTACTCGTGCCAACTGGCCTTAGGCCCACTATATGAGATTTTCAAAATCGAACATATTAGCCCTCAAGTTCTAAAACCAAGGCCCCCGACATATAAGAGCCATTCAAGCTCCCATCAAGAAGGTCTCCCAAATCGTTTAAGCATTGGCACATAGTCAGGGGAGAGCACTTTTGACAAAAACAGGTTTTCAACTGACCATCATACTGACCGGGTATAAGGACATCTCCGCTCATAACCGATCAACGGGTTTTCAACTTCCTTCAAGTAAGTTTCATCATACTAATTGGGTATGATCTACTTACAACTGGTAAGTAGTTTTCACGCATGTTTTTCACATCACTCCTCCAAGTTGTGATGTTTAAAATACCACTTAGTAGTGGATTTTCATTTTGAGGTACTTATCATCCCCAACTGGGTATGATATAAAATCTCACTCACAACCGATAAGTGGATTTTAACGTTAATTTGTGTTCATCATCCCAACTGAGTATGACATTAGTAAACCCACTCACCCGCTAATGCAGTGAATTCCATTGGACCGGTTCTTTGTATTCATGCGAGCTTGTTCTTGTTGGCGTTCCTGGTACTTCGTGTTCCTACATGATATGAACATCTCGGTTCATTATCCTTCGGCCTAATAGCCTTCATTCATTCCAAATGAATGAGAAATCAAACTTTCATTTATTTGCAATTAGGTCCCTACAGTTATTTCTCTTTAACTTTAAGACCCTAATGTCGGTTTTTCCTCAAATTGAGTCCCGAAATTTTTAAAATTTATCATAGGACCTCAATTTACTCCATTTCACAAAAAGGGGTTTAATTTCCCAAATTTCCAATTTGGTCCCCCAACTTTTCCAAAATTACCATTTTGCCCTTCCTTTACAAAAATGGTAAGTTTCACCCCAAAAATTCTAAAATTACTCAATTGGCCCTCTAACATTTTTATCATGCCAAATTGACCCTTAATTTTAGGAAATTGCATTTCGGTCATTCGAATTTTTGAAAATCCCTAGTTTCCCCAATTCCAACTTCTTAACACAACCGAATTTGATTTCATCAAATTGACCGATCAAACACTTCCAATTGTTGAAATTGAAGTTGAAATTGAGTTTCTATGTGTCCATACAATTCCTTAGCAATTTGAATCTCAAGTTTTAATGTCGGGACGAGCTAAACGGAGCTTCAGTGAAAAATAGATTGTAGAGAAAGAAAGCTTCAATTACTCATCATCGGGGGTATTGCAATCCTAGCTTTTGATCTAGGCAGATAGCTCTCGTCCTAAAGTACATCCTAGAATAAAAAATTGCAATAATTAATGCCGAATTGAGTTAGAATTTCATCATCGAAATTCTATCGGTTCTCTCTCTAGCACCGGTCAAAAATTGCAGAGGGGAGCTGAATTTGCCTACCTTTTAGTCCTAGTTCAGCCGTAGGAGAGCTGAGGAAGTGTTGGGAGGGCTTGGTCTGGCCGAAGGAGGGCTCAAATTGGCCGATTTTAACTTGGCCGAAATAGGGTAACTTCGGTTCACCGGAGCTGCTTCACTATTCCATCATGTTGGTATTTCTTCGGCGACGCTCGGAGTAAATAGAGACGATATGCATGTAGCTAACTTCTCCCCCATTCTAAAGAGCCTGACCTCTCCTTCTGAGGTTAAGAAAAATGCTCAAGTCGAAGCTCTGGTTCGAGCTTCACCGGGAAATGTAGTAGAGAGAGAGAGAGAAGTGTTCAGGTGTGAGGAGAATGAATGGGGATGAGCTCTTTATATATGTGTAAAATTGTGTATTAAATGGGGGAGATTTATTACTAGTATTAATATTGCCATAAATTATTAGTATTAATTCAAATAATTTAATTTAGGTATTAAATTATTTGTATTAATTCCAATAAATTAATTTTGGTATTAAATTATTGGTATTAATTACAATAATTAAATAGATATTAATTTATGGCTATTTATGATAGGGCATATGATTTGCATAAAAAAATTTTACCAAAATTTCGGGTTACAAAAAAAAACATACTTTCCAGGAGGTCACACATCCTCGCACTACTCTCAAGCAAGCATGCTTTACTTCAAAGTTCTGATGGGATCTCATTCGCATGAACCAATTTAGTTTTTCTCTTCTAATTTGTCTTAAGGTTCTTTTCCAAGGTTTTATTAACCCTCAAATGGTTGGGTTTGTGAATCGGTCTGGTATTTCTCACTCGGTTTGACCGGTTGTTTTCCCGGTTTTCCTTAACTAAAAAGAGCGAGGTTTACAACTCTACCCTCCTTTTAGGAGTTTTGTCCCCAAAACTTACTTAGCAACCTTGTATGAGGAACCAATTCTTTTGATATCCATTTGGTATTTGTTTAACATGCAAACTCTTATCTTGTTCTTCCAATTTATCCTTTTTACATCATTCACTAAAGGAATTTATCTTCCTTTATATTATTTATTCCTTCCATGGCGTTTATCATACCTAGACATATCTTACTTAAGGATATATCCTTAGATTCACATCTTTCTTTGCTTAGAGCAACATTTTTTCCATTTGGGGTCCCGTACTCAGGATTAGGAATTCCAAGATAGCTAACGATTCTTGCGTCTAATTAACCTCTTGGTCGTTGAAACCCTTAGCTCGATGTCCTTTAGAACATTACATACCTGTTCTCATGGGTTTCCTTATTATCACCTTTTCATCCTATTTCGACTCTTCCTTTGTTTGTTGTTCATTATAATTTCAGTCCAAATTTATGTTTGACCTTGTCATGCTTACTAACTAACTCTTCTATTTTTTGAGTCATGTTTTTCCTCATGACTGTTGGGTTTACATGCCCCCTTACTGCATGACATATTCTAGACTTTGTCTCTATGTCCATTAGATTTCCAGAACACCTCCTTTAGGGTTATTCCCAATTTTCCAACCTCTCAAGGATTATATAACTTCATCCCTCTTTTCACTTAGTAGTATTCCTCGACTACCTTGACCGTTATCAAATCAACTTACACAACTATGTCAGTTTTCCTTATCCACTCATCCTTTCTCAACTTCCTTATTGAGTCTTTCTGGTTCCAATCATTGGGTTTCCTGATGATTATTGACATACGAGGATTTTTCTCTTTTTATATCCTTTCTCTTCTTTAGTGGCATCCTTTATTCAAGGATTTCCTTTGGCCTTAATCCACTCTTACTTGTTCGTAATCATTTCGTAGTTCATTAATCCCGTTTGACCCTTTTCAGTCTCCCTCAAGGTAGAGAATTTCGTTCTAGGAACTACGTGCTCAACCTTCTTACCATTCCTTGAAGGTTCCTTTCTCCCTTTCTTCGCACCCTTATCAATGTTAGGGCATCTATTTGCTTTGGATCCTTCTCTATCCACAACTTGTGTTTTAACCCTTATTCCTTACATAGGATACTTCTGGCTATTTTTTTTATTTTGTGCATTCCACACTATGCTCGGTCGTCCACTCTTTAAGCTTCATGTGCACATGTGGACTATGACTCGTCTTACCAATTGTGGTTATTCCTTCTTAGCCACATCTTATTTGGAGGATTTACTTTTCCAACGTTTCTTCAACAATCTTTACTTTATTACATTAGTATGAGTTGTCCACTCATTCATACTTGTCATAGCATATTTTGATGTTAACTCGTTAACTTATTTCCGTTTAAGGAGGGTTCACATCCTCCTTGTTTCAAAATCTCTTGTTTTTCCTTCATGAGGCTCACTTAACCGTCTCAAGAATTTAAACTAGAAATCCGGTTTTGGCCATTGATTTCTTTAAGGATTTTCCTTCATTCTTCTTTTTCCAATGTTTTGGCCTTTTCACATGAGGAAGTTCCAAAACCGAGGTCCCCGGCCTATAAGAGCTATTCGAGCTCCCGTCAAGAAGGTCTCCCAAATCGTTTAAGCATTGGCACACAGTCAAGGGAGAGCACTTCCGATAAAAATAGATTTTCAACTATCCATCATACCGACCGGGTATAAGGACATCTCCACTCATAACCGATGAACAGGTTTTCAACTTCCTTCGAGGAAGTTTCATCATACGAATCGAGTATGATCTACTTACAACTGATAAGTTGTTTTTCCGCATGTTTTTCACATCACTCCTCCAAGTTGTGATGTTTAAAATACCACTTAGTAGTGCATTTTCATTTCGAGGTACTTATCATCCCCGACCGGGTATGATATAAAATCCCACTCACAATCGGTAAGTGGTTTTTAAATTTAAGTTGTGCTCATCATCCCAACTAGGTGTGACATTAGTAAACTCACTCACCCGTTAATGCAGTGAATTCTACTAGACCGGTTCTTTGAATTCACGCGAGCTTCTCCTTGCTAGCATTCCCAGTACTTCGTGTTCCTACACGATATAAACATCTTGGTTCATTATTCTTCTGCCTAATAGCCTTCATTCATTCCAAATGAATGAGAAATCAAACTTTTATTTATTTGCAATTAGGTCCCTAAAGTTATTTCTCTTTAAGTCCCTAATGTCGGTTTTCTAACCAAAGCTCTAATATTGGGTCTTTTCTAACCAAAGAAGGCGTGGTTGGGTTCCTTAGAACTAGGGAGAAGTCAGCTACACGGCAGTAGTCTTCATTCACTCCCAGCGTCATCGTAGAAGCGCTAGCATGATCGAATAGTGAAGTAGCTTCGGCGGACCGAAGCTTCCCCATTTCTATCAAGCTAAAATCGGCTAATTCGAGCCCTCCTCAGGCCAAGCCAAACTCTTCCAATTCCTTCTCAGCCCTCTTACGGCTGAATTAGAATTGAAAGGAGAAACCTCAGGAGGAGAGCTATCTGCCCAAATTGAAAGCTCGGACCGCCACTCCCCCAACGGAACATGAGATATCGAAATTGCTAGCTCAGGCAAGTCTCGCAAAGGATGAATGTCACATTAGACTAGGTACACTGGATGATCTGGTGAGTGCGTTATTCACATCATACCAGTTGGGATGATGAGCACCTTGAAAATGAAAACCCACTACTAAGTGGTAATTTAAACATCACACCTGAGAGGAGTGATGTGAAAATCACGCAAAAAAACTACTTACTAGTTGTAAAAATTTTATACCCGGTTGGTATGATGAAACTTCTTGGAAGGAAGTGGAAAACCAGCTTATCGGTTATAAGAAGAGACATCTTCATACATGGTTGGTATGATAGACAAATGAAAGGTTTAATTCATTGAAAGTGCTCTCCCCTGATTGTGTGCCACTACTTAAAATTTTTAGGAGACCTTCTTGATGGGAGCTCGAATAGCTCATATAGGATGGGACCTTCTTAATTAATATGCCATGAAAACTTAAGTAAATGAGTTTTTTGGCCATGGTACCGATATAGGACCGGCATACTCGATGGACTAGTGGCAGTGCGACATGACAGGTCTTCGGACTAGTCAAGACAAACAGCTGCAGGTCTAGTTGAGGGCCAAGGCTGTCGGACCATTGGCACCACAGATTATATGACATTATGTGAAAAACTGTTGATTGTGCATGCACTATGTCACAGGACCTTCATGGCACCCAAGAGGGGTAATGATATATCTTAGGGCTCTAGACGACCTGGTGGATATAAGGGTGGTTAGTCATACCAGAAGTCTTGCGAAGCTTGACATATCTTCAAGTGCATGAGACCAGGGTGGGGACAGGAAGAGGTCTTTGTCTTCATACAAACATGGAGATGTATTATGGGATTGAGGGTTGGATGTCGCGAACATCCACTCATTTTCAGGGTAGAAGTGGACATGCTTCTATCTAGGTGGCTGGTAATGTCGCTCTGATGCCACAAGTGGGTTCAGTGGACGGGCTGGCCTGCGATTGTATGTTCCTTCATGATGAAGGCGTGCGTTGACTGATAAACTCACCATTGTGAATAAGAAATGGTTAAGTAAACTGAAATTTGAAAATGAGTAAATTTAAAGCAATTAAGGAGTCTAGCACACTCCAAATTTTGAAAACTATTTTTTTTAAACTTTATTTTTGAAATACCCATTCACTAATTTGTAGAAACTCAGCTCTCTTTTTATCCCTTTTTAGGAAATAGAGAAAATGACTAGGGATAGCACAAAACCTTACCCTTTGTTAGGTATGGTTGCATTTTATTTGATATTTATCTTTCTAGGGAACAAGGTTGAAAGTACGCCTGGCTCCACTTGAGTTAAAGAAGGAAGAAACTCCTATTGAACCAAGAGAGCGGCGGGTTGTTCCTGGGGATCCGACCAAAACTGGTCGGGGTGTGACATGTAACATGTCATTTCCTTGTGGGGACCTTTGTGGTTCCTCCAATACTTCGAGCATTGGGGAGCCATTCTAGGTGATTGCTGGTAGCTCTGTGGTAGAGATAAGGGCAATTCATCGTGCCAGTCAGTCAAGAAGCTCGAAGTAGCTTCTTGCGCATGAGACTAGGGTGGGGTCGGGAAGTGGTCTCTATCCTCATACGGACACGGAGTAGTATTCGAGTCCGAGGGTTGAATGTCGAGAACATCCACTCAAACCCAGGGTAGAAGTGGATGGACTTCTATTTTGATGGCAGGTAAAGACGCTCCAAGTCACAAGTGGGTGAAGTGGATGGGCTGCACCTGTGAATGTGTGTTTCCTTCGTGATGAAGGGTGTGCGTTGTTTTCTAAACACACCAAATGGAAATGGAAAGAAGTTTTGGAAAAGCGTAATTTGAGGGAAGATGCTTCTTAAAAGAAATAAGGATTTTGGCACACTTTGAATAACGTTGTTTTCTTGAAGACTCACTCCTAACACCCGCTCACTAAGTTTTAGAACTCACCCCCTCCCTTCTTACCCCTTTTAGGTAACCGAGGAAAGACCCTCCTAAAGACCCTACTAATTCAGAACAAGAAAGGTATGTCTATTTTAAATTAGTTAGTTTTGTATGATGCTATTCCAGGAAAAACACAGGTAAAAGGACGCATTACTCCTCGTGGTTTAAAAAGGGGGAAGCCATAGATAGACCATGAGAGTGGCGGGTTATTCATAGGGATCTAACCCAATCGGGTCAGTGCGTGACAACTTGAGTGATATTAGAGCCTGTTTCCTCGAATGCTTTATCAAGACTATAAAACATAGTTACTAATAGGCATAAATCTTAAAATTTTCAAAGGCTCCCAAGAGAGGAATCAAGAGAACAAGAGCCACAATTTCTGACACTGCCCAGCAACCCCTTCTGATGAAAACTCCCCAAGAAGCATAGGCAATTGCACCTAGACTAAGCTCGAAACATTAGAGACTGTACATGGAATTCACTCGAGTGTTTGGATGACCTAACCTCACCCATGATGTGGACACCAACTCTCAAGCTGAGCTTGAAGAAGTACAGTCTCGTCCCTTTCCTGTTAACAATCCTCTTCTAGTTGACATCCCTAAATACCACAAAACTCTTTGTCAACTAGGATGTAAGCCTTTACTAGGAGAGAAGGATGTTGGAGCTGCTATGGACTAGCCGGTTAGCATCAAGAAGTTTACGGGATAGTCAGGATTCAACTAGAGGACATGGTGATCCTGACAGAATTTTTCCTCGAGGCTAGTGCAAAAAGATGGTGGGACAATATCCGGAGCCTACATACCACCACCCTCACCTAGGAACAATTTAAGGAATGGTGCATGGATGAGTACCTGGCTCCACATCTGATTAATGAGAATAAGCAAGATTTCCTCTGACTCCGACAAGGGCTTAACTCTATTTCAGAAATTGGAGAAGGGTTTCATACGCCCCCAGTCAGTCCCCATTGGGTTCACCAATCCGATCCATAAAGCAAAAGGACGAGAGCATGAGGCTGTGCATAGACTATCAGAAGTTGAATCGATGACTTGTTCGACCAACTAAAAGGGGCAACCTACTTCTCCAAGATAGACCTTCAGTCAAGATACCACCAATTCAGGATCCGAGAGGAAGATAACCCTAAGACCTCCTTCCAGTCTCGATACGAACACTATGAGTTTAGGGTGATGCCTTTCAGCCTGACGAATGCCTCTACAGCTTTCATGGATTTGATGAACCAAGTGTTGCAGCCACACTTGGACAAGTTTGTGATAGTATTTATAGATAACATACTTATATATTCACAGACTAGGTTGGAGCACGAAGAAAATCTAGCTATCACCTTGGAGACACTATGAAATAATTACTTATATGTGAAATTCTCCAAGTGTGAATTCTGGTTGTAGGAGATAGGATTCTTAGGACATATAGTGTCCATAGATGGAGTCAAGGTAGACCCGGCAAAGGTAGAAGCCATATCCGATTGGGAGGCACCCATAAATCCCTCTAAGATACGTAGTATCTTAGGCTTGGCAGGGTACTTCAAATGGTTTGTGCAAGATTTCTCTAAGATACCTGCCCCTTTGACTCATCTCACAAGGAAAGTAGTGGACTACAAGTGGGGCAAAAGCTGTGAGAAATCCTTCCTAGAGTTGAAGACTCGTTTAACAATGGCACCTATACTCTCGTTTAACTATGGACTTTGTCATGGGACTACCTGTGCCTAGAAAGGGGTGAGACGCAATTTTGGTCATTGTGGATAGATTGATCAAGTCCACCCATTTCCTACCTACAAGAGTGATGAATTCGGTAGAACAACTAGCCGTCTTATACATAAAGGAGATTGTGATACTCCATGGCATCCCGACAAGAAAATGTCATATAGGGACCCTAGATTTACCTCGAGGTTCAAGCCTAGTTTGCAAAGTGCCTTAGGGACCAAGCTCTACATGAGCACGACATTCCATCCTCAGACCGATTGACAATCTGAGTGGACGATCCAAACCCTAGAGGTCATGATGTGAGTATGTGTACTTACCATGAATAAGGGTTGGGAAGAATACTTGTGTATGATGGAGTTTGCTTATAATAATAGTTATCAGGCCAGTATTCAAATGGCTCCTTATGAGGCCCTTTATGGACGATCATGATGACCCCCTTATTTTGGGAAGAGGTGGGAGAAAGGAAGCTCAAAAGAGTCAAGCTAATCAAGGATGCCACAAAGAAAATTAAGATCGTAAGGAGCAGACTTAAGGCCGCTCAGGATAGGGAAAAGAGATATGTGGACCATCAGAGAAGGGATCTGAAATTTGATGTGGGAGACCAAGTGTTCCTAAAGGTATCCCCATGGAGGGAAATACTTAGGTTTCAACAACGGGGGAAGTTGAAACCAAGGTACATAGGTCCTTACACCATAGTCCAAAGGATAGGGCCGGTGGCATATAAACTAGAACTACCTCCAAACTTATAAAAAATACATAATGTATTCAATATCTAAGTACTCCTATAGTACCAGCCTGATCCTAGCCATGTGCTGGACCGACCTCCACTAGAATTAGAAGAGAACCCAACTTATCAAGGAGAACCGGTGCAAATCATCGATAGGAGAGACAAGAACTTGAGGAACAAGAAGATTTCTATGGACAAGGTTCTTTGGCAGAACGGACCCGTGCAAGAGGAGACATGGGAAACCAAGATAGTTATGGAGGAAGGGTACCGTTAGTTATTTGACATGTAAATTGTTTTGGGGACAAAACCCCTAAAAGAAGGGGATAGTTGTAAACCACATGTCTTTATACTTAATAAAAACCATGTAAAGAACCGATCAACTCAAGGGAGAAAACCAAGTCGGTTCATGAACCTTAACCGATAAAGAATGGGTAAAATGGGAAATTGACAAACCCAAGTGACTGAAAGAGTTATAAAAAGTATGAAAAAGAACCTTGGTACAATTGGGAAGTGTTAACCAGACCGGTTCAAGGTGAACCGAACTAAACCGGTTTGAACTAATTTCTAATTTTATTTTTCTTGGTAGCTTAAAATGATCAAATTAGGGAATTGAAGCCAACAATAGATAGAGAACGAATTTAGATGGATTTAGAAATTTTTAATTTTGAGAAAACTAGTCAAAACGAGCCTGAACCGGTTGATTTATGCATTGAACCCAGTCGGACCGGTCTGGTCGAGAGCTCGGACCGTCACACCTCCGATGGTAAGCTTTCGAAGCTTTCTCTCTCTATGTATAATTTTTCGGCAAAGCTCCGTTTGAACTCAATTCAGTCCCAAATGATGATGTTCAAAGCTCAATTGAATCGTATGGAAGTGTAGAGACTGATCCATACCTTCAGTTAGAGCAATTAACCCTAATTTCATGGAAAAATTTGAAAAAAATTAAATTCGGTCAGTTTGAATGGATGAAATTGGCGAAAATTTTTGGGAAAATTTGGGAATTTCAAAAAATTGAGCAACCTCTTTGTAATTTCCCAAAATTTAAGGCCAACAGGCCATGAGAAAGATGTTGGAGAACCAAATGGTCGATTTTTGAAACATTTGGGGTAAATTGCCATTTTTGGTAAGTAGGGGCAAAATGGTAATTTTTGAAAAATTAGGGACCAAATTTGAAATTGGGAAAACTTGAGCCCCTTATACAATTTTGAGTAAATTGAAGACACGAAGGGAATTCTAGATACCTTGGGACTCAATTTGGGGAAAAGGTTGGCATTAGGGACCTAAAGTTAAGGAAAATGAACTTTAGGGACCTAAGTGCAATTAATCAATAATTTGTGAGCCTAGGCTGTTATGCCAAATTGTAATTGATAAGGCTGCCTAAATTGTGTAGGGACATGTGTGACCGAAATGCAAGCAAGAGAAAGCTCGTGTAGACTTGGGAAACCAACCGAGGACAAACATGTCACTATTATCGGGTGAGTGAGCATATTAACATCAAAACTGGTTGTGATGGTGAACACTTTAGAAATGAAGAATCAGTTATAAGTGGGACTTTAACATCATACCTGATTGGGGTGATGGGTAATTTAAGTTGAAACCTACTTAACGGTTGTAAGTAAAAGAAATCATATTCGGTTGGTATGACGAACTTCCTTGAAGGAAGGAGAAACTCGCTTGCCGGTTGTAAGTGGAGATATCATCACACCGGGTTGGTTGGATAAAGTGAAAATATATTTTTTTTTCAGAATTGTTCTCCCCTTACTATGTCCAAATGCTTAAACTATTTGGGAGACCTTCTTGACGGGAGCTAGTACAGCTTAGATAGGCTAGTGGCCTCAGTTTTTGAACATGTGGGGGGTAAATGCTCAGTTTTGGAAAATCACGTAGAGTGGACCCAAGGCTAGTGGACATGAGTAGGAGATCGTAAACAAACTTGAAATGAGAAAGCCATGAAATATCTAATGAACTTGTTGTGTGATTTCGCCATGGTACCAAGTTAGGACCGATAATACTCGATGGACTGGCAGCAATGCATCAGGGCTAGGTCGACAGGCCGGCATAGACAAACAGCTGCATGTCCAGTTGAGAGTCGAGGTGGTTGGACCAGTGGCACCAAAGATAAATGGATATATGTGAAAACTATTGTTTTATGCATGCACTTCAGGTACATGACCATCAAGATACCCAAGAGGGGTAGTGATGGGTCCTAAGGGCTATTGGGTGACATAGTAGAGATAAGGGCAGTTTGTCGTACCAGTCAGTCGGGAAGCTCGGAGTAGCTTCTTGAGCATGAGACCAGGGTGGGGTCGGAATGAGGACTTTGTCCTCATGCAAACACGGAGTGGTATTCGGGTCTGAGGGCCAGATTTGAGAACATCCACTCATACCCATGGTAGAATTGGATGGACTTCAATCTTGGTGGTCGTTAAAGATGCTCCGAGCCACAAGTGGGTGTAGTGAATGAGCTACATCTATGAATGTGTGTTCCCATCTTGATGAAGGGTGTGTGTTGTCTGCTAAACACACCAAATGGCAAATGGAAAGAGGTTTTGAAAACCTAGAATTTGAGGGAACATCCATCGTAATAGAAATAAGGATTTTGGCTCACTTTGAATAAAGTTGTTTTCTAAAAAACTCAGTCCCAACACCCACTCACTGAGTTGTAGAACTCACCCTCTCCTTTATTACCCCTTTCAAGTAACTAAGGAAAGACCACCCTAAAGATGCTACTATTTCAGAAAAGACAGATATGTCTATTTTAAATTACTCAGTTCTATATAATACTATTCTAGGAAAGACACATGTAAAAGGATGCCTTACTCCTTGTGGTTTAGAAAGGGGGAAACCCTTGATAGACCACGAGAGTGGCGGGTTGTTCACGGGGATCTGACCAAATCGGGTTGGAGCCTGACAGGCGAATTGTGAGATTTTGTGTGAGTTGTCCTAGCATGCCTATTCCTTCTCCTAGTGGGGAGTCACTTCCGTGTTATCTTTCACATCTAGGGCAAGGGTTCATGATGTGCTCTTCAAACTCCGAGGAAGATGACTTGTAGGTTACCCTTCTAATCCGCACCTCTTGTGCAACTTTGACCCCGTACTTATTCAAAACTGTGGCTTCGTACATGTAGGCACGCTACATGTGGTTCACCGTACATGCATCACCTTGTATTGGGGGTAGTTGACGGAAGTGTCTCACATAGTTAGTTGAGGCCTCCCGAAAGTTTCTCTCCGCCTCTTCTCAAGCCTGAGCCTGATCCGGTCCTTGTGGTGGAGAGGTCTCATCTTCCATCTAGTGTGGAGGGGTCCTCCTTCGGGTTCCCTCCATGGGACATACTACTCCAAATCATGTATCCTTTGTTCAATAGCATTCCTCCAAGGAACATATTCTACATTTGTGTCTCCATTCATGTTTTTCTACAAGGTTCCAGGGGTTAGGGCCTATAATTTGGAGGGGCTTCTTAGGAAAATTATGCTCTGATACTACTCAAGTTGTCACACCCCGACCTGGTCTGGTCGGAGTTCGATAATCAACCCACCACCCTTCCCTAGACCATCTTGACAATCCTATATTGATGGCCCAAGGAAGGTAAAGGCATACCAACGCACGTTCCCATAATATGATAAAGATTTGGGCTATGGGAGGTACCTTGAGGGTTCGAGCCTTCACTCAGGGCTTTACTCTATCCTGACTCGCCTCCTCGTAAGTGTTCCTAAAAAGGGGTTAAAGGAGGGGAAAGAGTATACACTTAGTGAGGTAAATTTCTACAATAATTGTTGGTTTCAATTACCATTGTTAATTTCATTATACCAGCATTCACACAGTATTCATATATCAATCACCCTTTTTATCATAAAAAGTGATCACACTATCGCAGACTAGTTCCCGACTGGTCAACTTGTAGACTGAAGCTCCTTTACCGTCCACCCTCATAAACGATTGTGGCCTCAAATTCGAGTTTGGGTGGACATCAATCATTTGACCCTCAAACCCTAGTCATATTTCATGTCTGCTTTATGAGACGAGAACTCTTTCCCCTACTGCCTCTATCTCCGTGCGCATAAAGCTCCCATAGCTACTCAGCGTACTGAATGACAGACCACCCTTATGCTCCCTAGGTCGTTCAGCAGCTCTTGGAACCACCACTACCCCATACAGGGCACTTCGATGGTCCCACACCTCATGCATGAACAATCAAGTTGTTTTATTTAATATAGCCATCATCTGTGGCCCACCAGCTCCAAGGGCCTGTTAGCTCAGCTTTGGCCCGTGTGCACAGCCCATTGAGTTTAATGACCTAGCTTTAGCTTAGTAGATACTTGGCCTAATGACCTACTTTTGGCTGGGTGGATAAAACACATAGTTGACCATTTTGGAAAGTCTTGATAGACTCATTTATTTGAATATTCTCAATAGGCATGTACCCGTGCCCATCAGCCTTGGTCCTACTTGTATCATCTAGTCCAACACTAGAATTTTCTCCCAAAACATTTAAGTAGAGTCACCCAGTCAAGGTAGACCAATTCCGGGAAAAATGGTTTTTAAATCTTAAGGGCATGACTATCGTCCAAGCTGGGAATGATGCTAGAAATTCACACTCACCCGGTAGTTGTGATGCGTTCGCCCAATAGTGATCCAATCGGGGGCATGTTCTCCGCCGCAGGTCATTGTGGGGTCCGGTACATCCGATCTAAGCTTCCAATTCCTTGTAACTTAAATTAAATCTTAATTTCTCTAAAATTCATAATTTGTGCCAATTCAAAAAAAATTACTAAATAGCCTCAAAATTTTCCAAAATTACCGAAATGCCCCTATTTCACAAAAATTGGCAAATTGACCCTTATAGTCCCTTAAAACTACCAATTGGCCCTCAGATTTTTGAGGATTTTCACAAGAGCCCTCGTATTTTGAAAAATACTCAAATTGCCCCCAAACTTTCAAAAATTACCGGATTACGCTAAATCTTCCAAATTGGTTAATTGGCTCATGTGTCCTTGGAATTTTAGAACTTTGCACTTAGGTCCTCTAATTTCTGAAACTCCAAAATTTCCCCAAATTCCTCCCAAAATGAGCTTTTGGATTACTGATTCTTACCTCATCCAATTGATCACCTAAACTTCCTCAATTTCTTCCCTTGATACTTTTATTCACTTGTTCTAGCTTCCCACGATTGTCCTACACTTTAAATTTTCAAATTTGGTTGAGTTTTGAGCTCCATCGGAGCTTCGTCGGAAAACAGAATTAGAGAGAGAGCTTCTTGTTCTTACCCATGGAGGCACGGTTGTCTGAGCTTCGAGTTTGACGAGCTAGCCCTCATTGGGAGGATTCTTGGAGGATTGGAGTTCGTCTCAATTGATGTCCTAGGCAGAGGAATTCCAATCAGCAATCCATGGATAGTTTCTCTATCTAAAAGATCTGAGAATTCACAATTAGAAGTCGAATTGCTTACCTAGAGGTTAAGGGAGGGTCGAGGGTCGGCTAAGGAGAGTCGGGGGAGGTCGACTTCAGTTGTAGAAGGTAGCAGGGTCCTGAGTTTTAGTTAGCAAGAGGTAAGCTTCTTCGAGCCGGAGGTGAGATGCTTCGGGCCATTGGAGCAGCTTCACTGTGCAATCGCTCTAACACTCTATAGGGAGTCCTCGGGTCTGGTTGAGGGTTCGGTGAGCTAGAGGACTTCACCTAAGTTCTGATGCCACCAACCGGAGCACCTTTGGTTGTGAAAAGGCTCCTTGTTAGAGTTCTGGTCGGCACATCATCGAAAAAGAGACTATCTCTCTTCAGAGGGCGTCTAAGCGGTGGAGAGGCCGAGTGAGAGGGTGCTCTATTTGACTGTTGACCAAGACACAAGTCACTCTCGTATTGGCCAATCGTCACTGATGTGGACTTTCCTACTCTGACCATTGACTAGGGAGATGTATCATTCTCTTATGGGCCAGATCTTCCAGACGCTGACTGTGTAGCTAACTAGTGCTCTACACCATGTGTCACACGTTGATTGGTCGTGCCTACTGACTGGGCACTGACCTGGCAATGGTCCGTTGACTGGCTGGACCGTTGATTGGTCCAATCCGACCAGGTTTAGTGACCTGAAATCATAATTCGATCGGTTCAGGCCTAATTCGATCGGTTTTCTAAAAATAAAAAATTTTAAAATTCATTTTCTATCTAATGGTGGCTTCAATTTTCCAATTTGTTATATTTATGCCATCTAGAAAAATGAATCTTTGAACTAGTTCTTCATGCTTCAACCCAATTCACTCTAATTCCATCTCATTCAGGTCTGATTCTCACACACAACCGACTTCATGGTCCTGTGCCAAGATTTTTGTAATTTATTGGCTACTTAGGATTTTCCAAATTCCTGATTTGACACTTTACCAAATTTTGTTTTGTTTAAGCCCCTGGTTTCCCACTCTCTTGAAAGCTCCTAGTTCTTCTTCCTGATTTTCTTGGTCCTAGGGGATGGGGTTTACATAAAGTCTGTGTTTAAAAGACTTATAGAATTAATTGATTGTGTGAATTAGCTACCGAGTAGAACCTAAGTCGTCGAACTCATTGGGCTAGTAACACCAAAGATAATGGTAAAAAAATTACAAGAATGTTAATTGTGCATGTCATGTTACGGATCCATCAAGGCACCTAGTATGGGATAGTGGTTGTTCTAAGTGCTATTGGACAACCTATGGAGCATAAGTGAAGCTTTGATGTCCAGTATGTTAGGAAGCTCGAGTAGCTTTTTGCACACTAAGACCGAGGTTGGAGAGCGAGAGGTCCCATACCACATTTGTGGAAATGAAGCACGAACTCAAGTCTGGGGATCGGGCAATTGATGCCCATACTTACATTGGTAGAAGTTGTGAACATCTACCAGGGTGGACGGTAAAGTCACTCCGGTCCAGGAGTGGAACAATCGGGGACTGTTCTATCAACATGTGATCCCCTTTGATGATAATGGGTGATTGATTATATGCTAATTCAACATGCAAATTAAATAAATTACCTGAATATTTTAGCACTTTGATTGCTTAAGCCCTCACTGAGTTATGAAAACTCACCCACTCCATTAATCCCTTTTCAGGGAAGCTCTTACATCAATGGGGAGGGGGTGGAGAGGCCGAAGAAGTTCTCGAGGTAATAAATATTTATATGGTCATTTTGATTACTTTGTTTTGGAAATCCAGCTTGTCGTGGTACGCCTTTACTCATCTTGTACTACCTTGGTAGAGATACCTGGATAGTGCAAGAAAAGGTGGCAGGTTGTTCATAGGGTTCTTACCAAACCGGGTTGAGGTGTGACAACTTAAGTGGTATCAAAGCATGAGTTTTCCAAATAAGTTTCAAAACTGAATCTTGAAGGGTCTTTAAGGATGGAGTTTCCTCAGTTACCTGAAAGGGGTAAAAGGGAGGGGTGAGTTCTACAACTCAGTGAGTGGGTGTTGGGAATGAGTTTTAACAATCGCTTTATCCAAACTGTGTGAAGGTTGTCATTTTTTTTAAAAAGGATTTTCCTCAAATTTTGGTCTTTCAAAACCTTTTTCCATACCCATATTAGGTGTGTTTAGCTTTCTTAGTCCATCCCCTGGCCTCGGGAGGCATTTAGCAAACAAACACATGCCCTTCATCAGGAAGGGTACAGACATTTGTAGGTGCAACCCGTCTACTACACAAACTTGAGGATCAGAGTGCCTTTACCGTCTAATAAGATAGAAGCCTGTCCACTTCTACCCTGGGCCCGAGTGGATGTTCTCGACATCCAACACTCAGACCCGAATGCCACTCCATATCTGTTTGAGGATAGAGACCTCATCCTGACCCCACCCCGATCTCATGCGCAAGAAGCTACTCCAAGCTTCCAAACTAACTAGCAAGGCGAACTACCCTTATCTCCACCATGTCGTCCAGTAGCCCTTAAGACCCATCACTACTACCTAGGGTGTCTTAATGGTCATGTACGATAAGTGAATGCACAAACAATCAGTTTTCACATATGGTCATTATCTTTGGTGCCAGTGGTCCAATGACCCCTACCCTCAACCCGACCTGCAACTAATTGTCAAGGTTGGTTCATCGACCTGGCTCTAATACACTACCGCCAGTCCATCGAGTATTGTCGGTCCTGACTCGGTACCATGGCAAAATCAAAAAACAATATCATTATAAATTTTCATGACTTTCTTTACTCAATTTTGTTTACGAGTTCCTAATCATGCCCATTAGCCTTGGGCCCACTACACGTGATTTTCCAAAACCGGGCATTTAGCCTCATGAGTTGAAAAACCCAGGGCCAAGCTCATAAAGAGAGAAAGCTTCAAAAGCTTACCGTCGGAGGTGCAGCAGTCCAAGCTCTTGATCAGGGAAGATAGCTCTTGTTCTAAGGTTCCTTCTAGGTTCAATAATCACTACAATTGAAGTCAAATCGAGGGTGAATTTAGTCAGTAAAATTTGGCACTTTTCTCTCTAACCCCGATCTGCAACGTCTAAGGAGGGCCAAATTGGCTTACTTTTCAGCTTTGTTAATGTTGTTTGAGGGTCGTCGAGGTGTTGAGGAGGTTTGGTTTGGGCAGTAGAGGGCTGAATTTGGCCAAATTCAGCTTGGCCAAAATAGGGCAACTTCTGTCTATTGGAGCTGCTTCAGTGTTTGATTCCATTAGCACTTCTCCGACGGTCCTCGAGTCAAAAGGAAGATGCTATTAGGTGGATGACTTCCTCCATAATCTGTAGGACCCAACCTTGGTTTCTCAGGCTAAGAAAACTGCCCAAGTCAGAGATCTGGTTTGAGCTTCACTAGAAAATGGAGCAGTTGAGAGAGAATGTCGATTTGAAGTATCTAGATGATGAATGGAGAGGAGCCCTTTATATAGGTAGCTCGATGATACTTTGCCTGACTGTTTTCAATTTTGTTCAAGCTTATCCTCACCCTGAAACGGCCTGAAAGGATCAGTTTTAGCTTCACCGGTGTTATCTTGAGAAAGAAGATGACATTGCTCTTAATGGGACAAGATGGGTCTGACCGAGTTCAAGGGCATAAATCGGCCAGTTCAGGCCCGATTCAACCGGTTTTATCAAAATGAAAATTTTCTAAATTAATCTAAATTCATTATCTATCTAATGGTGGCTTCAATTTTCCAATTTTAATATTTTAAGCCACCAAGAAAAATGAATTTAGAAACCGGTTCAATTATGGTTCAAACCAGTTCAATCTGTTTCAATCTATTTTAGGTCCAATTCACCCTGAACTGGTCTGATTTTCTCTTCCCATTTGTCCTAAGGCTCTTTTCCATGATTTTTATGAGTTTTTGAGTTAGTTGGGATTTGTCAATTTCCTCATTTTGCCCTTTCTTTATATGTTATGGTTCGTGAATCGACTCGATTTTCTCTTTTGAAATGACCTGTTCTTTTCTTGGTTTTCTTATCTATATAGGGCCGGGGTTTACAATTTGTGTATAGAATGAAAAGTAGTTGAGAAGGTCAATACTGGAGGAGGCCCATGATTCGATATACGCCATGCACCCTTGTAGTACGAAGATGTATCGTACCATGAAATAGGGATATTGGTGGAAGGGGATGAAAAGGGACATTGTGGAATACATGGCAAAGTGTATGTCATGCCAAGAGATTAAGGCAGAGCATTAAAAGGCCTCTAGACTATTGCAACCCCTACCCATTCTAGAATGGAAGTGAGAGAATATCACCATGGACTTCTTAATAGGGTTGCCAGTGACAAGGAGGAGACATAATGGTATATGGGTCATCATGGATCGATTGACTAAGTTCACCCATTTCCTGTCACTAAAGGTGACCAACTCCATGGAATGGTTAGCCAATCTCTACGTGGGAGAGAACGTACATGGGGTCCCGATGAGCATAGTATTTAGACTGAGATCCGAGGTTGACCTCCCATTTTCGGCCTAGCTTAAAAGATGCTCTAGAACTAAACTTCACATGAGCACGGCCTTCCACCTACAGATGGATGGACAATCTGGGTGGACCATCCAAAAGATTGAAGACATGCTCTAAACATGTGTCTTGATGATGAATAAAGGCTGCGAGGATTACTTGTGCCTTATGGAGTTTGCTCATAGGAACAGTTTTTAGGCAAGTATACAAATGGCACCCTATGAGGCCCTCTACGAGAGACCATGTTGGACACCCCTATTATGTGAGGAGGTAGGGGTAAAGGAAGTTCGAAAAGGTTGAGCTCATAAAAGATGCGATGGAAAAGATCAAAATAATATGAAGTAGGCTTAAGGTGGCCCAAGATAGGCAGAAGAGTTATGCCGACTAAAGAAGATGGGACCTGGAATTCGAGGTGTGAGATCGAGTATTCCTCAAGGTATCACCCTGATAGGGAATACTCCAGTTTCAACAATGTGGGAAGTTGAAGCCAAGATGTATCAGTTCTTATTGCATAATACGATGGGTTGTGCTGGTGACGTACGAGCTCGAATTATCCCCTAGACCTATAGAGGATACACAACGTATTCTACGTATCGATACTCAGGAAGTATGAGTCTAACCCTAGCCATCTACTGGATCAGCCGCCACCCAAACTAGTACAGAATCTATCCTATGAGGTGGAACCGATACAAATTCTTGATGGACGGAAAAGAAATATGAGACATAAGAAGAACCCCATGGTGAAGGTCTTTTGGCAAAGCAGTCAAGTCAAGGAAGAGACCTGGGAGACCGAATCTGTCATGAGAGAACAGCACCCCCATTTTATTTAGTATGTAAAAATTTTTGAGGAGAAACTCCTCAAAGGAGGGGAGGAGATGTAAACACCATTTTCACATAATAAGAAAGCCGAACTAGAACACAAAAAAATGTTGAGGTTAAAACTAAGCAAAATCGGTAAGTAAGGGTCAAAGGGGAAAATTGGGAATCCCAATTGGCCAACAAATAACCAAAAAGAATTGAATGGAACCATGGAAGAAATTGGATGTGAAAACTGGACCAGATCAGGATAAACTAAACCTTAACCAGATTGAACCGGAATGAACCATAGGGAACCGATTCAAAGATTCATTTTTCTAGGTGGCCTAAAAACATCAATTTAGAAAATTGAAGTCACCATTAGATAGGAAATGGATTTATATGAATTTTTGAATTTGTTAAATTAAGAAAACCAGTTGAATCTAGCCTGAACCAACCGATTTTCGAATTCGGATCACCGAACTCAGTCTCACCGGATAGGTCAACGGTCCATTCGGTCAATTGACTGCTGCCAGGTTAGCACACAATCTATAGGCACGACCAATCAATGCAAGATGTGTGGTTAAGCACGCCGAGTTAGGGCTCCAAAGCTCTAACCAATAAGTGCACAACATGTGTCCTTAGTCATTGGTCAAAGGAGGAAAGTCCACCTCGGTGGCGACCAACCAATAGTAGAGCAATAAGTGTCCCCGATCAATGGCCAATGTTGGAGAAGCCCCGTTAGCCGAGCTAACCTATGGGAAGCCGACATGTGGCAAAGTTGTCATGTCAGCATCTGATTATGATGTCCGAGAGACGGTCGACCAATTAGAGGATGACACATGGCAGTGGCACTATGTGTCCTGTCACACACCAACCCATTTTGGTTGGAATCCCCATGATAAACCTACCACCCTTCCCCATGCTAATTTAGTATTTCTACCAAATAGAATGAGTAATGTAAAGGCGTAGGTGTATAACTATTATCATAACAAAGCTCATAAAACATCCAAATAGTGGTTTACCTATTCATGATACCTTGGGCTTGCTCCCCTCACTTCTACTTTTCTTGATGAGTGGTTTTTCCTAAAAAGGGTGTAATGGGAAGGGGTGAGTTTTTACAACTCAGTGAGCAGGGGTTCGGAAGCGAGTTTTCAAAACAATGAGTTTATCAAAGCGTTTTATCCTTTTAGTTTACTGTGATATGAGTTCATCTTTTTTTATCACTTCCCCTTGCTCGAGAGGCATTTAGAAAACATTCACACACCCTTTCTATCATAGAAAGGGATCACACATTTGTAGAACAGTCCTCGACTATTCCACTTGTGGACTAGAGCATCTTTACTATCCACCTGAGTAGAGGTTAACAACCCTTACCCAAAGTTTGACTGGACCTCACGTGTCCGACCCTCAAACCCAAATCATACTCCATGCTTGCTTGGTGGGATGAGACCTCATTTCCCCTTCTGCCATGGTCTCAGTGCGCAGGAAGCTACTCCGAGCTTCATAACTAACTGGCATGACAAACCCGCCCTTATTACATCCAAGTCGTCCAACAGCCCTTGGGACCCATCAAATACCCATCTTAAGCATCTAGATGCTCTCAGATCCTCATGCATGCATAAGAAAATTTTTTGAATCATTAACCATGATCTTTGGTGCCAACGGTCCAACGACCATGAGACTCGACTTGGCCTATAGTTATTTGTCTAACCAGTCCGTTGACCTAGCCCTAGCACACTAGCACTAGCCCATCGAGCCTTGTTAGTACTATCTTGGTCATGTGGTAAGTCACACAAAATTGCCAGTTTTATGAGATTTTTCATGGTTCTTATAATCATGTTTGTCTACGGGCTCCAACCCATGCCCACTTCAAGAGTTTTTTTTTCAAAATTGGGCAGCAAGCCCTATCATTTTGAAATTCAAGGCCTCAAGCCTATTAGAGCAATTCTTGCTCACATCAGAAACATCTCCCAAAATATTTAAGTAGTTTCACGCAGTAAGGGTAGAACATTCCAAGAAAACGATTTTCAAACTTAAAACAATTCTCATCACCCCCAACTGGGCCGCAAGCCCTATCAATTCTCTTTCCCAAACATTTGTATGAAACCAGAGGGAGATTAATAGAACCTTTGAGGAAATGCATTTTATTGAATTGGAGGAAAAGGGACTACAAGACTCTAGACTACAGATTCAATTCAAAGGGAAGGTTGAGACATACTAGCCACTACGTTGGGGTCCTTTCGGGGTTCATCTTGGGTCAAGTTGTAGACTCGGGCCGGAACTCGGGTGGGCGCCTCCCTTCCCCCATTAGGTGCCCTCTAAATTTTTTACAGTGGTTGGGGAGCGTTTCGTGGGGTGTTTCCCATTGCGTTGGTCAATTCCTTATGTAATGCTTGAGCTACCCGTACTCGTCGGATGTTACACATGCCCCTTCATGGTTTTTCCAGCACCTAGAATAGTAGGGGCCTCTCCTTGGAGGGGGTGTGTTCCCCACCCTTTGGGCTTGGTAGCCATCCTCCCTTCTTGGGAACCTTGGTCTCTTCCCCCATCATGGCCTTCCATATTCACTCGAGCCTCCTCTGCTACTTTGACCCCTTTCTTCCCTTCGCCCGCTCTGCTCTATCATGCGGCGCCTTGTTTGGACCAGTCGCTAACACTCATGGGTCAGCTGATGATGGAAGCCAAGTCGGTGGGCATCCCAAAACCCCCATCTAGCCTATCACGTCAATATTGAGATAGTCGATAAACTTTTGGTAGATGTATGTCGGCCTAGCCAAGTCAGGGGCAAAGGGTCTCAACTCAATAAATTTGGTATCATACTCTAAGACCGCTCCTTGTCGAAGCCGGAAAAATTCCACCTTCTTTTCGTTGATCAGGTGGGGAGCCAGATACTCCTCCGAGTACCTCCCTTCAAACTTCTCCCGAGTGGGGGTAATAGGAGAGAGGCTCCTAATATTATCCCACCATCTTTTTTATTAGACACCAGAAAGAACTCTGCTAGCATCACCATTTCCTCCGGAGGCATCCTTATGATCCCCATGAACTTCTTGAGGTTGGCCAGCAAATCCATGGTAGCCCCAATGTCCTTTTCTCCTTGGAAGTGATTGCACCCCAGTTGTCGAAGTGTCTTCAGATTTTGGAGATGTCGAAGAGGGGTGGGGTAGGGGCAGAAGTGGGTTGGGATTGGATCTCTTCGAGTTAGTTTGGGACTCAAAGTCCAGATGGGGCTTGTTGATGAGGTGGGGTTACCTAAACACCCTTGTAAATTCTTCATACTGCCTTTGGTGTTCGAAGTTGAGACTTTGTGGGGTTGGTTGTGCCACCGGGAATTCTATTTTTGCGAGGGGGTTTCCGGTGGAATCCGTGATTGCCTCCATCGTTCTCTTGGCTCCTCGCTTTGGTGCCATAGCTAGTTTAAGATTCTTTATTAGTATTTAGGTTATAAAGTTTTGATAATGTATCTTGGGAAAATACAAGCTCCGATAACACTCAATTTGTCACACCCTGACCCGGTTTGCCTGGGGCCTTGTGATCAATCGCCACTCTCTCAGATCACGACGAGGGATTCCTCCAAGAGATCAAGGAGAGTCGAACGTAATACCTGTCATGTTTTCCTAGGATATCATTAAACAAAACTGGAATTTAAATTTTTGTTGGTGCAGGTCCTGGTGAAGAAGAGTTTCACGTAGTTCTTGTTCCTTCCTGAAAAATGTTTAAAGGGAGGGGGTGAGTTCTACAACTTAGTGAGTGGGAGAAATCTTAGGGATGTATTTAATCATGTGTATGGTAGCTTTTTCACATTTAACCATTTATCAATTTCCTACACAATCATATGCCATTCCTATAATAGGAGGGAATCACACGTTCGTAAAGTGGTTCCCAACCGCTTAACTTGTGGACTGGTGTGCCTTTTATCATCCACCCCAATAGAGGTAAATAATCTCTACCCTGAGTTTGAGTGGATCTTGCTCATCCAACACTCAAACCCTAATCACTTCATGGTGTCCGCTTGGTTGGTTGAGACCTCATTTCCCCTACTGCATCGGTCTCGGCGCGTAGGAAGCTCCATGAGCTTCTTAACATACTGGACGCCAAACTGCCCTTATGCATCCTGGGTTGTCCAGCAGCCCTTGGGATACATCACTACCTCATACTAGGTGTCCTGATGGCCCTGTACCTCATAGTGCATGCACAATCAAGAGTCTTTTTCGTTTATAGTTAATATCTTTGGCCCTCCAGCGCAAGGGTCTGTTGGCTTAGCTTGGGCCTACACGTACTAGCCCAATAGGTTCGACGACCTAGCTTCGATTTAGGAGAGACTTAGCCCAACAAGCCCAACATCCCAGACTTGGTTCAGTGGGTATCACACACAATTACCCATTATTAGAACTTTTAGAAATAGTTATCACATGCTTATTCTGGACGGGTCCATACCCGTGTCCAGGCCTTGGGTCCACATGTATTATCGAGCCTTGGAATTAGCTTTCAAATGTTTTAAGCAAAGTCATCTAGTTAGGGGAGGCTAATTCTGAGAAAATCATTTTCAAGGCAAGTCATCATTCCAATCGGAATTGACGTTGTAGAGTTCCCACTCACCTGGTAGTCTCGACGGGGTTGTCCCTGTAGAACCTTGCTTCATAGTGCGCTTCTTGAAGTCAGTGCTTGGCACAACATGAATATCCATATCAGGATACTTTACCAAAAGGTTGTATATTTTTTAGTATTTGCACAAAAGACCTCGCATTATGCCTTACATTTTGGTCCCTAAAGTTTTTCCTTTTTCATTTGGGTCCCTACTTGCCCCCTTATTTCAATTAAACCCCTAGGATTTCCAATCATCCTTCTTGGGTCTTTAATTTTACCAAAACCGCCAATTGGCCCTCAATTTTTCCAAAATTATCATTTGGCCACAAATTTCCCAATAATTGTCAATTGCCCCTTTAATTTCTCAAAATTTCCAATTGGCCTCCCATTTTATCCAAAATACCCAATTGGACCTCAATTGGGAGTGAATTTCTCGAAAATGCCCTTAATTTCACCAATTTTCCATTTGGCCCCCAATTTTCTAAAAATCACCAAATTGACCATTTTCTCAAAAATTACAATTTGGTCCCCGAATCACAATTTCATTCAATTAACCCCTAAAACTTTGTTTATTGCCTTCGTTCTTGATTGGAATCATCTCCCATATGTTTTTCTTATTATTTCAAGCCCTGAACAGCTTCATTTGGCTTAGAAATGAGCTCAAATGGAGCTACAATTGAAAATGCAATCTAGAGAGAAAGCTTCGATATCATACCAGTGAGGATCCGGTGATCAAAGCTTTGGCCATCATTGAGTTGTTCTCTTTGTGGGGATCCTCCTTGCATCAAACCACGCCTCAATTGGTGACCTGAGTAGTGTGAATTTCTTAGGTAAAGTTTTTGCAAAATTATGCCATGAATAGTATTTTCTAGCGGAAGGGACTTACCTTCTTAGCTTGGGGGAAGGTCTAGGCACATCTCAATGGAGTTTGGGGGTCTGATTTCGCTAGAATTGGCCGGGGAAAGCTCGACTTAAGCTATGGAAGTTCGAGCAGTTTCCTAGCCGAGGTGTGGCAACATTGTTTCATCTCTCTCGCTCTTCCTCGGTGGTCCTCAGTCTGGAAGGAAGGTACAGCTAGGTAGAGGACTTCCTCCCTTGTTCCAAATCCCCCGAAAGTGGCTTCTAAGGTCGAGAAAAGTCCCTTTGTTGGAGCTCTGGTTCGCAACTTGCCAAGAACTTGTACACTTCTTCTTCTTCTTCACACGATTGTGGGATGCTGAGAATGAATGGAGGGGTACTTTTTATATAGGGAGCTCGGCAACTATTCAAGCAATCGGTTGGTGTGAGACTCAGCCCCTGCCCCTCTTGCCAGCAACCTAACTGGAGCAATTTGCAAGTCGCCAGAGACTCCCCTTCCCTCGCCCTCTTTCCTTTCTGTCAGCGGATTGAGGTTAAAGACAATGACGTGGCAGGCGTGCCACGTGGCACGCTATGATTGGCCAATTTGTTGACGTGGTGATCCAACTCAGTCATCGCGTCAGCCATTGCCCAATTGACCGGACACGTGGCAGCCTCCCATTGGCTGCTCATGTCTACGTGGCAAGCTGAGAGGTCATTCGCTGATCTTTGACTAGACACGTGACAACCTCCCCTTGGATGCTCGTGTATGCATGGTTGTTGACTGGGCGTCGTTGACCGTTGACCGGTTGGACCGTTGATCGGTCCGGTTCATTGATTAGTTAGACCATTGACCAGTCTAGTTCGACCGGGTTCGGTGACCCGTATTCAATAATCGGCCGGTTCATACCCGATTCGACTAGTTTTATGAAATTTAAAAATTTAAAAATTTATTTTCTATCTAGTGGTGGCCTCAATTTCTCAAATTAATATTTTTAAGCCACCTAGAAAAATAAATTATTGAATCAGTTCATTATGGTTCATTTTGGTTCAGTCCGATTCGAGTATGGTTTACTCGAAACGGTCTGGTTCTCTTATCCAATTCACTTATTGGTTCATTCTTGCGATTTTTGTGTATTTTTGGTCACTTGTGATCTCCCAATTTCTCATGTTAACCCTTCTTTACTATTTTCTATTCGTTAATTTGCTTAGATTTTTACATGAAAATTTGTCGATTCTTTTTCCGGTTCTCTATGTCCCAAAAGACGGATTTTACACGGGACATCGAAGCCGTTGGGCTAGTGCGCATAGGCCGAAGCGAAGCCAAGATATGCTTGAGCTGGAAGGCTAAAGATAATGGTTATATATAAATAACACTCTTAATTGTGCATGCACTTGATGCAGGACCATGATCTAAAGACCTCGTATAGATAATCAACTAATGTAAGATGTATGTCAGGAACTTCAAAGCAAGAAGTGGTACATCCTAGAGCAAGAACTAACAAAATAAAATTATCATAGATCTAAGGCATGGATAAAAAAAATATATTACAAATTTATGCACTCCAAACACTCAAAATGCATGATATAATGAATGCTCATCACATAGGTCAAACAATCATGAGAATCAATATAATTATTTAAATAGGATGTATGACCATATTAGAATATCAATAAAGAGAATATGTAAAAGTTTCCAATCTAACTCATAAAAATCTATTCATAATATTTATTTAATTATTTATATTTTTTATTACAATTATGTTCTTTTACTCCTTTTTACTACTAATTTCTCATAGTTTGGGTCATTTTTTTCATCAATGAGCATTCATCGCTCACAAAAAAAAAAACCCACAAAAAGAAAAAGTTCATGTGTAATTGAATAACATGTATTACTATGATTCTTACAATATTCACCCGGTGAAACCAAGGACTTCTTGATCACTTGATGTGAGTTGAATAGTTCATTGGGATTTGTTGAGTGTGTTTTTTCCAACATTTTAGGAAAAATAGAATGTTTAAAAGTATATTATAGGATGAGACATAAAATTGATGAAATAAAATATGTCGAGGTAAAGTTCTTCAAATACTACAATTGAAGTCCCTACATTGATTCTTCGGGGTAAATAATACAAATATTTTATTCTTGATTTTTGTATGTAATTTATGAAAATTCTAATATGAGTCTTCCATCTTTTATATACTATAATTAATTGTGAGTCATGGAGTACAGAAAGTGTATGACATATTGTAATGTAATCACACTATATTTTGACGTGTGTGATAGCTTCCGTAGGTACAAATTTAGATAAGGGAGAGTTGGTAAAATATTCTATTAATTAGAAATAGGAGCATGAGACATGTTCAATATGCAAAAATATAATATTGTACAATTACCAATATACAAAAAAATGTACCAATTTCTAATTAATAGAAATATGCAAAAGACATGTTCACCATAGTTCATTGCTACGCCGTATATGCAAAAAATGTTTTATTAAGTAACAATTACCAAAAGATAAGTATTTTTAATTGAGACAATTGATAATTTTATTGAGCCATGAGTCTTATTTTATATTTAAATTGATTTAATTTTTAAGTTGGACTAAAATTAAATTTATGAAAATTTCTCTCATTCATTAATTATATATAATTATCCTATCCCTCCCATGATATTTCAATGATAGTACTAGATACAAAAGTGAATTAAAGAGTCAATTATATATTGACTAAATTGGTTACATAGAGATTAGGTTATTTCACAAATATAATATATATGAAGATTTAGTAGAGACTTTCGATTTAGATACAACAAAGTATTATTTTTAATATTTTTGTATATTATATATACATATTTGAATAATGAATGTTCAAACACACCGTCATACAATCATGAGAATCAATATAATTCTTTAAAAAGGATGTGTGACCATATTTTAATAACAACAAAGGATATGTAAAAGTTTGTTATCTAACTCATAAAATTATTCAGAATTTTTATTTGGATAAATATTTATTTTTTTCTTTATATTTTGTTTTTGTTATCATTAATTTATTTTACTCATTGTTACTATAAATTAGTTCATAAATTCTAAATTCTCATAATTTGGTCATTTTTTCCTCAATGAACAATCATCCGTCACAAAAAAAACTCCCACAAAATATACGTCAATGAGGTTCAAACAAAATATCAATCCCTTAAAAAAAACTGTCAAGAAATGCCATTATGATAAATAAAAAGTGTTTTTACTCGAGAAATAGAGAACCCACTATAGTCACGGCCTTAAGTGCTAGCACATGGACCTATGCAGTTACAATTATATTCACAAATATCAATAGAATTTTGTGAATTTGTTCCATAACATGACTAATATGAAAATTTGTTAAATTTGGAAAGTATTTTATAAAAAATAGGAAATATGGTTATATGATTTGGAAAGTTATATGATTTGTTCCATAACATGACTAATATGTAACTCGTTTTTTATATACTATAATTGTGAGTAATACACAATTGTAGTGTCCCGCCTCCATGATAACATGTCATGCACGCTCTCCATATTTTGGGTTGTGTAATAGTTTAGGTGGGATCAAAAGATTTCATTAATTCTAAATAGTAACATGAGGATTTCATTGCTTAGACACATTGTATATTCATAAAAGTTTTATTAAGTAACAATTACGAAGAGATAAGTATTTTTAAAGGAGAAAATTCATAATTTTATTAAGTGATGAGTTGTAATTTATATTTAAATTAATTTAGTATTTAAATTGGATATAATTATGTTTATGTACATTCCTCTAGGTCACTAAATATATATCCTTCTCCTCTCCCTCTCCCGTATCATGATAGTTCAATGATAGTCTTAGATACAAAAGTGAATTAAAGAGTAAATCATATAGTGAAGAAATATAATATATCGAGCTTAGGTTGTTTCACAAATATAATATATATTATGATTCAGTGGATACTTTTTGGTGTAGATACAAGTCGATATATTAGAGTCATCAAGTGCCCAAAATTGTAGTGTAAAGTGAGATTGATATTATCATTCGGGTGCAATCCTCATATTGCACGTGATGCATGATAGCTTATGCCATGCTCCGATCCAGGTTGGTTGGATTCCCGTGATCAACCCACCGCTTAATTGATTTAAGAGAGGTTTCCCCATTTTTTAAATCAAGAGTACGAGAACAGAGACCTCATCCTGACCCCACCTTAGCATCATGCCCATAAAGCTACATTAAGCTTCCCTGACTGTTAGCACTACAAACTGCTCTTATCTCCACCATGTCGTCTAGTAGCCCCTTGGAAGCATCATTACCCCTCTTAGGTGTTTTCATGGTCCCAAACCTCAAGTGCATCCACAAACAAAAGTTTTCCACAAAACCATCTATCTTTGGTGCCACTGGTCCAACAACCCTGACCCTCAACTCGACCGATAACTATTTGTCTAGACCGATTCGTTGACCTGGTCTTGTCACACTACCACTAGTACATCGAGTATGTCCGTCCTGTCTTGGTACCATAGCGAAATCACAAAATTTATTTATTAAGAATTTTCATGGCTTAATCATCATGTTTGTCTAGGAGCTCCTGCTCGTGCCAACTGGCCTTGGGCCCACTCTACATGATTTTCCAAAACTGGGCATTTTAGCCCTCAAGTTCCAAAATCGAGGCCTCTGGCCTATCTGAGCTATTATAGCTCTCGTCAATAAGATCTCTTAAAATCTTTAAGCACTTGCACACAGTTATGGGAGAACACTTCTAACAAAATAAACTTTTCATCCATCACACCAACCAGGTGTGATGACATCTCCGCTTACAACCAGTAAGCGGATTTTCTACTTCCTTTCAGGAAGTCCATCATACCAACTGTGTATGATTTACTTACAACCGGTAAGTAGCTTTTTCGCTTAGTTCTCACATCACTCCAATCAGGTGTGATGGTAAAGTTCCACATGAAAATGGTCTTTCATTTCCGATGTGCTCATCATCCCAAATGAGTAAGATGTGAATAAACCCACTCACGATGGCTTCCAATTTAGAAAAGGTACTCATAATCCCAACCGGGTATGAAAGTGTAAATTACCCACTCACCCGTTAACTGTGACGTCAATTTTTCCCAAGTCGACGCGAGCTTCTCTTGCTGGCGTTCCGGTCCATCGTGCTCCTACACGATTTGGACATGTGAGGAGGAGTGGAGAGGAGCTCTTTATATAAGTAGCTTGAGGACTCTCTGGTCGTCTGATTGATGCCTTTGTGGCGATTATTTATGGCCTGAAGCACCCTGAACAGAGACTTTTCACCTTTGCTGGCATTGTTCATTTTTCTAGTGAGTGAATAGTGTTGCTATAAAACCCGTTGATTGGACCAAAATAAACTAGAAAAAGAACAGGTATAGGTTTATAAATGAAGAACCAAGCCACTTAATGAACGAAAAATAGCTAATGTGAGAAATTAAAAAATTCAAAGTGACCAAAAATCTAGAAAAAATGACAAGGAAGAATTGGGAATTAGAATTAAAGAGAGAACCAAACCAGTTAAGGGTAAACTGGACCTGAACCAGACTGAACCGGCATGAACCATAAAGAACCGGTTCACAAATTCATTTTTCTAAGTGGCTTAAAAATGTCAAATTGAAAAATTGAGATCACCATTTGATAGAAAATGAATTTTGAAATTTTGAAAGTTGAGAAAACCGGCCGAACCGGGTCCAAACAACCAATTTTTAAATTTTAGACAACGAACCCGATCGAACCAGTCAACGATCAACGGAAGGGTCAACGCTCAACACCACCTGGCATCACGTTAACTGCCACGTAGACATGATCAAGCAATGAGAAACTACCACGTGTTTGGTCAGGCTCCATTTGAGCAACCCCGCCAAATCATTGGAATGACGGTTTAACTTTGAAAACAGTTGTCACGCACCGACCTGGTTTGGTCGGATCCCCATGATCAACCCACCACTCTCCCAGTTTATAAAAGGGTTTCTCTTATTATAAACCGTAAAGAGTAAGGCGGTCCTTTAAACCTGCACCATTCCCTAGAATAACATAATCAAAACTACATGAAATTTAAGGACATCTCCGCTCAAAACCGATTAACGGGTTTTCAACTTCCTTCGAGGAAGTTTCATCATACCAACCGGGTATGATCTACTTACAACCATTAAATAGTTTTTCTGCATGATTTTCACATCACTTCTCTAAGTTGTGATATTTAAAATACCACTTAGTAGTGGGTTTTCATTTCTAGGTACTTATCATCCCCAACCGGGTATGATATAAAATCTCACTCACAATCGGTAAATGGTTTTTAACTTTAAGTTGTGCTCATCATCCCAACCGGGTATGACGTTAGTAAACCCACTCACCCGTTAATGTAGTGAATTCCACTAGACCGGTTATTTGTATTCACACAAGGTTGTCCTGGTACTTCGTGTTCCTACACGATATGAACATCTCGGTTCATTATCGTTCACCTAATAGCCTGCATTCATTCCAAATGAATGAGAAAATTAAGCTTTCATTTATTTGCAATTAGGTCCCTAAAGTTACTTCTCTTTAACTTTAAGTCCCTAATGCTAGTTTTTCCTCAAATTGAATCATGAATCTTTTAAAATTTATCATAGTACCTCAATTTATTCCATTTCACAAAAAGGGTTTAATTTCCCAAATTTCCAATTTGGTCCATCAACTGTTCCATAATTAACATTTTACCCTTCCTTTACAAAAATGGTAAATTTTACCCCAAAAATTCTAAAATTCCTCAATTGGCCCTCTAACATTTTTATCATGCCCAATTGACACTCAATTTTAGGAAATTGCATTTCGGTCCTTCGAATTTTTGAAAATCCCCAATTTTTCCCCTAATTCCAACTTCTTAGCATAGCCAAATTTGATTTCATCAAATTGACCAATCAGACGTTTCTAATTGTTGAAATTGAAGTTGAAATTGAGTTTCTACATGTTCATATGATTCTTTAGCAATTTGAATCGTAAGTTTTAACGTTGGGACGAACTCAAACATAGACCGATTCGTCGACCTAGTCTTGCCGCACTGCCGCGAGTCCATCGAGTATGTCGGTCCTCTCTTGGTACCATGGCCAAATCACATCATTCATTAAAAGGTTTCATGGCTTATCACCATGTTTTTTTATGAGCTCCTATTCGTGCCAACTGGCCTTGGGCTAACTGTACGAGATTTTCAAAATCGGGCATTTTAGCCCTTAAGTTCCAAAACTGAGAAAAACCTAATTTATTAAGGGTATTCCCGTGAAAAACCCGCCACTCTCTCGATTTATTAAGGGTATTCCCCTTTTTTTAAACTGTGAGAAGTAAGGTATCCTTTTTCCAGTATTTCCTGGAATAACATTATATAAAACTGAAAAATAGACACACATGTGTTTATATTTCCCATACAGGGAGGTCTTTAAATTTGGTTTTTCCCTTGGATACCTGAAAGGAATAAAAGAGAGGGGTTGAGTTTTACAACTCAATGAGTAGGTGTTGGGAGTGGGTTTTAAAAATAGCCACACCAAAGTTATCATTTCTTTTATAAGAAGGTTTTTCCTCAAAGATTGGTTTTCAAAAAACTTTACCCTACGAAGGGTGTCATTTCCTTTCAAAAGGATTTTAATTTCTTTTCCAAACGTTATTCTAAGGTTTTACCATTTATTTTTCCAAGGATTGTTAAATACTTTAAGAGGTTTTCTTTACCTTTTTCTCATTTCCCCATTAGCTATGTTTAGCAAATAACACATGCCCTTCATCAAGAAGGGTACACACACATTTGCGAGATGCAATTATGATGACTCCACCCACTTGTGGATCGGAGCATCTTTACCATCCACCATGATAGAAGTCCATGAATTCTATCCGTAGTCTGAGTGAACATCTCTGATGTCCTACCCTGATACCCAAAATACTTCATGTTCGTATGAGGATGGAGACTTTATCCCGGTCTCGTGTGCAAGAAGCTCAAACACAGTAGTTTTAGGAAGCCCCAAACACAGTAGCTTCGTGGTGTCCAAACACAATAACTTTGTGTAGTCCCATCATAGTAACTCTGACAGTAACTCCATGACTAACTAGTACGACGAGAAAACCAAACATAGTATCTTCTCCTTCCCTTATCACCACCATGTCATCCAATAGTCCTTAGAACCCACCACTACCCCTAGGGCGTCCTGATGGTCTCGTTCCACAAGTGCATGCACAAACAATAGTTTTCATTTTCTTAGCCATTCTCTTTAGTGACAATTGTCCAATGACCACGACACTATAACCGGCTTGCAGATGTTTATCTAACTGGTCCATCGACCTAGTCCTGACGCACTACCGCTAGCCCATTGAGCCTTGTCGATCTTCACTTGGTACCGTGGGGAATCACATAGTTAATTCCACTTTTAGTGAGAATTTTCATGGCTCTTCCTATTCATGTTTATTTATGAGTTTCTGCTCATGTCCACTGGCCTTGGGCCCACTACACGTGATTTTCCAAAATCGGGCATTTAGCCCCACAAGCTCCAAAACTGAGGCCTCTAGCCTATCTGAGCTATTTTGGCTCTCGTCAAGAAGGTCTCCCAAAAATTTGACGCAATAGCACACAATCAGGGGAACACTTTTAATACAATAATCTTTCCATTCATCACACCAACCATGTGTGATGACATCTCTGCTTACAACCGGCAAGTGGGTTTTCTCCTTCCTTCTAGGAAGTCTATCACACCAACCAGGTATGATTTCTCTACTTACAACCAGTAAGTAGGCTTTCTTTTGACAAAAGTGTTCATTACCCCCAACCAGGTATGATGTAAATAAGCCCACTCACAAGTGGATTTTCAGTTTAGTAAAGGTGCTTTACACCCCAACCAGGTATGAAGTGTAAATTAGCCCACTCACCCATTAATCGTGACGTGTTCACCCTCGGTTAGTTTTCCAAGTTGACATGAGTTTTCTCTTGCTAGCGTTCTGATCACAGTTGTCCCGTTGGAGGTGCGACGGTTTGAGCTTTCTACTGAGAAAGGTAACTCTCTTCCTAAAGTACCTTATAGGATCAAGAATTCATATAATTGACCTTTCAGCTTCGTTGAGATTGTATGAGGGTTGTGGGGATGTTGGGAGAGCTTGGTTTGGCCGAAGGAGGGCTGAATTTGGTCGAAACAGGGCAGCTTCGGTCTGCCAAAGATGCTTCACCATTTGATTATGTCGGTGCTTCTTTGGCGATCCTCAAATCGAATGGAGGTTGCTATCAGATAGCAGACTTCCCCGAAGTCTAAAGAGCCTGACCTCGCCTTCTAAGGTTGAGAAAAATGCCCAAGTCGCAGCTCTACTTCGAGCTTCACTAAAAAATAGAGCTATAGAGAGAGAGAGAGGAGTTTTCAAGTGTGAGGAGGATGAATGGGGAGGAGTTCTTTATATAGGTGTAAAATTGTTCGGGGAAGATTTATTACTAAATTATGGGTATTAAGGTTTGGAAATTGATGGGTATTTATGGGTATTAATTCCAATAATTGAATGCAGATATTAATTTATGGGTATTAATTCCAATATTTGAATGTAATTATTAATTTATGGGTATTTATGGTAGGGGTGTAGGACTAATACTATAAAGTGCTAATGTTTCCGTACCAAACCAGATTCACATAATTATCTCATTATTTTCACCTAAATAAATTTACTAAGTATTTAACATATCCATTCCATCTAGTAATTTATTTCGATCAAAATGACATTTTTCATTTTATTTTAAATCAAATTTATTCCAATTATTTCAATTGAATTTTAAACTTATTATACAATTCTAGAAAAATTTTCGATCGAAATTTCGGGTTACTTAAAACACGGTGTGACACGAGTCCTCTGGCCTATATAAGTTATTTGAGCTCTCGTAAAGAAGGTCTACTAAAATTTTTAAGTAGTTGCACATAGTTAGGGGAAAACACTTTTAATAAAATAGCTTTTCACTCGTCTATCACACCAACCGAGTGTGATGACATCTCCGCTTACAACCAGTAAGTAGGTTTTCTACTTCCTTCCACGAAGTTCATCAAACCAACCATGGATGATCTACTTCCAACCATTAAGTAGTTTTTCCACATGTTTGTCACATCACCCCAACCAGGCATGATGTTAAAATCTCCACTTAGTAGTTGTTTTTTCCTATACAAAGTACTCATCATCCCAACCAGGTATAATGTAAAAAATCACACTCACTCAATAATTGCAGTGTATTTTCCCCTCAAATGGCTTTCTGCTTCCATGCGAGCTTATCCTCGCTGGCGTTCATGGTCATTCGTGTTCCTACATGATATGAACATTCTTATTCATTAACATTTGGCCTAATAGCCATCATTCCTCACAAATGAACAAAATTCCCAAACTTTTAATTATTTTCATTTAGTCCCTAAAGTTCTTTTTCCTTAACTTAGGCCCCTAATGTTAATTCTTCCCCAAATTGACACCCAAAACTACTAAATTTTACTTTGGGACCTCGATTTATCCAAAATCACAAAAAGGGGTTCATGTTTCCAAAATTTCCAATTTGGTCCCCAACTTTTCAAAAATTACCATTTTGCCCCTAGTTTACAAAAATGGCAATTTGACCCAATAAATTCCAAAAGTAAACCAATTATTTCTCCAACATCTTTTCCATGGCCAATTGGCCCTTAATTTTTGGAAATTGCACTTTGGTCCCTCAATTTTTTGAAATTCCAATATTTCCACAAAATATTCCACCAATTTCCCCCTTTCAAACTGGCTTAATTTGATTTTATTGAATTGACCATTCAATCCTGTTTAATTGTTAAAATTGAAGGTAAAATTCAGTTCCTACACTTTCACATGATTCAATGGAACTTTGAATCCCGTCATTTGGATCTAAATTGAGCTCAAACAGAGATTTGTTGGAAAACTGGACTTAGAGATAGAAAGTTTCGAAAACTTACCATCAGTGGTGCAACGGTCCGAGATTTTGGTCTAGGCAGATTGCTCTAATCATGAGGTTCCTACTAGGATTAATAATTGCATCAATTCATATCAAATTGAGGGAGAATTAGGTCAGTGAAGTTTCGTTGGTTCTCTCACTAACACTGATTGGAAATTATAAAGGAGAGCCAAATTGGCTTACCTTTCCACTCTAATTCGGTCTTATGAGGGTTGTGGAAGTGTTGGGAGAGCTTGGTTTGGCTAGAGAATGGCTCAAATTGGTCAAATTTAGTTTAGTTAAAATAGGGTAGCTTCGGTTCGTTGGAGCTGCTTCACTGTTCGATCACACCATCGCTTCTATCCAATGGTGGCTTCAATTCTCCAATTTAAATTTTCTAAGCCACCTAGAAAAATGAATTTAGAAATTGGTTCAATAGTGGTTCAAATCAGTACAGGTCCGGTTCACCTGAACCGGTTTGGTTTTCACTTCCAATTCATCCTAAAGTCCTTTCTCATGTCTTTTGTGACTCTTTAGGTCACTCGAGATTTATAAATTTCCCATTTTGCCCTTTCTCTATCGGTTACAGTTTATAAACCAACTCGGGTTTCTCATTGGAAATGACAGGTTCTTTTCCCAATTTTTCTTATTATCGAAGGAGGGGGTTTACACCACCCTTCCCAACTCGTTAGGTCATCTTCCCGTTTACCTGTTCCTTGGGTTTAACTTGCTATGTGGACTCTAATGAGTATAATTCCCATGTGTTTGATCCTCCATCCCAACCTGCATTCCATTTGGAAGTTTACCTTTGTTAAAGGAGATCAAAGCATTTCAGTTCGAGATTTCCTGGTTTCCTTGTCAAGAGTATCAAAAGGCTTTACTTGTCCTTCCTTAGTTTAAAACATGTTAGTTACTATTTTGGTCCAAGTCTTTGAGGTATTATTTCTTTCAGCCTCTAGTCTTCACCCTTCTTTGACTTTCACTCCATTTCTAGAATTTTCCTTTGTGAGCTTTTTGTTTTGTATCATGATTCTAAAGGCTTAGTTTAAAACATGTCAGTTACAATATGTTTGGATTGTTGCCCTAATTACATGGAGGTTGGGAAGCACTTGCTACTATTATAGGCTCTCGATGAGTCTCCTTTTGGTAAGGTTGTAAGCCCTTGCTAGTATACTTAATGCCGGGTGGGCTCCTTTCATACTTGTGGATGCTACATCACCAAGCATTGGTACCACATTCCTTGGTGGTACGGGACACTTTTTCGCATAATGTCATAACTGTCCACATCTAAAGCAGGTTACTTCCTTTTATGTACCTTTATGGTTCCTTCGACACCCTAGGCATTGGGAAATCTTTCTTTGTGGATTTTTCTTTGGACGTGTTGTCATCCCTCCACGGGGTATTGAACAACTCTTCACTACATGGTGAGTAGGGTCACCATCTTGTAACAGATTGCCTTTCTGTAGTTCCTTCGACATCTAAGGCATCTTGTCCTTTCTTGGTGAGTAAGGTCACCATGGTGTCCATTCTTGCATATATTTTGCATCCCATGATGCCTTGTTTGTACCAACTGTTCAATGGATGGCTTCTGGGTACACACCTCATCATCCCAGATGTGCGTACCCCTTGTAGGGTGGTTGCCCTCTCTTGGTGGAAGGAAACGTTCCTCAAACAACCTAACAAACTCCTCATAGAGTTTGCTCTGCTTGAGAGTTATCCTTGGTATAGTGGATTGGATCCTCCTAGACTCTTGAGCTCCCGAGCAAACTTCCTCACTTTGTGTAGGATTTCTTCTTGGTCCCATTGTGGCTGTGAAGGCACGAGTTTGTTCGGTTCCTTTAGAAGGGGTCATATCTATAGGACAGAAGTTTACCATTGGTTAGAGTTCTAGGGCTTTTAGTTTGGAAAACCATGCTATGATACCACTTAAGTTTTCACGCCCCAACCCGGTTTGGTTGAACTCCGTGATCAACCTAGCACCCTTCCTCGTACTAAATTAGTATTTCTACCAAATAGACCGAGGAAAGTAAAGGCATTGAAGTACACATGTTTTCCATAACAAAATTAACAAAACACTTGAATAAGGGTTTAACTATTCGCAATACCTCTGACTTGCTTCCCTAGATTCCGCTTTGTTTTACAGGAGGTTTTTCTTGAAAAGGGTTTAGGGGAGGGGTGAGTTCTACAACTCAGTGAACGGGTGTTAGTGTGACATTTTGTAAAGACACTAAAAGAGGTTTTTAAAATACTTTTCTATATGTTTACAAGTTTAGTTGATTTAACTCCTCATTGGAATACCATTTTAACCTTTTCCCTTTCTCGGGTTTGGTTTAGAACGCAATCACACTCTCCCTTTATCAAAAAGGTATCACACGTTCACCGAGCAGTCTCCAACTACTCCACTTGTGGACCAAAGCGCCTTTACCGTACACCCCTGGTAGAAGTCTCGGACCTCTACTCTAAGTTGGAGTGGACATCAATCGCCCGACCCCCAAACCCTAGCCATACTTCATGTCCGCTTTATGAGATGAGACCTCTTTCCCCTACTGCCCCAGTCTCTGTGAGCATGAAGCTCCTAGAGCTTCTTGACATACAGGATGATGAACCGCCTTTATACTTTTTAGGTCGTCCGACAGCCCTTGGAACGAACACTACCCCCTGACGGGCGCCTCGATTATTTTGTATCTCATAGCATGCACAAACATAAGTCTTTTAACTTAGACCTTTTATCTTTGGTGCCACCAGCCCATTGAACTCGACACCCCGACTGCAGCTCAGTAACTACCAGCCTAACGAGTTCATCCACTCAACTTCGGCTCAGTAACTACTAGCCAATCGAGTATTTACGATCCGGCTTTGGCTGGGTGCCTGCATCACAATTAACCTGTTATGAGAATATTTCTTAACTCATAAACCTACTTATCTTTAGGCATTAGCCCATGTCCATCGTCCTTGGGCCTACTTCCTGAGTTTTCCAAAACTTGGCCTTAACCTTATTCTTTTCAAATCTGAGGCCTCAAGCCTATAATAGCAATTCTAGCCTCCATTAGGAATGTCACCCAAAATGTTTAAGCATCTTCATGCAGTAAGTGGAAACTATTCCTAGAAAATATTTTTCAAACTTTAAAACGGTTCTCATCACCCTAATTGGGTATGATGCCGAAAATTCCACTCACCCTGTAATAGTGACGTGGTCATCCAGTGAGATCTTGATCCGTGGTGCGCTTCGTTTCACAGGTACTCAAACAGCCAACTCCTACATGGTTCGAGTATCCACATCATGAGAATTGCCATAATAAACCTCATACTTTCATGTATTTATGCACAGGTCCTCACATTATGCCTTAATTACAATTAGGTCCCTAAAGTATTTAACTTTATATTTAGGTCCATAATCTTCATTTTGTATTTAATTAGGTTCCTATGGTTTGCAATGCCTCTCTTTGGTCCCTAATATCCTCTTATTTGCAATCAAATCTTCATTATTCCCTTAATTTCAATTTGCCCCCAAATTTTGTAAAATGACAAATTGGATTCCAATTTCCATAAAATAGCTAATTGGCCTTCTAATTTTCAAAAATTGTACATTAGCCCTCTAATTTCTAAAAATTCCCAATTTGCCCAATTTTAACAAAAATTGCAAGTTGACCCCAAAATCTTATTTCTCTTAATTGACCTTCTAAGCTTGGCCAATTTCCCCCTGACATGATCTGAATCATCTTCCCGTTGTCTCATGCTTCATTTCATGCTTTAAAACGTTAATTTGGCTTCAAAATGAGCTCAAATGGAGCTTCACCGGAAAAACTTTCTAGAGAGAGAAAGCTTGGTTTTCTTACTGACGGAGGGGTGATGGACAAAGCTCTGGAGTGGGGCAGCTAGTGCTCATCCAGGTGATCCTCCTAGGATCAAAAAGTGAGTCAATCTGTTTTCGAAGCAAGGTTAATTTGATTAGAGAAGTTTCATTGCTCTAGTTTCTTCAACGTTAATGTTTTGGCAGAATGAGTCAGAATTGGCCAACTTCAATGATTCCTAAAGGTCGAGGGTTGGTCAAGGAAGTTAGTGAGAGTTTGGGTTAGGTCACACGAGGGTTAGTCAAGGAACGTGACTACACCACCCTCTTCCTCCCTAGAACCTATCCTAGGTATAAAGATTTAAAGTTTTAGTTTTGTTTAATGTTGTCAAGGGAAAACATGACAAGTACTATGTCTGACTCTATTTGATCTCCTGACGGAGTCCCTCTTCGAGGTCTGAAAGAGTAGCGGGTTGATCATAGGATCTCGACCAAACTGGGTCGAGGCATGACACAGGATCCATGGATTATAGTCTTGTAGTCCAACATATAGATCAACAGTAGGTGGTTATGGTCATTACTTTTTGGGATGAGAAAGTATACCTAAAGTGTTATCTTGAAAATGATGTTCAGTTGAGTGATGGATAATGGATTTGAATCATGATACTTTCATGTACCTATAAAAATGACTGATTGTGATATTTTACAATACTCAGATAATATATTCGGAAAGAGAACCTTCAACCATTAATGTACTATGAACATCACATTATTTGAAAGAGTGTCGAGTGTACATTGTTGAATAAGTTAGTTGGACCAATTTATCTTTAAAAGTATTATTTGTCAAATGAATTATTTTTAATTTATTTTGAAAGAGTATAATAGCAGTAAATTATTTAAATAACAGGAAAGAAATCACATATTAGTAAATAAATTAAATCATATTACAATTAATTGTCCCTAGAATTGTACAAAACATTTTATTTACTCATCAGGACCATTGATAGTCTATCTCTATTATACAACCATTAGTATAATCAATCGTAGAGGAAATATTATTTTTAATTGATTTATTTCATTGTTTTATGTACTGCAATACTTATATAAATTTGCAATGATAGTAAATGAATGGTATGCATAATTTACAATCAATACTATTTGTCTCATCTTCTCTTCATCTTCTATTTATGGTATTAGAGCCTTAAGCCTCATGGAAACATCCCCTTTGGCCTCATCTTCTCCTATAACAATCTCTACTCTACCCAACCTACACTTGCTGCTTCATTCCCTCCAATAAACAATCATACTTTGCATCAAGCAACAATAAGTATCAAAACAACAAGTCAATTTCGGCATAATTTGTCTATCTACTACAATCGTTCTTCCCAACACACTACTCACACTCCCAATCAAGTTGGATGGCACCAACTACTATCTCTGGCGTAATAATATTAGCAATCTACTACAAGCTTACTAGCTATTAAGCTATGTTGATGGAATCATGCCACAACCCAAGCCTACCATATTCATCAAAGAGGAAACTGAAAAGCATGAAGTGGTTAATCTAGAATATGAAGCATGGGTAATCACAGGTAAATTTACCCTAACTGCATTTATTGCCTCACTATCTACAGAAGTGAATCTACAGGTGATCGAAGTACTTACCTCAGCCGAAGCATTGAATCGACTTGAGATACTCTATAGCTCCCAAACCTGGGTCGAAAAGGGCATACTTGACCAGTAGTGGCACGAACTCGAGAAGGGAGACCAAACCATAGCTACCTATCTCTTTGTCATCTCCAATCACGCCACTAGCTTTGCTCAAATTGTTCGGCCATAGCTTGAGCACAATATCAAATACAAAATTTTTGATGGGCTAGATCGAGAATGGGAAGCTCTTGCCCTAGCCATGTCACTGGTACTTGAAACAATGTCGCTGGATGCACTAAAAGCCCTCCTTCTCGCCCAAGATGCACGTCGCGTTTAGATATATGGCTTAGACTCTAGCCCTTCATCTATTCCACGTCTACATATACCTTCTACTCCTCTTCAAATGATTGTCATGGCTGCCAAGGACTCTCATGGACTACTCTCCACTCCATTGCAACCTCCTATTCATTAGAATGAGCATCGCTTCTCCTCGTGGATCTTCTCTAACACTAATCACCGCTCTAGAGAAAATAGAAGATTTTCTGTAAATGAGCGCTTGGGAGCCCCTCGTAATGTAGGTCACATTCAATCCCATTTTCTTTAACAACCCGAGGGCCCATGAGTCACCTTTACTATGTTCATTTTCTTGATGATTATAGTAAATACACTCAGTTTTTTGTCATGAAACGATGCTCCGATATTCTCTCCGTTTTTCGCACTTTTCGCATGCAGGTTGAAAACTTACAAAGGTCCAAAATTAAATATTTGCAATCTGATGGTGCCAATGAATTTCTATCCCACTCCTCTCAAGCTGAATTATAGTCTGCAAGAATTATTTATCGTCTCTCTTACCTTCATACACCTTAAAAGAAAAGCTCTACATAATGTAAACATCGCCACATTATTGATATGGGTCTCACATTACTTATTCACTCTCATGCCCTCTCTAAATTTTGGGATTATGCTGTCGAGACTGTTGTCTATCTTATCAACCGACTTCCCACTCGTTCTCTTGGCAATCATTCTCCTCATAAAGTCATTGGTTCTAGTCATATTTAGACTAATCTTCGTATTTTTGGCTACCTATGCTTTCCTTATCTTTGTCCATATCTCTCTCATAAACTTCAGTCAAGATCCATCCACTCCATATTTATGGGTTACACTTCCAACTTTGTTGGCTATCATATTCTTAATCCTCGCATTGGACGCATTTTTATTTGTCACGCAATTCTCTTTAATGAATAGGTTTTTCCTTTTATTCAAGACAATACAGCCCAACCACTTATCACTACGACCTCGCCGCCTTAGCTCCCTCTCTCTATTCCCGTTACATCATTAGGTTCAACTATGTCCCCTTATTCCTCATTATCTACTACCCATGAGACATATCTTATTTCACAGGATTAGTCTACTACTCCCCCCTATGGTTCAGGCTCCTCAAGCACCTCGCATGCTTACACAGTCTCAAGATGGTTCACTTCCTCTGCAACACTTCACCATCACTCCGCGTTTATTTGTGGCCCATCTTCCTGAACCTCGCACCTTTGCTCAGGCACGACGTTATCTTGAATGGTAGGACGCCATGTGTGCCTAACTATCTGCTTTTCATCACAATAATACTTGAGATCTAGTTTTCGCTCCTCCTGGTCGTCATATCATTGGTTGTAAAATGGGTCTACAAAATCAAAGAACACCTTGATGACTCCATTACTTGCTACAAAGCCCGACTCATTGCCAAAGGTTTCTCTCAACTCCGGGGCCATGCCTATGATGATAATTTCAACCCTGTCATTAAACCTATCACCATCAGGGTAATCCTTTCTCTCATAGTCTCCTCTAACTGGTGCATTAATCAATTAGATGTCAACAATGCTTTCTTGCATGGCCATATCACTGAAGAGGTCTACATGGTCCAGCTCCCGACTTTGCTAATACTCACTTCCCCAACCATGTTCATCGCTTACGACACTCTCTCTATGGTCTCAAACAAGCTCACCACTCTTGGTTTTTATGTCTGAGTTCTTTTCTTCAATGGTTGGGATTCTGTAGTTTTGTGCCCAACATCTCTCTCTTTATATACCATACCTCCAACTTCATCACCTATTTGCTTGTTTATGTTGATAACATCATTCTTACGGGTTCACCTACTGGTCCCATTATGGATATCTTACGAGCTCTACATGCATAATTCTCCCTTAAGGGTTTGAGTTCTCTTCTTCACTTCCTTGGTATTGAAGTTCAACCATCCTCTACTAGTCTTCACCCCACGTAGTCCGAATACATTCATGATCTCCTTGATCGGGTTGCTATGCTCCAATGCAAGCCTATCTCCACCAATATTGCTCCTGGTCCACGTCTTTCTACTCATATTGGAACCCCACTCTTTGATCCAACTCAATACCATCAGATTATGGGATCTCTCCAATATCTCACGCTCACCCCATCCTGCACATGCCTACTGCCACTCATTGCACTACTATTGAATGGATTCTTCGTTATCTTAAGGGCACTACTCATCTTGATCTCATCCTCTATCGTCATTCACCTCTTACTCTCCACTATATTTTTAATGTTGACCCGGCCGATAACCCCGATGATCGTCACCCTATCATTGGTTTTGTCATCTTTCTTAGGCGTAACCTCATCTTCTGGTCCTCCAAAAAGCAACAAACTATCGCTCGTTCTAGTACAAAAGTTGAATATAAAAGTCTTGGTAACGCAACTTCTGGGTTGATTTGGCTCTAGTTGCTTCTCCGGTTACTCCATCTTCCGCTCTCTTGTCCCCCAACCCTTTGGTTTGATAAACTCTCTACCATCTATCTTACTGACAACCTAGTTTTTCATGCCCGTACCAAGCATATTGAAATTGATTATCATATTATTTGTGAACAAGTTAATTGTGACAATCTCCATGTCTGTTTCATCGGCACGGATGCTCAATTAGTCGATCTTCTCACTAAAGGTCTCTCATCCGCACGTTTTAGTTTGCTTTATTCCAAGCTCAATCTCCGAGACCTCCCCTTGAGATTGTGGCAGGATAATAGAAGGAAATAAATTAAATAGCAGGAAAGAAATCACATAGCAATAAATAAATGAAATCATATCATAAGTAATTATTTCTACAATTGTACAGCCATTAGCACAACAATCAATACTACTTGGAACCTTCATGCACAAGATTATATGTAGATATTTGACTCTTACGTCATTCTCCATATAAAGAAATTCCTTATATGCATGTGTATAGAATGTCACCAAATTTCCTTGACAACTAACTTGGTTGTGGTACATAAGCAATCAATCCAATACTATAATGACATATGTGTCTTTTAATGGTAACTGAAAAAGATCTATTTTGAGTACATTTCCTCTAATAGTTACTTCGCAAACTCGTAACACACGACTCCTTATTATTCCTTTATACATTCGTTTATCAAAATTTGGGTAATATCACAACAAATTTATAAAAATATGTAGAAATCCGATTTAATTATACAAACATGGGTAATAACCCAATAATTTATAAAACATGAACTGAATCCTAATAGTTTAAAAAATATGAGTCAATTACCCACATTACACTAGTTGAGACTTGTTATGTTTATGATATGGCACATGATGATTTGATTATCAACGATTGGATGTCTCAGAGTGTAGTCGTTTAAGAACAAGCTAACAACATATGTATATATGTCTGATACATGATTGCATGCTTGTGAAAAAACAAACCTGATTGTGTTTGAGAAGTACGAGTAATCAATGTAATAGACGTCTAAATGAAGAGGTTGTATGATTACTAAACCTTAATAAAAATATATACCACTATCCATAAATTATAATATTATGGTCCAATATATAGACCAATAGTAGATGGTTATGGTCATTACTTTTTGGGATGAGAAAGTACTTTGTCTTGAAAATAATCTTTAGTTGAGTGATGAATAATTTATTTGAATCATGATAATTTTATGTACGTGAAAAAATTATCGAGTGATAATATATTCAGAAAGTGAATCTCCAAACATTAATGTACTATAAACATCACATTATTTGAAAGAGTGTGTGAGTGTACGTTGTTAAATAAGTTAGTTCGACTCATTTAACTTGAAAAGTATTATTTGTCAAATGAAAGATTTTTAATTAATTTTGAAAGTATAAAATAATGCCTTCACATTTATATTTTGAATAAAAAATGATATCGATTCAAAAAATACTCTGGTGCAATTGTTCACACTCAGTGAGTAATACTCACCCTCTCTTTCAACATTTTTACTTATTGGGAAGAAATAAATAGAGAAAAAATAGAATAGATCTATATACAAGAGAGTAGGACAAAGTTTTCCTTTGAATAAGATATGAAAATATACGTTTACAAAGAAAATACTCAAAAATTAATTCGTTTGTAATATTTCTTAATTTAGATTTTTTTGTAATTTATGTACACTAAAATAAATTGAAACTTAAAATTTTTACAGAAATTTATATATTTTATATATTCAATTTTATTTTCTAATGGTATTATATTAATATTATATCTAAAATTTTAATATCAAAAAGTTATTACACGAATTTATCCCATCCCGATCCTAGAAAGTCGATTTAATATTTGACAAGTTAGGATCAAAATCAATTGGGATCACCACTTAATCCATCAAATGATGAACCAAGAATAAGAATGTTAGCGTGGGATGAAACATCAACTTTATAGAGGGATATGGAGAGCAAATGTCAACAACTGGATGAAACGAAAGCCCTCACAATGGTATATGAGTTGCACTTAGCTCGCAAGTTCGAGCGAAAGGAAATAATTACTGAAAACAGATATCAATTCATTAGCTGAGATCTACTTGGAAATAATGGATTAGGAATATGGAGGATTAACCCATACATGGGGATGTGGGAAGTTTATTAAGGATAAACTAAAGGTTCATGTTAAATTAGTAAAATGACCAGTCAATTCATGTATTAATATTAGTATTAATGAAAGAATTGGATAAATCTTATCCTTCTAGCAAGTCCTCCACATCATCCGACACAACTTGTAGAGAACAAAATGTGACCTAACATGGACATATAAAAGAAGATTCAATTCTTATGTCACTAGGAATTGTTTTTAAAGATTCATGTTTCAGAAAAAAAAAATAAAGATTCAATTCCATAGGAAAGAGAATGATTTGAAAAGGAGAGTAAGTGGGGATGAAAGCACTTTCAGCCCCCCACCACATTATGAAGTGGAATATAAGGGAAAAAGTCAAAAAATTATTGCACATATAACACTAAATTCTTAAAAGTCTTCTCCTAGAAGATGTCAACCGGAGAAACTGATTCTAATCGAGTTCTTTTCTAACAATATATGTGGTTTTGTAAAAATATAGCCGTTTATGTTAATGATGAACATTTCAAATATTAACTATACCTTATGTTCGCCCTATAAGTTAGGATTAAGGAATTAGAAAAGATAAAACTGGAAATAAAAATGAAGTGATTAAGGAGTTTTTATAAAGTCTAATAAACGAATTAAGAAAACATGGTGCTCATATCATTAATCGAATCTCCTTTTCCAAGTCCTTTAAATCTTGGAATATAGAGATTGACCACTTGTGTCTATTCATAATCATCAACCACTACCATTCTTCCATGTCTCTTCCATGTCACTTGTAACCAAAATATCATATTTCTAATAGACACTCCAAATTAAATTAATAGAGCACATAGAATTTGGTAGAAAATTGAAGTTTAATAGATGTATAAATATCCCCCCAACAGTATACTATAAGAGGTTTATCAATATGGTAGAAATCTCGGATGATGTATATCATTACGGAGAATACTTTTATTATTGATTCATGAGTTTGGAGTGAGCCTAATGATTGGTTAAATGTCAGTTGGGTACAAAGCCACTCTAAATTTTGGAATTTTGGTAGAGACAAATTCAATGAAATGATAATGGAAGATTGGTGGAAAAGGACGTAAATGATTTTAGGAGATTATAATGCTTTCATAGGATAATATGAAAAGAAAGAAGACCAAAAGAAGCGGGACCTATGACTAGCTTGCAAAGGCAAACTTATTGATTGAATTTTTTATGGAAAATATTTCACATGATAAATCTATAGAAAGAACTAATTTAATTATATGGAAATATTAGAGCTAGCTCTTTGAATAAGTGGTGGAAAAAGCTACCGTACACTTAGATGTCTAACAAATATTAGTTGGGTTGGACTATGTCACTCTAATGATTGAGTGTTATAAAAAGGAGAAGTACTATAATTCATAGATTCAAATTCCAAGACAAGTGTACTTTAATGGTTGGATGTGGAGAGACGACGATAACTTTTTTGAAAATACAAGTAGAAAACCTAGATGAATTATGTGTAAAACTACGCACCGCCTAATCACAATCAAGATGGCATCTTTAAGAAGTTTTGTAACTCAAATAAACATATCACTCAAATAAAATTTATGTTGCAACTAATCTTCCTTAAAACCAAACCCATGGAGCTACACATCAGAAAATAAACTCCTATCTCAGCTGGAACAGTGGAGGGAATAGGAAATATTTTAGTAACAAAGAGAAAGAATTAAATGGTTAAGAGAAGTGTTGTGTTTCACGAAAGCACCCTCCAAAAGCCAACAAGAAATAGACTTTATAGAGGGGACTGGTTGGAAATATTAAAAAATAAGAGACAATTTCTATGGCTTCTACCAAATATTATTCTAGTTTGGAGGTAGTTAAGATATAGAATAAGCCATGAGTGCAACAAAATCTACTATTAACTTTCGATATCAATTGTCATGTCCCGATCCGATTCAGTTGGTTGGGGACCTATCCCCTCAATCCATCCCCGTCAATAATTACTATGCTGAGTACCTTAACTATAGTGAGAACCTGATAGATTAGGTTTTCTGATGAAACCTTTTAAAATGTAGTGAAAATTTGAAATTTTTCTTTCAAACATTCACGTGGGAGCCCATATAACACTTTATCAATTATTTTGAGAATAATAGTATTATGATAAATCAAAATAAACTTTAGTGAGTAGGGTATGAGATTACCGTGGTGGACATGAGCATGAGAAAGTTCCTTCCATTATCTATCTATGCCTTTGGTCCATAGCCTACAACATGTTTAGGGGAGGGGTGAGTTCACAGCTTAGTAAATGAGACACTAACGTCGTGTCACTATATGACTTACGACACATACATCCCCATAAACCTCAGAGTATGATTTTCTATCATATTACTTGTCATGTTGTAATCCGATTTAGTTGTAACGCTATGATTAACCCACCACCATTCCCTGTACTAAATCGGTATCTTTACCAAAATAGGTCGGGGGAGGTAAAAGCTTATTAGTACACATGTTTTCCACAACAAAATTTAACAAAACAACTAAATAAGAGTTTACCTTGTTGTGGTACCTTTGACTTGCTCTTCTATCTTTCACTTTTCTTAACATGTGGTTTTTCTGAAAAAGTTTAGCGGAGGGGGTGATTTCTACTACTCAGTGAGTGTGTGTTGGAGGGACTTTTCATAAAGATGTAAAAAGTTTATAATTACAACCCTTCTTGTTTACAAGTTTTGTGGGTTTAACTACTCATTAGAAAAATATTTTAACATTTTACACTGCTCCGGTTTGGCTTAGGATACAATCACACTTGCCCTTTATCACAAAGCGTTCACACATTCACAGAGAAGTCTCCGACTACATCGCTTGTGGCCCGTAGCGACTTTACCGACCACCCTTGTAAGAGGTGATAACTTCTACCCCAAGTCTATGTGAGCATCAATTGCCCAATCCCCATAATTGAATTCCTTCGTATACACTATGGTAGGACAAGGCCTATCCCACTCTGACCTCGGTCTCAATGAGCTTGAAGCTTCTCCGAGCTTCGAGACTTACTGTACAATAAAACTTTCCTTATGCACCCTAGGTCCATCCAAAGCCCTTAGAACCAATACTACCCCATATCAGACATCTCGATTGTTTCATATCTTAGCATGAACAAACAAAGTCTTTTAATTTATCTTTGGTGCCACCAACCCAACGAATTCGATGACCTGATTTCGGCATGGTAACTACCAGCCCAACGAGTTCGACGATACAACTTCAGCTCGGTAGGTACTAGCCTAATGACTTCTATGACTAGGCTTCGACTGGGTGGCTTTATCACAAAACTTAACCATTTTTTGTAAATTTCCACAGGGCTTAAAATCAAGATTTCATCTACAGCTTTAAGCACGTTCCCACTGGCCTTGGGCCCACTTCACGAGTTTTTCCAAAACTTGGCCCTATGGACCTATTAGTTTCAAAACCAAGGCCATGAGCCCACTAGAGCAATTCCAACTCTCACGAGAAACATCTCCCAAAAGGTTTAAGTAGGTTCACAAAGTCAGGGGAGACTATTCCTAGAAAATGGTTTTCAATTCGAAAACATGCTCATCATCCTGATTGGGTATAATGTTAGAAATCTCACTCATCCAGTAACTATGACGTGTTCACCCAGCTAGATTTCGATCCATGTCATGCTCCTCTATACCAGTCCTCGAACACTTGAATCTACACAGTTCGGGTATTCACATAAGAGATCGACATAAAGGACCCCATATTCTCAAGTATTCGCACCTAGGTCCTTAATTTATGCCATAATTGTGATAGGGTTCCTAAGGTTTTTAACCTTACAATTAGGTCCCTAATGTCAACCTAATCTACAATTAGGTCCCTAAGGTTTCCAATATTCCTCTTAGGTCCGTAATCTTCTCTTATTTCCATTGAAGTCCTCAATTTTCCTTTAATTACAATTCGACCCCCAATTTTCCAAAAATCCCCAAATTGCCAAATTTCCCAAAATTTGCACTTTGACCTCTGAATCTCATTTCATCAAATTCACCATTTAAACTTGGTTAATTGCCCCCAATCATGCTGATAATTGTTTCCCCCATATCTCTACGATCATCATGGATTATTGATGACTTCAATTGACCAATTTTTAAGCTTAAGCAGAGCTTTGTTAGAAAAGTTTTCTAGAGAGACAAAACTTAGTTTTCTTACCGGCGAGGGTGCGGCTGTTTGAGCTTTGTATAGGGGTGGCTAGTGCTCTTAGGATGAAATTTTTGCATCAATTAGGTGCTTGAGTATAGAGAATTCAATGAGAGAATTTCTAGTGTTCCAATTTTGGCAACTTTACTATGCCGGTGAAATGAGCTGGAATTGGGTTTCCTCGAAGGTTCCTGGAGGTCAAGGGTCAGTTGAGGAGGGTCGTGAGAGGTTTGGCCTGGTCACAAGAGGGCGGAGGTTGTGTGATTTCAGCTCGAGACTTTTTGCAGTTTTAGGATTGTCGAAGTGACGGTACTATGCGAGCTTTGAAAGGAGGTCGAAGCGAGGTAAGGGACTTCCTCCTAGTTTAAAAGAGCTCGAATGCACCTTCTAAGGTTGCAAAAAAGGCCTTCATCGTAGATCTGATTTACTTCTCACTGAAAAATGGAGTACCTCTACTCATTCGATTGTTTGTGGGATGATGAAGATGAGTGGATGGGTGCTCTTTATATAGGGAGCTCGACAACTGATAGGGCTATCAGCCGACATTGAACTCGGCCCTAGCCTCTTGTACTAGCAGTCAGATCAGAGGTCTTTTCGGGTTGCTGGAGACCCATCCTCTCATCATTCTCTCTTTCTACAAGTTTTTCCAAGGAGGAAGATGACATTGTACAACTCGTGCGAGCTTCACACATGACACCTTGTGATTGGCTGGCTTTGCTGATACAACTTCCCACTCAACGTCTGAGTAAGTCGTTGACTCGTTGACCGACCATGTGGCAGCCTCCCATTGGTCACTCATTTAAATGTGGCTTCTGATCATATTTCTGTTGACCGTTGACCATGTCACATGGCATCCTCTGATTGGCAGATTTAAATGTGTCAGATTTTCCTCGATGTATAGTGCCACTGCCACATGTCAACTCCTCATTGGTTGGCTTTGCTGACGAGGCTTCTCCTTAGTTGACCATTGACTAGGGACACTTGACACTCTCCTATTGGTCTATCATCGCTAACGTGAATTTTCCTCCTTTGATCGTTGATCTAGGACATGTGTCATGCTTTGATTTGTTAGTGCGACTGACTGAGTCACTTTGCCATGTGTCACATCCTGATTGGTCGCGTATTCTAACTGGTCGTAGACCTGGCGGGCGACCAGTTGACCGGATCGGTCAGACCGGGTTTTGTGTCTCAAAATAAAAAATTGGCCAGTTCAAGCCTGATTCGACAGGATTTCATAAAATTAAAATTTTATAAATTCATCTAAATTCATTTTCTATATAATGGTGGCTTCAATTTTCCATTTTGATGTTTTTAACCTACCTAGAAAAATGAATCTTGAACAAGTTCTTCATGGTTCAATATGGTTCACGTCCCATTCACCCTGAACCGGTCTAGTCTTCCCATCCAATTCATTTCGTTGTTCTTTTCCATGATTTTTAGGTATTTAGTGAGCACTTGAGATTTTTCAAATTCCTATCTTCATACTTCTTTACCAATCCTGATTCACATAGATCCTCAGTTTTCTCTAAAAAATTTCCGGTTTCCCTTTCTGATTCCTTATTCCGAGTGAACGAGGTTTATATTACTCATTCTTAGCCCTTCTAAGTACCATGGTTAACTTTGTCCCATGGAGACAGCATATTCGAGGCCATCCGACTCATAGTCTATGCTATGGTCGGATACCCTCAGTTTCCTAGATTGGTTCCCCCGAGCCAACAATGCATTACTGCTATATAACACACACTAGGAACTCATGTCATGCACACAAGGGATGACCTACGCTCGACTAGCATTTTTGGGCTACTTACAGCCCATGCCTCATCCTAAGCTACACAAGCCCTAATTTTGTTCAGCTACTTAACCCTTAACAAAAACAACACACCTTGGAATTTACCGCTGCTTGGATGATATTAAACCTGATAACTGGAGTGTAGGAGCTGACCAGGGTGCTCGGATCACACTTAAGGTGTCATCTCATAGCTGTGTGTCTCAACACTCAAGGTCATGGCGCTCTCACCACCACTCCCTGATACAACAATGGGCAACTCATGCCCGCACACAATTTTGGCTACTAAAGCCCCATATTTATATTTTGGAGTGTACCGTCACTTGGACAATACCAAACTAGAAACTGGAGTGTTTGCATCACGAGATAAATCTTACCACAACCGGAACATCAAGTGTCATCTCGCTAGTGGGTGTATCTAGTACCCGAAGTCATGGCCACATTACCGCCACTCACCAGCCTATGTCTTGTATAGTTGCAACTCAATTCTTCCATCGTCTCTTTGATACAGTGTATTGGGATTATACCTGTACATCATTCGGGTATCCTAGGAAAGCATGGGAGATTTCACATATTTCTCCCCAATCTCCTTCCCATTTTTTCCTTAGGCGACGACACAATTATGCAAGTGTCCATTCATCGCCCACGCTCACCTATACTGGTATTCAAAACAAGCAATATCATGACTCTTCGTCATACACCTGACATTCATGGCTATGTCACGTAATGGTGCTTAATGCATCTCATCACCCTGGGAACTCGGTGTGTCTCTCACCCGACTCCTGTATTTAGACAACATAATATATGCACAATCAACATGTTTAAAACATGGAAATACTTAAGAGTTTATTCCTTCACTAGACTAACTCCCCATGCAATTTAATAAAACTCGGAAGTCCAACCAGTCTCTCGGGTATCTCCTCATATCACAATGCGGTCATCAGACCCCACACCAGGGTCACACAACATAACTCATGCCCCAGTCACTAAGTCAATGTACTACCTACCAATAATACTTATTGAGGAGCTTGGTCGGTCACTCAGCCATCTCCCCCAAGTCACAACAAGGCTCAAGGCCCCACACATTTTGCTGGTTCTTTCGAAGCAAAAATCTTGCCATCTACTCCAGACTCAGTACCGGTACCTTCTTTAACTGATAAAATCACATTTATTTTAATGAGCATGATCTTAGTTATTTTACACTGCTTATATGAGTTCTAAGACAAGCTTTCTACACATGAGCACTCAATCAATTCAAGCATGTATTCAATTTTTTGCTCGGTCTAATCAAACTCGATGTCAATGATTACTCACCTCACAACACGAAACTTGCTTGTATCACCGTGTTTTTAGTAACTAAAAAAAATTAGAATAAAAAAACTAAATTGGTTTAAATGAACTCGTTCCCATTAGAATACCGAAGTTAAGCGTACTTGCATGAGAATAGTGCTAGGATGGGTGACCTCCTAGGAACTATTCATTTTGCATTCTCACAATAGTTGTCAAATCATATTTTTTAGTAACCCAAAAATAAATAATATACCAACATCAATGCACAAGATTTAATTAGACCTCCTAGGACGTATTCATGTAGGGTTGCACCATTTCAATTGTTGACAAATCATATTTTTTAGTAATCCAAAATTAAAAACATACTAGCACTAATGCATGATCCCTTTAGAACTTTGAAGTTAAGCGTGCTTGGTGAGAGTAGTGCTAGGATGGGTGACTTATTGGGAAGTATTATTGTTGCATCCCCTCAATAGTTGTCAAACCATATTTTTTTAGTAACAAAAAAATGTAATAACATACTAGCACTAATGCACCAAATCCTATCAAAACATTGAAGTTAAGCGTGCTTGGGTGACTCGAAATGTAAATTATTTTTTATAGTAATCCAAAATTTCAATCAAAAGTAGTTTATGGAATTATATTATAAGTTAAAAATTCAATTGATATAATTTGAATAAATAAAATGAAAAGTGTAAATTATTAGGTGAAAACAAGGAGATAAATATATATATTTTTTATCCTAGTCCTTAATGTAAATATCATAAATGCCTATATTTATTTATTGAAATTAATACCAATAATTTAATATATATATATATATTTAATTATTGTAATTAATACTAATAAATGCCCATCAATTTTCTGAGAATAATGACAACATTAATATCGTAATAAATCCTCCCCATTTAATATGCATACCTATTCATTCTCACCAAACCTAAAACTCCTTTCTCTCTCTAATACCCCATTTTCCGGTGAAGCTCGAACTAGAGCTTCAACTTAAGCATTTTTCAACTTAGGCATTTTTCTTAACCACAGAAGGAGAGGTCAGGCTCTTTAGATTTCGGGGGAACTCAGCTATCTGATAGCAACCTCCATTCGATTCGTGGATCGCTGAACAAGTGCCAACATAGTCAAATAGTGAAATAGCTCCGCTAGACCGAAGTTGCCCTAGAAGTCTCTATCCTCAAACGAACATGAAAAATTGATTTCGGGATTGATGGTCGGATGTCACATACATCCACTCATTCTTAGAGTAGAAGTGCATGTGCTTCTATCTAGGTGGCCGGTAAAGTCGCTCCGACGCCACAAGTGGGTTCAATGGACGGGCTGGCCTACAATTGTGTGTTTTGACCTTCATGATGAAGCATGTGTGTTGGGTGATTACACACCGTGATTAATAAGAAATGGTGATAAAAATAGATATTTGAAATGAAAGTATTTTTAAAGGAAATTAAGGAGTTTAGCACACTCCAACTTGAAAATGTCACCCTCGGTAGGTTAAAGGTTTTAAAAGCTAGTATTTGAGGAAAGAATATTTTAAAAGAAAATAAGGAGTTTGGCACACTCCGATTAAAGTTGTTTTTTTTTTATGAAAACTCACTCCCAACCCTCGCTCACTAAGTTGTAGAACTCACCCCCTCCCTTATATCCCTTTTCGAAAATCAAGGGAAAACCAATCTTAAAGACTTTCCTTTATAGGAACTATAAAATCAGGTGTGTCTGTTTTTTAGTTTTATATAATGTTATTCCAAGAGAGGTATAAGTTTAAAGGATGCCTTACTCCTCCCATGTTAAAAAGAGGGGAAAACCCTTAGTAAATCGGGAAGAGTGACAAGTTTCTCACGGGGATCTGACCAAACCGAGTCAGGGCGTGACATCGCTAGTTTCGCGGGGTTCCCAAAATTCACTCTTGATTCCTATTGAGTGCTTATTGAGTTCACTGCAAGAATTTCAATAATTAGGATAAATTCCACTTCTGACCATTTCACTATTTCACCAATCGTACTCTTCCTATGGCTTTACGGTTTTGCCTTTCCGACCTTGGCCACCCGATTCATTAGCTTGTAACCCCAACCTCGGTCTAACCTTGTCTAAGGTTAACATGTTGGGCCTAAGTTCATTCTCTTTTTACTCACCACCTATTAGTTCCATTTTCTCCAAATTACCATTTGGTCTTTACTTTGGGCAAAATTACCATATTCGCTGTCACTTTACCATTTCCTCAATTTGGACCCTAGACTTTCCAAAGTCTCTCAATTGGGTCCCTTAAGTTTCATTGAGTTCTGTTATGGTCCCAAATAGGAATTGGAACAAATCATAAGCCCTATTTCCCATGAATTCCCATCAAGACCTTAATTATTGGCAAAATTACTATTTTGCACCTCAACTTGATTATTTAGGCTTCGGGATTCACTTGACACCCAAATTTTCTATTTGGGTCCCGAACTTCTTTAAATTAAGTTTAGATCCTTGGACAGCCTAAAGGTCATCCATTGTAACACAAATACTTCTATTTACACTTTAGTCCTCAACTTTACATTTATTGCAAATAGATCCCTGATCTTTCAAAATATGCAAACCTGGTACCCAACATTCATCAAACTTTCTAATCAGCTACATCACTTCATTTTACCCGTTAGGAAGATCCCAAAAAAAGCTTAATAGCAATTGATTCCCCTAACTTTCAAATCTTTGTAATTTAGTGCCCCGCCTTTGACCCACCAATAAACTATCTTTAAAAATTATGTAATTAAGTGGGAAGGTCCTTTTGACCACCCTCTAGGCCATGGTAAACATAGTTTGGTCAGAGTCGGACATAGTTGCTCTAATCATGCTTGATCATAAACTCACGTTTAGGTGGGTATAAGTCGAGTCAAAGTCGAGAACTCACTTGAGAAGGCTAGTTAGCTATCGGTGTCAATGGTATTGTAAAGTTGATTATCTTAGAAGTCTATGGCCACTTGAATCACCTCAATTGGAGGTTTATAAATCTTTATATTCAAGTTTTGGTTAGCTTGGCCACTATGCCCATGATCTGTGACTTAAATGATTTAATTCACCCTCAAATATTGCTAAAATCAGGCAAGGTGAGAGGTACAAGGGGCTCATCTAATGTTTCTCAGCTCACGAGTGTCATCGGGGCCATCGCAACTAAGCTCTGAAATAGATGCCCTATTTTGGGTCATTAGAGATCGTGTACTATGTGATCTCGCCAACACCAATAGAGGTAGAGTTGAGGGTCGAAAGAGGTGTAAATGGTCAGCTTAGGTTCTTAGATTTTCTAGGGTACCAAGATGGTTGTTGGAGGTGGTCAGACGGAGGAGTTATGCTTTCTGGTGGCAAGGTCACCAGTGTTGGGAGCAATCAGTGGTTGAGAGAGAATTTTGTGATCATTTGGAAAATAAAGGGGATCCAATTATACAAGTCGGGTGAGGAAGAGGACACATGCACACATGGCCGCGTCTTCGTGCGCTCAATGTTACATGCCACATAGTTTGAACTATAACGAACCAGTTTTTGATGAATTTCTCAGCTGATTTAGTGATTTTTGACCTGGTTCACCCCTTTACCGACCTGTTATTTGAAAAATAAAAATACCTTAAAATTTCTATATTCAATTTACTATTGGATTTGTTTTGACCCATTAAATATTAGGGTTTTTTTTTTTACTTCAGACAGCTTGAACCCGGTTAAAACGAGATCTCTCCCGGTTTTCTCCCAATCCTCGACTCTATGTCTTAATACACTCCTAATGGTTTCTCATGAGCCTTTTCACCCCTCTTTGACTCTCCATCGATCCCTTCCTTATTTCATATTCAATTCCTTTTTTTCGGTTTAATGTCATTCTCCCAGTTTAATCCCACTTTTTCGACTTAGCCCAATTTTGAAGTTGGGATTTCTTGATCTTACAACCATCCTCTCATTTTTATGAGTTATGTCCTCAAGACTTGTTGTATTCAATTATTTAAATCACATTACATACATGTCATTTTCATTTTTAGGTCAATCGAGAGTTAGAACAACCTTAGATGCTTTTCCTTCATCCTTGCCTCGAGTTCCTAGGTCTCCTCCTCTACCTGATTGTTTCGCCATTTGACCTTCATTGTAAACCCGTTCTCTCAAAACAAATAAGCTGCAATGGAGAATCTGAAAATCTCAAAGAGGAAATTGTGGTTCTAAGTGAACTAAAGAGGTGAATAGAAATTAAAGAAGACTAGAAGTGATTTCGAGTGATCATTGAAGTTCCAAAAGTCCATAGAAACAATTCAACTATAAATTGGAAGAGAGAAATAGATTGGTTTAGGTTGAACTGGAATCAAACCAGACTAGACCGAATTGAACTAAGAAAAACTAATCCAAAGATTTATTTTTAGAGGTGATTTAAAAATTTAAAATTAGGAAACTAAAGTCACTATCTTGTAGAAAATGAATTTAGATAAATTTACAATTTTTTTAATTTTTAGAAAATCTGTCAAATCTAGCTTGAACTGACCAATTTTATATTTAGGGTCACCAAAACCAATTCAACCGAACCAGTCAACGGTTCTGCTAGGTCCACAGATAGCATGCTAGGTTAGTCCTCTATTAGCGCATGAGACCAATCAATGCTCAATACTTGGTAAAGTGCACCCATCAACTTCAACAGAAAAGTATGGGGGTTGGGCAATAGTGCTCACACAGACTAATTGTAAACCCCACACTTTTGAGTTAAGGAAAGCCAGGAAAAGAACCGATCAAACCAAGTAAGAAAACCGAGCCAATTTACAAACTTGATAATTTGGGAACAAGCAATTTGGAAATTTACAACTTCTGAGTGACCCAAAGGGTTCATTAAACCTTGGAAAAGAAACTTAAGACAAATTTGAAGAGAAAAACCAAATTGTTTTAGGTGAACAAGAATCTATAAGAACTTTGAAGTTAAGTGTGTTTGCTTGAGAGTTGTGTGAAGATGGGTGAGCTTCTGGGAAGTACGATTTTTTTTGTAACCCGAAATTTCGTTCAAAAATTTATGGTAATATTAATACTAGTAATAAATCTCTCCCATTTAATACACGATTTTACACGTATATAAAGAGCTCATCCCCATTCATTCTCCTCACACCCGAAAACTTCTCTCTCTCTCTCTCTACTACTCCATTTCCTAATGAAGTTTAAACCAGAGCTTCGACTTGAACATTTTTCTTAACCTCGGAAGGAGAGATCGAGCTCTTTAGAACCGGGGAGAAGTCAGCTATCTAATAGCAAACTCCAGTCAATCTGAGAATCACTAGAGAAGTGCTGACATGATGGAATAGTGAAGCAGCTCCAGCGGACTGAAGCTGCCCTATTTCGACCGAGTTGAAATTGGCCATTTTGAGCCCTTCTCAAGCCAAACCAAGCCTTCCCAATACTTCCTTAGCCCTCCCACGGCCGAATTAGGATTGAAAGGTAAGCCAATTCGGCTCCCCTCTGCAATTTCTGGCCGGTGCTAGAGAGAGAACTGACAGAAATTCAATAATGAAATTCTAACTCAATTCTACATTAATTGATGTGTTTCTTTGATTCTAGGATGAACCTTAAGATGAGAGCTATCTACCCATAACGAAAGCTCGGACCGTCGTGCCCTCATCGGTGAGAAATCAAAGTTTCTTAGAATCCTATGAACATGCAGTAACACAATTTCAACTCCAATTTCAATAATTAGAGGTGTTTGATTGGTCAATTTGATGTTGAAAAGTTGAAATTGGGGGAAAAATTGGCAAAAATTGGGGATTTTAAAAATTCAAAGGACCAAAATGCTGAAATTGAGGGTTAATTGGGCATGAAAATAATGTTGGAGGACAAATTGAGGAATTTTGGAATTTTTGGGGTAAAACTTACCATTTTTGTAAAGGAAGGGCAAAATGGTAATTTTGGAAAAGTTGGGGGACCAAATTGAAAATTTGGGAAATTAAACCGCTTTGTGCGAAATTAAATAATTTGAGGTCATAAGATAAATTTTATAAGTTTCGGGACACAAATTTAGGGAAAACTCGACAATAGGGACTTAAAGTTAAAGAAAAATAACTTTAGTGATCTAATTGCAAATATATGTAAAGTTGGGTTTTCTCATTCATTTGGAATGAAAAATTATGTTCATTTCATGTAGGAGAACGAGACATCAGGAACGCCAATCGAGGTCCAGGTTGCTAAGGACGAAACTGGACTAAGTGAAATTTTATTGTACTATCGTGTGAGTGGGTTTACTAGCATCATACCCGATTGGGATGATGAACACAACTTATAATTAAAAATCACTTACCGGTTGTGAGTGGGAATTTTATATCATACCCGGTTGGGGATGATAAGTCCCTCGGTATGAAAACCCACTATTTAGTGGTATTTATAACATCACAACATAATGGAAGTGATGTGAAAATCATACGGAAAAACTACTTACCGGTTATAAGTAGATCATACCTAGTTGGTATGATGAGACTTCCTCGAAGGATGTTGAACACCCATTCATTGGTTATGAATGGAGGTGTCCTTATACTCGGGCAGTATAATGGATAGAGAAAACATACATTTTGTCGGAAGTGCTCTCCCCTGACGGTGTGCTAATGCTTAAATAATTTGGGAGACCTTCTCAACGAGAGCTCGAATAGCTCTGATAGGCCAGGGGCCTCGGTTTTGGAACTTGGGGGCTAAATGCCCAATTATGAAAATCTCGTACAGTAGGCACAAGGCTAGTTGGCATGAGTAGGAGCTCGTAAATGAACATGATATATGTGCCATAAAACTTAATAAGTGAATTTTTTGGCCATGGTACCAAGATAGGACTGACATGCTCAGTCAACTAGCGGTAGTGTGACATGACAGGTCGACGGACCAGTCAAGACAAACAACTGCGGGTTGAGTTGAGAGTCAGGGCCACATATTACATGGCAATTTAAGAAAACTCTATTTGTGCATGCACTATGAGTACGGGATCATCAAGACGCCCACGAGGGGTAGCGATGCGTCCTAAGGACCCTGGATGACTTGGTGAGTATAAGGGCAGATTGTCGTTCCACGTGTCTGTGCAAAATTTGGAGTAGCACCAAGCGCATGAGACCGGGGTGGGGACGGGATGAGGTCTCTGTCCTCATATGGACATGAATAAGCAATTTCGGGATTGAGAGTCGGATTTCACATACATCCACTCATTCACAGGGTAGAAGTGGTCGTGCTTCTATCCGAGTGGCCAGTAAAGTCGCTCCGAAGCCACTAGTGGGTTTAGTGATCGTGCTGACTTGTGAATGTGTGTAACATTCATGATGAAAGATGTGTTTTGGGTGATGCCACACTATGGTTAAATATGAAATGGTAGAAAAACTGAAAAATTTTAATCAAGGGATTTTTGAAAGAAAGGAGTTTGGCATACTCCAATGATAAATGTTTTTCTTAAAAGTAAAAACTTTTGAAAAACCCGTTCACTGAGTAGTTGTACTCACCCCTCAGGAAATACTGGAGAAGTCTACCCTTAAGGACCATCAACTAAGACGTCTGTGATACAGGTATGATAAATCTAAATTCTTATGCAATTTTGTTTATTTTATTCTTGGAAAAGGTGCAGGTTTAAAGGATGCTTTACTCTTTACGGTCTATAATAAGGTAAAACCCTTTAATAAAGTGGGAGAGTGGTGTGACATGTGTCCCTCGTCAACGGTCAAATTGAAGAAATTCCACGTCATCGGGAATTGACCAATAGGAGTATGAAACTTGTCCTTAGTCAACGATCAACTAAAGGAATTCCCTATTAGTCAGGCTGACCAATAAGAGGGTAACATGTAGAAACTGTGCCAAGCTAGGATGATCAAGAAGAATTGACCAATCAGTGACTTACATCAGGCAATCCCATGTTAGATCACCACTACCAAACAGAAGAGGACAAGTGGAAAAGGAATAATGCACCACGTGGCAAAACTGACGCATTCAAATAAACTAATAAGAGGATGCCACATGGCAAAGTAACCAATGGTCATATTCGGTCAACCGCCATGTCTGATAGAGCGACCAATGTGAGGCTTCCATGTGTCTAGTCAAAAGTTCAAAGGGTGACTCTAACGCTTAGTTAGATGTTGGGTCAGCAACACTAGATAATCATAGTGCACCACATGGTAACTCTTACATGCGAAGCTCGCACGCGCGCACATTGTGACCTTCTACGTTAGACTTCTAAATGGAAAGAGGAAAGGGGTGGTCACCTTAACTCCAACAAGTCATAAATTGCTCTGATAAGGCCTTAAATTGGAGAATTATTGGGCTACTGATTATGAACAGATTGAACCTTCAGTTCTCGAGCTCCCCTCAAATCATCCTCCTCACACCTTGAAAGTTTAGAGAATTTTTTACCACTCCTGATCTAGAACTCTAACATTGATCCATTAATTTACATCCAAATGCAAAATTGGGTTCTATGGAATCCAAAGGAAGTCATCTACATTCCCACACACTCCTTTTAGCTCGAGGATAGTGGGGTTAGTGGTGGTGGGATCCCATAGTAACCTTGATTCATCGCACGAATCTTCCTGAATGAGTGAAGCTTGTTTCGAGCCACCTTTGGATCTCCTATAATTGATCCAACATCCTTCGACCCTCTACGACCGAGCCTAGTCCTCCTTGAGCCCATTAAGTAAGTTATTATTGTTGCCCTTCACCCGAATAGTGAATATACAAATGAAAATTATGAAATTTTACTTAATCAAATTCTCATTGCTCAGATCATCAATTGAGATGAACATTAATCCTATGAGGATTCTCTCGATGAGAGCTAGCTCCCCATACAAGCAACCCCAACAACACTGTCTTCGTCAGTAAGAAATATAAGCTTTCTCTATCAAGAAAAGTTTTTCGACAAAACTTCGTTTGAACTCAATTCTACGCTAAATTAGACTATTCAAAGCTAATAATGATCATAAGGAGGTAGTTAAGATGATTTGTGCATGATGGGAGGCAATTGTTGAAGTTTAATTAGTCAAATTCAAGATTTAAGGATTTTAGAGCTAAAATGTAATTTTTGAAGAAATTGGGGTTTTTTTTGTTAAATTAATGTTAAAATTGTAAATAAGAGTAGTTTAGGGATTTAATGGCAATTAAAAATAAATTTTGGGATTTATTTGTAATTTAAAATAAATATATGGATTTATTTGTAAATTAGATAAATTTAAAGATTTATTTATAAATAAAATAAATATGATGATTAAATCGTAAATAAAGTAAATCTAATAGTTTAATTATAAATACAAGGAATATATTTTCCAATAAAATAAACATAGAAATTTCTATGTAAATAAAAGAATACATAGGGATCTAAGAGAAAAGTTTATGATTTAATTCTACATAATTATGTCGTTACGAATACCTTCACGTACGTACAACACCGATTGAAAAACTTTGCAAATCCATTTGGGAAAAGCATGTCACAAACACATGTGAGTGAGATTTCCAGTAGCAAGATCAATTGAGCAGATGGATGTTAAATTCAAGTTAAAATCTCTTTTCTAGAAATATTCCCGCTTTACTATGTGTGATTGCTTAAAATGATTTTTGGGAGATATTTTCGTTGAGATCTTAATGAATGAATCCTATAGACATTATGAAGTCCCAATGGGCCCAAGGCTTCAATTTTTAAAGAAAAATGGATCCAGGGCCAAGGGAAATGTGTCAAATCTTGTAAATAAATTTTGATTTATGATCCTGATAAAAGTTATCAGAAAAGGATAATTAGTGTTAAGATGCTGATCCAAAGTCGGGTTGTAGCCCACTAGGCTAGTAGCACAAAGAGAAAGGTCATAACCCAAATACCATTGTTTGTGATTACAATTGTACGGAATGACAAGATGTCCAATATGGAATAGTGGTGGTTATATGGGCTATTGGATAGCAAGGATGGGACAAGGGAAGCTATCGCTACTCTAGTATCTCACAGACCTATAGGAGCCCCATGTGTAACTAGACTTGGCGAAGAAGAAAAGTTGCATTCCTCTTTACCTGAAAACTTCAATGGAAAAGCATAATGGTTAGGCATTGGTGCTTACACAGACTAATGTTTGAGATTGTAGCCTCACACCAATGTGATAGAGACTGTAACCTCTCAGCAAGATGGTATGTAAAGACAATCTAAACCACAAGTACGATAGATAAAACGTTTCCTCTGCGAATGATTGATCCCTTTTTTGAGAAAAAAGGTATTTTATTTTTTGTCTAATAGAAACTCACAAAGAAATATGATATGAACATAATGATGAATAAATCATCTTCGTGGAACCTTGCATAGTTATCTTGGTTCCTCCTCACCGAGTTACAAAACTCACCCCTCCCTTAAAATTTTAAGGAAATTATGAAGAGCAACTTTTTTGAAGATATTCCCGCTTGGTATTTGAGGAGAAGTTTGAAATTGGGTTACCTAGATCATTTGTGAACTTTTTAAAAGATTTTCTAAGGAGAGTATGGATAACCGAAATTTCAAATAAGAAACTATGGTTCAAAGTGAACTAAAAAGGTGAAGAGAAATTAAACAAGACATCAAGTGATCCTCCTACCAGTCAACCTATAGGGCAGTGTATAAAAGCGCTGACCAATTAGAGTGTGAGACGTGACCCTTGTAAACGGTAAAACTGAAGAAATTCTACATTATTCGGAATTGACTAATCAGAGTTTGACACGTGTCCTCAATCACAATCAACTGAAGAAAATCCCTGCTAGTTAGGCTGACCAATAAGAGGGTGACTCATGGAAAGTGCACTACGTCATCATGTTGCTAGGATGACTAGGAAGATGTGACCAAGCATTAATTAACACATGGAAATGTCACGTCAGATGACCACTGCCCAAGGCCAATGGAAATGGGTTAAATCCCTAAATTAAATTTGGATTTAGAAAAACGGACGAATTTAGCCTGAACTTGCTGATATTCTCTTTTGAGTCGAAGAACTTAGTTCAATTGAACTGGTTAATAGTCTAGCTGGATCAATGGACAACCTACTAGGTCAGTGCCCCGTTAGCGTGTGCGACCAATCAGCACATGATGCATAGTGAAGTATGACCCGTCAACTGCTAGGTCAATGTTTGAAAGAGTTGATGTCACGCACTAACCCGGCTTGTTCGACTCCACGTGAGCAACCTGCCACTCTTCCCGGTTTACTAATGGTTTTCCCCTCCTTTAAACCAGGGAGGAGTAAGATGTCCTTTAAACCTGTACCTTTCCTAGAATATATAAATCAAAACTGCATAAATTTTTTTAACTTACATACCTGTCTTGTTGGTGTGACTTACAGGAGGTCTTTGGGTAAGTTTCCCTTGGTTTCCTGAAAAGGATATAAGGGAGGTGGGTGAGCTCAACAACTCAGTTAATGGTTATTTAAATATTTGAATTTGAGTGTGCCATACTCCTTATTTTATTTTAAAATAATTCATCTTCAAAATATCAGTTTCATAGCCGTTACTCACTTCTCAACCCTAACCGGTGTGCTTATTAACTAACACACGCCCTTCATCCTGAAGGGAACACGCATTAATAAAACTCTGTGTCCGTATAAGGATAGAGGCCATATCTCTATCTCGTGTGCTTGAAACTCAAACACAAAAGCTTCAGAAAATCCCAAACACAGTAGTTTCATGGAGAGTACAAATATAGAACTCCATGGAGTACAAACACAGAACTCCAAGACTAACTAGTTTGATGAGAAACACAAACCTGGTAGCTTCTCTTTTCCCTTATGACCACCATGTCATCCAACAGACCTTAGGATGCATCACTACCCCTCTTGGGCATCTAAATGGTCCCGAACCCTATGTGCATGCACAAAAAAAGTTTTCCTCAAAATCCATTTAATATTTGGTGCCACTGGTCCAACTGCCCCGACCCTCAACTCGACCTACAGTTGTTTATCTCGACAAGTCCGTTGACCTGTCATGTCGCACTAGTGCCAGTCTATTGAGTATGTCGGTCCTGTCTAAGTACCATGGCAAAAGAATTCATTAAATTTAAGTTTTCATGGCTTAGAATTATGTTTATTTACAAGCTCCTACTCATGCCAACTGGCCTATGGCCTACTGTTCGAGATTTTTAAAATCGGGCATATTAACCCCCAAGTTCCAAAACCGAGGCCTTCGACCTATCTAAGCTATTCAAGGTCCTGTCAGGATGGTCTCCCAGAAGGATTAATCAGTGGCATACAGTCAGGAGAGGGCACTTCCCACAAAATACATTTCAACTATCCATCATACCAATCGAGTATGAGGACATCTCCGCTCATAACCAATGAACGGGTTATCCACTTCCTTCAAGGAAGTTTCATCATACCAACCGAATATAATCTACTTACACCAATAAGTAGTTTTTCCGCGTGATTTTCACATCACTCCTCTCAGGTGTGATGTTTAAAATTCCACTTAGCAATGGGTTTCCATTTTCAAGGTTCTTATCATCCCAACCGGGTATCATATAAAAATCCCATTCACCCATTAATGGAGTGAATTCCTCTCGACCTGTTCTTTATATTCACACGAACTTGTCCTTGCTGGTATTCCTGATACTTCATGTCAGTACATGATATGAACATCCTTGTTCATTATCCCTGGCCTAATAGCGTTCATTCACTCCAAATGAGTGAGAAAACTAAACTTTTCATTTATTTGCTATTAGGTTACTAAAGTTATTTTTCTTTAACTTTAAGTCGCTAATGACGATTTTTCCTCAAATTGAGTCGCAGAACTTTTAAAATTCACCTTGAGACCTCAAATTATTCAATTTCACAAAAAGGAGTTTAATTTCCTAAATTTCCAAATTTGTCCCCCAACTTTTCCAAAATTACAATTTTGCCACTACTTTACAAAAATGGTAAGTTTTGCCCCAAAAATTCCAAAAATTGCCCTATTAGTCCTCGAACAAATTTATCATGCACAATTGGTCCTCAATTTTATGAAATTGCACTTTAGTGCTTCGAATTTTTGAAATTCCCAATTTTCCCCAAAATTTTCTCACAATTTCAACCTTCTAACTCAACTGAATTTGATTTCAACAAATTGACCAAACAAATGAGTTTAATTTTTGAAATTGAATTTAGATTGGAGTTCCTACACCTTCATACGATTCAATAGAACTTTGAATCACACGATTTGATGTCGGAATGAGCTCAAATGGAGCTTCATCGGAAAATTGGTCTTAGAGAGAGAAAGCTTCAAAACTTACCGCCAGGGGCAGGACGGTCCGAGCTTTTGATCTGGGCAGATAGCTCTTGACCTGAGATTCCTCCTAGGATCATGTATTGCATTAATTAATGCCAAATTGAGTGAGAATTTTATTATCAAATTTATGTCGGTTCTCTCTCTAGCACTGGTCAGAAATTGTAGATGGGAGCCAAATTGGCTTACCTTTCAGCTCTAATTCAGCTGTAGGAGGACTGTGGAGGTGTTGGGAGGGCTTGGTTTGGCCTGAGAAAGGCTCAAATTGGCTAATTTCAGATCGACCGAAATAGGGCAGCTTCAGTCTGCCAGAGCTACTCCACTATTCCATCACGTTGGCGCTTCTCCAACGACCCTCGGAGCAAATGGAGACTACAAGCATGTAGGTGACTTTTCCCCAGTTCTAAAGAACCCAACCAAACCTTTTTTGGCTCAAAAAAGACCCTATATCGAAGCTCTGGTTAGAGCATCACCGAAAATGGAGTTTTCAGGTGTGGAGAGGATGAATGATGTGGGGCTCTTTAAATAGGAAGCTCAAGGACTTCTTGGCCATCTGGTTGGCACCTTAATGATGGTCATTTATTGCCTGAAACTCCCTAGCTGGAGACTTTTTAGCTTCACCAGTGCTACATGATTTTCCAGCAAGTGAACATGTAAACCCCTCCATTTTGAGTTAAGGAAAACTAGGAAAAGAACCGGTGAAACCGAGTAAGAAAACTGAACCGGTTCACATACTCGTTTATTGGGGAACGGGAAAATTTAAGGAATTTCAACTCCCTTGTGACCCAAAGAGATTTATAAACCCTGGGAAGGAACCTTAAAACAAAGTGGGAGAGAAAAACTAGATCGGTTCGGGTGAACCGAATTTGAACCGGATTAAATTGGTTTAAGAATCGAGTCAGTTTATGAACTAGAACCGATAGAGAGATGGTAAACTGGGAATTTTATGGACCCTAAGTGACCTAAGGAGTCATAAAAGTCATGGAAATGGAATTGAGGAGGAATTGGAGATGAAAACCAAACCGGTTTGGACCGATTTAAACCACTATTGAACCGAATTAAAAATTCATTTTTCTATTTGGCTTAAATAATTCAAATTTGAGTTTTGCGACCAGCATTGGATAAGAAATGAATTTAGAAACTTTTAGATTTGAAAAACTCGGTGGAATGAGGGGTGATCTGGTCAGTTTAAACTTTGAACCCGGTTTGGATCGGTCACGTCCAATTCAGAATAGTGTCGTCTTCTTCCTTTACATGACAACAATGTTCACTCATCGAAAAATCAAAGCATCACCGGCGAAGAAGAAAAGTCTCCGTTCAATACATTTTCAACCATCAAAGCCTGTCATAAAGGCACCAATCGGATGGCCAAGGAGTCCTCGAGCTTCCTATATAAAGAGCCCCATCCATTCATCCTCTACACACCTGAAAAGCTCATTCTCTCTCAGTAGCTTAGTTTTTCGGTGAAGCTCAAACCAGAGCTCCGATATAGGGTCATTTCTAAGCCAAAGAAGGTGAGGTTGAGTTCTTTAGAACCAGGGAAAAGTTAGCTAAATGCCTGTAGTCTCCGTTTGTTCTGAGGGCCGTTGGAGAAGTGCCGGCGTGATGGAACAGTGAAGCATCTCCGATAGACTAAAGCTGCCATGTTTCGGTCGAGTTGAAATAAGCCATTTTGAGCCCTGCTCGAGCTAAACCAAGCCCTCCCAACACTTCCTTAGCCCTTCCACGGCCAAATTAGGACTGAAAGGTAAGCCAATTCGGCTACCCTCTGCAATATCCGACTGGTGCTAGAGAGAGGACCAGCAGAATTTTGATGATAAAATTCTAACTCAATTATGAATCAATTGAAGTAATTATTGATTCTAGGATTAAACTTAGGATGAAAGCTATCTGCCCAGATTGAAAGCTTGGACCGCCGTGCCCTTGATGGTAATCTTTCAAAGCTTTCTCTCTCTACAGTCCATTTTTCGACGAAGCTCCGTTTGAGCTCGTCCAGCATTAAAACTTGCGATTCAAATTGCTAGAGAATAGTATGAATATGTAGAAACTCAATTTCAACAATTGGGAGTGTTTGATTAGTCAATTTGATAAAATCAAATTCGACTGTGTTAATAAATTGGAATTAGGGAAAATTGGGGATTTTTGAAAATTTGAAGGACCAAAATACAATTTTCTAAAATTGAGCATCAATTGGGCATGATAAAAATGATAGAGGGCCAATTGAGGAATTTTAGAATTTTTGGGGTAAAATTTACCATTTTTGTAAAGGAAGTGCAAAATGGTAATTTTGGAAAAGTTGGGGGACCAAATTGGAAATTTGGGAAATTAAACCTTTTATTGCGAAATAGAAAAAATTGAGGTCCTATGATAAATTTTAAATGTTTCGGGACTCAATTTAAGGAAAAATCAGCAATAAGGACTTAAAGTTAAAGAGAAATAACTTTAGGGACCTAATTGCAAATAAATGAAAGTTTGATTTTCTCATTCATTTGAAATGAATGAAGGCTATTAGGCTATAGGATAATGAATCAAGATGTTAATATCGTGTAGGAACATGAAGTACTAGGAACGCTAGCAAGGACAAGCTCACGTGAACACAAAGAACTAGTCTAGTGGAATTCACGGCATTAATAGGCGAGTGGGATTTTATATCATACCCGGTTAGGGATGATATGTACCTCGAAATGAAAACCCACTACCAAGTGGTATTTTAAACATTACAACTTAGAGGAGTGATGTGTAAATCATGTGGAAAAACTACTTACCAGTTGTAAGTAGATCACACCCGATTGGTATGATGAAAATTCCTCGAAGGAAGTTGAAAATCTGTCCATCGATTATGAGTAGAGATGTTCTTATATCCAGTCGGTATAATGGATAGTTGAAAATATATTTTTATCGAAAGTGCTCTCCCCTGATTGTGTGCCAATGCCTAAACAATTTGGGAGACCTTCTTGACGGGAGCTCGAATAGCTCTTATAGGGCAGGGGCCTCGGTTTTGGAACTTCTAGTGGGCACGAGAAGGAGCTCATAAACAAACATGAGATATGTGCCATAAAACTTTAATAAATGAGTTGTTTGGCCATGGTACCAAGACAGGACTGACATATTTAGTCAACTAGTGGCAGTGTGACATGACAGGTCTACGGACCAGTCAGGAAAAATAACTGCAAATTAAGTTGAGGGTCGGGGCCATTGGACCAGTGGCACAACAAATTATATGGCATGATAAGAAAATGATCTTTGTTCATGCACTATGATTATGGGACCATCAAGACACCCATGAGGGGTAGTGATGTGTCCTAAGGGCCCCGGACGACCCGGTGAGTATAAGGGCAGTTCGTCATACCAGGTGACCGTGCAAAATTTGGAGTAGCACTAAGCGCATGAGACCAGGGTGGGGATGGGATGAGGTTTCTATCCTCATATAGACATGAAGAATTGATTTTGAGATTGAGGGTCGGATGTCGCGTGCATCCACTCATTCTCAGGGTAGAAGTGGACATGCTTCTATCTAGGTGGTCGGTAAAGTCGCTCCGACACCACAAGTGGGTTTTGTTGACGGGTTGGCCTGCGAATGTGTGTTTGACCTTCATGATGAAGGATGTGTGTTGGGTGATGACACATCATGATTAATAAGGAAAGGGTTGTAAAAATAGAGATTTGATATGAAAGGATTTTTGAAAGAAAGGAGTCTGGCACACTCCATTACAAGTCTTTTTCTTAAAAAGTTAAAAGTTTTGAAAAAAACCCATTCACTGAATAGTCGTACTCACCCCCTCCCTTATATCCCTTTCAGGAAATTTTGGAAAGCCTACCATTAAAGACCATCAACTAATATGCTTGTGAGACAGGTATGATGAAATTAAAATATTATGCAGTTTTGATTTATGTTATTCTAGGAAAAGGTGCAGGTTTAAAGGACACCTTACTCATTATGGTCTATAATAAGGGTAAACCCTTTCATAAACTGGGAGAGTAGCAAGTTGATCATGGGGATCCGACCAAACTGGGTTAGGGCATGACAAAACAGTTCTGTCATCTGAGGGAAGAAGACGACACTGTTCTAAACTAGATCGGACCAGTATGAACTGGGTTCAAAGCTTAAACTGGTCGGTTCACCCCCAATTCGGCTAAATATTTCAAATTTGAAAATTTCTATATTCATCTAAATTCATTTTCTATCAAATGGTGGTCTCAAATCTAAAATTTTAATTTTAATCAAATGGTTCAATCTGGTTTGGATTTGGTTTACCTGAACCGCTTTGGTCTTCATCTCCAATTCATCCTAAAGTAATTTTTTATGACTTTTGTTACTCCTTAGGTCACTCGGGATCCATAAATTTCCCTCTTTGCCCTTTCTCTATCGATTTCGGTTCATGAACCAACTCGGTTCATAAATTCGTTCAATTTGGTTTGGATTCAATTTTCTTGAATCTGTCTAGTTTTCTCTCCCAAATTTTCCTAAGATCCTTTTCCAAGGTTTTATGAACCTTTTGGGTCCCTCGAGAGTTGTAAATTCCCCAAATTTCTTGTTACCTGATGATTGGTTTTGTGAACCGGTTCAGTTTTTCTCACTTGGGTTGACCGGTTCTTTCTTTGGTTTCCTTATTTTAAAGGGATGGGGTTTACAACTCTCCCATCCTTTTATGAGTTTTGTCCCCAAAACTAAATTAGCATCTTTTGTATTGGGAATAACTTCCCTTAATGTTCACTCAAGATTTGCTTGACATGCCAAAACTTTGGTTGTTCTTTCAGTTAGCCCTTTTGAATCACGAACTTATGGAATATCTTTTCATTTCTGTTGTTTACTCATTTCCCGGACTTTATCATAACTAGGCATGTCTTACCGACGCGTCAAAAAGGATATCTTTATATTCACTTCCTCCTCTACATAGGGTGGTTTCTTCCTCTTGATTGTTCTTACTCAAAATTTCAAGGTCAAGAGTTCCAAGATGTCTAATCGTTCCCTTGGTGTTAACTTACTTTCTTAGATCATCCTAGCATGCCTTCTTTAATTCTTCCACCCCACCATGCACTTCCTTTGCAACCTCATCTCCTTATCCCTCGTCACTTGGTTCCATTACCTCTTAGTTAGGATATGCATGATTCCCTAGAGTTTTCCTTCTTTGGTAGTATTCTTTCCCTTTCTTCCAAAATTCTAAGTGTCCTTAAGTGTATCTATCCTCAAAGTGACGTACTTAGATGTCATCCTTTCCTGTTTCCTCCTTGAAATTTTGTGGGTACGTCCTTTGTATTTTCTCTTACTTATATCACAACTTTATCTTTGTAGAAAATATAACTTTCATTATGATTATAACAAATTACAATTTTTAGCTGTATTTATTCCGGGGAATTTTGGTAAGTACTAACTACGGTACTAGGGTCTTCCCGTGTTTCTTCTTGGGCGAGGTTGTATACTCTGGTTGGGACCCTTGATGTAGTGGTGATGTCTTGCGCTTTGTTTAGTGCCCTTGGGTTTCCTTGAAGTGGTAGGTGGGTACTTTGTTGTGTATTGCCCTGAAGGACTGGGCAGTTCTTCACAAAATGGCCAAGTTGTCTACATTCATAGCGTATTCGACATGGTCCTTCATGGTTTTTCTAGCACTTGGAACTATAGAGGCTTCTTCTTGGCATAACTATATTTATCTCCCTTTGTGTATGATAACCTTCCATTGTCCTAGAGAACCCCAATCTTGTTCTCCATTTCTGTCCACCTAGCTCCTTTTGTCTTCTTCAACTGTCCTGACCTCCCTCCTCTTTCCTACCGGTCTGTTCTACCTAGCGGTGTCTAGTATGTACCAAACTTTCACATTCATGGGCCATGCTGATGATAGCATCTAAATCTGTGAGGCATCCTAGTATCACCAATCAATCCCGTATGTCCATATTAAGATCATCCACAAATCATTGGCAAACATTTGCAGGTCTAACTAGGTCAAGGGCAAAGGTTCTTAACTCGTTAAACTTGGTTTCAGACTCCGAGATAGAGTTAAGCCCTTGTCGGAGTCGGAGGAAGTCTTGTTTCTTATCATTGATTTGATGTGGAGCTAGATATTCCTCCGTATATCTTTCCTCGAATACCTCCCATGTGGGGGTGGTGGCATGCAAGCTTTTGACATTATCCCACCACCTCTTCGCACTAGCTTCCAGGAAAAACTCTGCCAAGATCACCATATCCTTTGATAAAATCTTGACTATCCCCATGAGTTTCTTGATAGCTAGCCAGTCCAAAGTAACTCCTCCATCCTTTTCTCCTAGGAATGGTTTACATCCTAATTGTCGGAGGGATTTGAGGTATTTGGGAATGTCCACTAGAGGAGGAATGTTAGCAGGAGGGGGATGGGATTGTACTTCCTCATGCTCAGCTCGAGGGTTGGTGTCCACCACATGAATGAGGTTAGGCCATACAAACACTCGAGTGAACTCTTCGGATAGTCTTTGATGTTCCAAGCTTAATCTAGGTGGGGTTGTCTAGGCTCCTCGGGGAGTTTCGATAGGGAGGGTTGGTTGGGCAATGTCAGACACTACGTCTCTAGTTCTCTTGGTTCCCTTCATGGGAACCATATGTAAATTTTAAAATTATTCATATTAGTTACTATGTTCTCTAGTCCTAATAATGTATTCGAGGAAACAAGCTCTAATACCACTCAAGTTGTCATGCCTTGACCCGGTTTGGTCGGATCCCGATGAGCAACCCACCACTCTTCCCAGTTTACTAAGGGTTTTCCCCTCATTTAAACCCGAGAGGAGTAAGGTGTCCTTTAAACATGTACCTTTCCTGGAATATATAAATTAAAACTGCATAAAAAAATTTTAACTTACATACCAATCTTACAGGTGTGACTAACAGGAGGTCTTCCAGTTTCCCTTGGTTACCAGAAAAGGGATATAAGGGAGGTGGGTGAGTTCAACAACTTAGTGAATATATATTTAAATTTTTACTTTTGGGGAAAATATTTGAATTTGAGTGTGCCAAACTCCATACTTTCTTTTAAAATAATTCATCCTCAAAATATCGATTTCATAGCCATTACACACTCTTCAACCCTAACCGGTGTGCTTATCAACCAACACATGCCCTTCATTACGATGGAAACACGCATGAATAAAACTCTATGTTCGTATGAGGATAGAGACCATATCTCGATCTCCTGCGCATGAATCTGAAACATAGAAGTTTCTAGAAATCCCAAACATAGTAGTTTCATGGAACACAAACACAAAAACTCCGTAGAGTACAATCACAGAACTTCATGGAGTACAAACACAAAACTCCATGACTAACTAGTATGACGAGAAACACAAACCCAGTAACTTCTCTTTTCCCTTATCGCCACTAGGTCATCCAGCAGCCCTTAGGACGCATCACTACCCCTCTTGGGTGTCCTAATGGTCCCAAACCTCACGTGCATGCATAAACAAAGTTTTCCTCAAAAGCCATTTAATCTTTGGTGCTACTTGTCCAAAGGCCACGATCCTCAACTCGACATGCAACTATTTGTCTTGACTGGTCCGTCAACCTGTCATGTCAGACTGTTGCCAATCTATGGAGTATGTTGGTCCTATCTCGGTACCTTGGCCAAACAATTCATTTACTTTAAATTTTCATGACTTAAAATCATATTTGTTTACGAGCTCCTACTCATGCCAACTGTCCTAGGGCCCACTGTTCGAGATTTTCAAAATCGGGCATATTAACATTAAAGTTCCAAAACTGAGGCCTTTGGCCTATTTGAGCTATTTGAGATTCCATTAGGAAAGTCTCCCAAAAGGTTTAAGTAGTGGCACACAGTCAGGGGAGGGCACTTCCGACAAAATACTTTTCAAATGTCTGTCATATCAATCGAGTATAAGGATATCTCCACTTATAACCGATTAACGGTTTTCCACTTCCTTTGAGGAAGTTTTATCATACCAACTGGGTATGATCGACTTACACCAGTAAGTAGTTTTTCCATGTGATTTTCACATTACTTCTCTTAGGTGTGATGTTTAAAATACCACTTAGCAGTGGGATTCCATTTTCGAGGTGCTTATCATCCCAAGTGGGTATGATATAAAAATCCCACTCACTCGTTAATGCAGTGAATTCCTCTCGACCGATTCTTTGTATTCACATAAGTTTGTTCTTGCCGGCGTTCCCGGTACATCGTGTTCCTACACGATATGAATATCTTTGTTCATTATCTCTGGACGTAATAGCCTTCATTCACTCCAAATGAATGAGAAAACTAAACTTTTCATTTATTTGCAATTAGGTCCCTAAAGTTACTTTTCTTTAAGTCTCTAATGATGGTTTTTCCTTAGATTGAATCCTGAAACTTTAAAATTTCACCTTGAGACCTCAATTTATTGAATTTCACAAAAAGGGGTTTAATTTCACAAATTTCCAACTTGGTCCCCCAACTTTTTCAAAATTACCACTTTGCCCCTACTTTACAAAAATGGTAAGTTTTGCCCAAAAAATTCAAAAAATTGCCCAATTGGTCCTCCAACATCTTTATCATACCAATTGGTCCACAACTTTATGAAATTACACTTTAGTCCCTCAAATTTTTGAAATTGCCAATTTTCCCGCAATTTTCTCACAATTAACCTTCTAACTCAGCTGAATTTGATTCCATCAAATTGACCGATCAAATGAGTTTAATTGTTGAAATTGAAGTTAGATTGGAGTTCCTACACCTTCATATGATTTAATTGCACTTTGAATCACATGATTTGGTGTCAGAATGAGTTCAAACGGAGCTTCGCCGGTAAACTAGTTTTAGATGGAGAAATCTTCGAAATTTTATCGTCGAGAACGCGGTAGTTGGAGCTTTCAATCTGGGTAGATAGCTCTTGTCCTAAGGTTTCTCCTAGGATCAAGAATTACATCAATTAATGCTAAATTCAGTGAGAATTTTATCATCAAAGTTCTGTTGGTTCTCTCTCTAGCACCGATTGGAAATTGCAGAGGGGAGCCAAATTGGCTTACGTTTCAACTCTAATTCAGTTGTAAGAGGATTGTGGACGTGTTGGGAGGGCTTGGTTTGGCTTGAGAAGGGCTCGAATTGGCCGATTTCAGCTTGGCTGAAATAGGGCAGCTTCGGTTCGTAGGAGCTACTCCACTGTTTGATCATGCTAGTGCTTCTCCGGTGACCCTCGAAGCAAATGTTCTCTACATGTGTGTATCTAACTTCTCCCCAGTTCTAAAGAACCCAACCATGCCTTCTTTAGGTCAGAAAGGACCCTATATCAGATCTCTGGTTCGAGCTTCACCGGAAATTGGAAGAGCTGAGAGAGAATGAAGTTTTTAGGTGTGGAGAAGATGAATGAGGAGGGGCTCTTTATGTAGAAAGCTCGGGGGAATTCTTGGTTGTTCGATTAATGCCTTAATGGCGGTCATTCATTGCCTGAAACTCCCTGGCTGGACACTTTTCAGCTTTTCCATGCACTGCATGATTTTTCGACGAGTGAAAAGTGATGTCATTTGAAGGAAGAAGACAACACTGTTTCGAACAGGACTAGACCAGTCCAAACCGGGTTCAAAGCTTAAACTGGTCGGTTCACCCTCAATTCGACCGAATTTTTCAAATCTAAAAATTTCTAAATTGATTTAAATTTATTTTCTATCAAATGGTGGCCTCAAATCTAAAATTTGAATTTTTTAAACCGCCTAGAAAAATGAATTTAGCATTTGGTTCAGTAGTGGTTTAAACTAGTTCGATCCGGTTCGGATCCAGTTTAGGTGAACCGGTTTTGTTTTCATCTCCAATTCATCCTAAAGTCCTTTTTTTATGCCTTTTGTGACTCTTTAGGTCACTCGGGAACCAACTCGGTTCATAAACCGGTTCAATTGGGTTCGGATCCAGTTCTTCTGAACCGGTCTAGTTTTCTCTCCCAAATTGTCCTAAGATCCTTTTCCAAGGTTTTATGAACCCTTTGGGTCACTTGGGAGTTGTAAATTCCTGAAATTGTCCATTCCCTAATGATCGGGTTTGTGAACCGGTTCAGTTTTTCTCACTTGGGTTAACCAATTCTTTCTCTGATTTCCTTATTTTAAAGGGACAAGGTTTATAGTTGACCAATAAGAGTGTGACACATGTCCCCAACAACGGCCAAACTAAAGAAATTTCATGTCATCAGGAATTGATCAATAGGCATGTGACACTTGTCCTTAGTCAACGGTTAATTGAAGGAATTACCTATCAGTGATGCTGACCAATAAGAGGGTGACACGTGGAAAGTGCGCCAAGTCAGAAGCTAGCTAGGATGACCAAGAATAATTGACCAATCAGTTACAGACATGTGGCAATCCCATGTAAAATTACCACCGTCAACTAGAAGAGGACATGTGGCAAAAGAATAGTGCATCACGTGGGAAAACTGACGCATTCAAATAAACTAATCAGTGGAAGCCCCATGGCAAAGTCACCAATGGTCAGATTCGATCAACCACCATTTTAGATAGAGTGACCAATGGGAGGCTGCCATGTGTCCAGTCAACGGTTCAAAGGATGACTCTGATGCTTAGTTTGATGTTGTGTCAGCAACACTAGACAATCAGTGCACCACATGGCAACTCTCACATGTGAAGCTCGCACTCGTGTACATAGTGTCATCTTCTACCTTAGACTTCTAAATGGAAAGAGGAGAGGGGTGGTCACCTTATGTTCGGCAAGTCATAAATTACTCTGATAAGGCCTTAAATTGGAGAATTATTGGCCTACTGATTATGAACAGATTGAAGCATTAGCTCTCAAGCTCCCCTCCAATCATCCTCTTCACACCTCCAAAGTTTAGAGAACCTGAACTACTCTAATTTCCCACCACACCTGATCTAGAACTCCAACATCAATCCATTACTTTACCTCCGAATGCAAAATTGGGTTCTTTGGAATCCAAAGGAAGTCCTCTACATTCTAACACACTGCTTTTAGCTCGAGGATAGTTGGGTTAGCGGTGGTGGGATCCCACAGTAAGCTTGCTTCATCAAAAGAATCTTCCTGAATGAGTCAACCTTCTTCCGAGCCACCTCCGGATCTCCTATAATCGATTCGATCCAACAACCTTCAACCCTCTATGACCGAGCCTAATCCTCCATGAGCCCAAGAAGTAAGCTATTAACGTTTCCCTTCGCCAAAATAATCAATATACAAATGAAAATTGTGAAAATTTACTTAATCAAATTCTCATTGCTTAGATCATCAATTGAGGTGAACATTGATCCTATGAGAATCCTTTCAATGAGAGCTAGGTCCCCATACCAAGAACCCCAACAACTGTGTCTTCATTGGTACGAAATATGAGCTTTCTCTCTCTAGAAAATATGTTCAACAAAGCTTCATTTGAACTCAATTATATGCCAAATTGGACTATTCAAAACAGATATTGATCATAACGAGGTAGATAAGATGATTTGTGCATGATGGGAGAAAATTGTTGAAGTTTAATGGATTAAATTGAAGATTTAAGGATTTCAGAGCAAAAATGGAATTTTTGAAGAAATTGGGCAAAACTGGGGTTTTTTTGATGAATTAATATTCTAATTGTAAATAAGAGAAGTTTAGGGATTTAATGGCAATTAAAAATAAATTTTGGGATTTATTTGAAATTAAAAATATATATATGGATTTATTTGTAAATTAGGTAAAATCAAAGATTTATTTATAAATAAAATTAATATGATGATAAAATCGTACATAAAGTAACTCTAAGAATTTAATTGTAAATACATGGAATATATTTTCCAATATCATAAACATAGAAATTTCTATGTAAATAAAAGAATGCATAAGGATCTAAGAGAAATGTTTATGATTTAATTCTACATAATTCTGTCGTTACAAACACCTCCACGTACGTACAAAACACCGATTGTAAAACTTCAGAAATCCATTTGGGAAAAGCATGGCACAAACCCGAGTGAGTGAGATTTCTAGTAGCAAGATCAGTTGAGTAGATGGAAGTTAAATTCAAGTTAAAATGTCTTTTCTAGAAATATTCCACCTTTACTATGTGAGATTGCTTAAAATGATTTTTGGGTGATATTTTCGTTGAGATCTTAAGGAATGAATCCTATAGACATTATAAAGTCCCAATGGGCCTAAGGCTACAATTTTCAAAGAAAAATGGACCCAAGGCCAATGGAAGCATGTCCAATCCGGTAAATAAATTTTGATTTATGATCCTGATAAAAGTTAGCACAAATGGATAATTTGTATTTAAGATGCTGATCCAAAGTCGAGTTGTAGCCGACTAGGCTAGTAGTGCAAAGAGAAAGGTCATAACCCAAACACTATTGTTTGTGATTATAATTGTATGGAATGACAAGATGCTTGGTATGGTATAATGGTGGTTTTATGGGCTATTGGATAGCAAGGATTGGATAAGGGAAGCTATTGCTAGTCTTGTATGTCATAGAGCTATAGGAGCTCCATGTGTAACTCGACTTGGTGAAGAAGAAAGGTCGCTAACCTCTTTAGCAGAAAACTTCAATAGAAAAGCATAATGGTTAGGCATTGGTACTCACACAAACTAATAGTTATGGTTATAGCGTCGTACCAATGTAATAGAGGTTGTAACCTCTCACCAAGGTGGTATGCAAAGATGCTTTAAACCACAAGTACAATAAATAAAACATTTGCTCTATGAATTATTGATCCCTTTTATGTGAAAAAGGCTGTTTGATTTTTTTGTCTAATAGAAACTCATAAAGAAATATGATATGAACACAATGATGTATAAATCATCTTCTTGGAACCTTGCATAGTTATCCTGGTTCCTCCTCACTGAGTTACCTAACTCACCTCTCCCATAACTTTTTAAGGAAATTATGAAGAGAAACTTTTTTGAAGATATTCTCGCTTGGTATTTGAGGAGAAGTTTGAAATTGGGTTACCTAGATCATTTGTGAACTTTATAAAAGATATTCTAAGGAGAGTATGGATAACCAAAATTTCAAATTGGAAACTATGGTTCAAAGTGAACTTAAAAGATGAAGAGAAATTAAATGAGACCTGAAGTGATCCCCCTACTCATGAACCTATAGGGCAATGTCTAAAAGTGCTGACCAATTAGAGTGTGAGATGTGTCCCTTGTACCCGGTGAAACTAAAGAAATTCCACATCATCCCGAATTGACCAGTGGAAATTTGATATGTGTCCTCAATCAACAATCAACTAGTGAAAATCCCTGTTAGTTAGGCTGACCATGAGAGGGTGACTCCTGGAAACTGCGCTATGTCAGTGTCTAGCTTGGACGACCGGGAAGATGTGACCAACCATTAATTGACACATGGAAATGCCACATCAGATGACCACCACCTAAGGCCAATGGAAATGGGTCCAATCCCAAAAATAAATTTGGATTTATGAGTTTGATCAAAGTTATCACAAATGGATAATTTGTGTTTAAGCTGCTTATCCAAAGTCGGGTTGTAGCCTGTTGGGCTAGTATCGCAAAGAGATAGGTCTCAACCAAAAAACTATTATTTGTGATTGCAATTATATGAAACCACGAGATGCTTGGTACATGGTAGTGGTGATTCTATGGGCTACTTAATATCAAAGTTGGGGTAAGGGAAGCTATCGTTGATCGTGTATGTCATAGAGCTCTTAGAGTCCCATGTGCAAATAGACTTGGTGAAGAAGAAAGGTTTCATCCCTCTATTACTGTAAACTACAACAAAAAAATCTTGGGTTGGGAAATGGTGCTCACACAGACAAATAGTCGAGATTGTAGCCTTGCACTAATGTGATAGAGGTTGTACACTCTCACTAAAGTGGTAGGTAAAGATGCTTTGGACCACAAGTACAGTAGATAGAATATCTACTCTGCGAATGATTGACCCCTTTTATGAGAAATAGGGTCTTTGATTGTTTGCTTAATACAAACTCATAAAGAAATATGATGTGAACATAATGATGTATAAATAATCACTTTGGAACCTTGCATCGTTATCCTCATATGTGCTCACTGAGTTATCTAACTCACCAATCCCTTAAAGTTTTGAGGAAACTATGAAGAGGAACGTTTTTTGAGATATTGCTACATTGTATGTATGGAGATGTTCGAAATTGTGTTCCCTAGAATATTTTTTATCTTTTTTAAAGATATTCTAAGATGAGTAAAGATTACCGAGATTTCACATAGGAAACAATGGTTCAAAGTGAACTAAAAAGGTGAAGAGAAATTAAATGAGACATGAAGTGATCTTGAGTGATCATTGAAGTTCCTAAAGTCCATAAAAACAATTCAAATGTAAATTGGAAGAGAGATCTAGATTGGATCAGGGCAAACCAAAACCGAACTAGTCAAAATCAAATTGAACCGTGAATAACTAATTCAAATATTCATTTTTAGAGGTGACTTAAAATGTCAAATTGTAAAATTTAAGTCACCATCATGTAGAAAATTAATTTAGATGAATTAAGAAATTTTTAATTTTTAGAAAAATTATCAAATTTAGCTTGAACCGATCGTTTTTTATTTCGGGTCGCCTAACCCTAATCAAATTAATAAGTCAATAGTCCATCTCAGTCAACGGATCTCTAGCACAACGTGTAAAAGCAATGACCAATTAGAGTGTGACACATGTCAGTCGTCAACAATCAAATTAAAGAAATTCCACATCATTGGAAATTGACCAATGAGAGTGTGACACGTGTCCTCATTCAACAGTCAACTAAAGAAAATCCCCGTTAGTCAGTTTAACCAATGAGAAGGTGACTCGTGAAAAGTGCGCCAACTTAGCAACTAGCTAGGATGACTCGGAATGTGAAACCCATCACCTCGAATCAAGGAAACCAAAAAGAACAGATAAATTTAATAATAAAATAGAACCAATTAATGAACCATAAATGTTGAAGAAGGGTTGAAATCGGAAATTGGAAAATCCCAAGTAACCAAGATGTCACTAAAATCATGGGAAAGGATCATGAAGGAAATTGGATGAGAAAATCAGAACGGTTCGGGGCGAACTGGACCTGAACCCGGTTGAACCATGAATGAACTAGTTTCTTAATTTATTTTTATAGGTGGCTTAAAAAGATCAATTTGGGAAATTGAGGCCACCATTGAATAGAAAATGAATTTATACAAATTTAGAAAATTTTAATCTTGAGAAAACTGGTCAAATCGGGCCTTAACCGACTGAGTTTCATTTTCTAGTCACTAAAACTGGTTTGACCGAACCGGTCAACGGTCCAGCCGGTCAATGGGCCGCTGAATAGTCAATGCCCAATCAGCACGCACATGACCAATCAGCGTGCGATGCATGGCAAGGAGCACTCCAATGAGAGGCTGCCACGTGTCCATTCAACCGGTCAATGACTGATGTGACGGCTGAGTCGGATTGCCATGTCAATTGTACAGACCAATCACATGCTACAACGTGGTCAGCCCACATGTGCAAAGCTCAGATGTGCCGAATAGTTTCATCTTCTTCCTTCGTTCGATGACACTATTCATCGAGGAAAAATTGTTCTTTCCTTTTCCAGCAAAGGAAATTTGCTTCGATTTGGGCAATTTTCGATCAGGATGAGCGTGACCAGTATGGAAACTAGTCAAGTAGAGGGTCGCCGAGCTCCCGTTTTAAAGAGCTCCCCTCTGTTCATCCTGTACACACCTCAATTGCTCTTTTTCTCTAAAATGCTCTATTTTCCAGTGAAGATCGAACCAGAGCTCTGACTTGGCCACTTCCTTTAGCCTTAAAAGATGAATTTGGGTCTTACAGACTTAGGAAGAAGTCCGCTCCTATTGCTTACCTCCAACCGACACTAGCACCGACGAGCTTGAAAAGTGAAGTAGCTCCTTCGGATGGAAGCTGCTCTATTTTTGTCGATCGCAATTCGACCAATTCAGACCTCCTACGGCCTAATTGAGTCCTACCATAGCCTCTACGACCATCACACAACCTCTCCAGAGATGAAAGGTAAGCCAATTCGACCCTTCTCCGTCGTTATTGTTTAGTTCTAGAGAGAGAAAGTGACAGAGTTCATTGATCGAATTCCTCTTGATCCTAACAACAATTGCCCCAAATATTGGCAAGAGCTAACTTCCCCGATCAAGAACTTGGATCTCCGCGCCCCCAATAGTAAGCTTTTTAAGCTTTCTCTCTTTACGTCCAGTTTTACAGCGAAGCTCCTATTGAGCTGGTTTCTCACCAAATAATACGATTCAAAGTGCAATTGAATTGCATGAAAGTATAGGAACTTAATTATGATATCAATTTGAGAAACTAACCCCAATTGAATGGCCAATTTGAAGAAATCAAAATCAGTTAGTAGAGAGGGGCAAAGATTGGGGGAAAAGTTTAGGAAATTTTGGGACATCGAAAAATTGAGAGACCTTCATGCAATTTCTTAAAATTGACCATCAATTGGTAATGAGAAAGATATTAGAGGATGAATTGGTCAATTTTTTAAAGAATTTGGGGTCAATTGGCTATTTTTGGAAAGTAGGGGCAAAACGGTAATTTTAGAAAAGTTGGGGACCGATTTGGAAAATTCAAGCCCTATTTACAATTTTAAGAAAATTAAGGACCCAAGGAGGACATTAGGAGTCCTTAGGACTTGATTGTGGAAAGATTGAACACTAGAGACAAAAAGTCAAGAAGTATGAACTTTAGGGACCTAAATGCAATAAACCAAACATTTGTGCCTAGTAGCTAATACTTGAAAATCTAGAAAGTTTTCTTGCTAAACCGTAACTTATTACAGTGGTCAACCCATGTAGGGACTCTTGAGACCAGAACGCGAACAAGAGAGCTAGACTCAAACTTGGAAAACCAATTGGGGATGAACACGTCACAGTCATCGGATTAGTGGGATTATCATACGTCATACCCGGTTGGAGTGATGAGCACTTTATTAGGTGAAAAACCCATTTACCAGTTGTAAGGGGATTATTTATACATCATACCCGGTTAGTATGATAAACTTCTTTACTAAAAGGAAAAACCAGCATACCGGTTGAAGCAGACCTATCTTTATCATCATACTTGGTTGGTGCGATGAGTTAAAAGAAGATTTTGTCAGAAGTGTTCTCTCTTGACTATGTGTTATTGCTTAAACTATTTGGGAGACCTTCTTGATAAGAGCTAGAACAACTTCAACAGGCCAAGGGCCTCGAATTTGAACTTATAGGGCTCAAGGCCCAGGTTTTGAAAAATGCGGGAAGTGGGCCCAAGGCTAGTGGGCACAAGCTGAAGCCCATAAACAAACATGAATAGGAAGAGCCATGAAAAGTCTCATTAAAAGTGGAAATAATAATGTGATTTGCCATGGTACCAAGTCAAGACCGACAAGGCTCAATGGGCTGGCAGTGCATCAAGGCTAGCTCGACGGAACGGCCGGACAAACAACTGCAGGCTGGGTTGAGTGTCAGGGCCGTTCGACCATTGACACCAAAGAGAATTGCTAAATATACGAAAACTATTATTTGTGCATGCACTTTTGGATTCAGGACCATCATGATGCCCAAGAGGGGTAGTGATGGGTTCCAAGGACTGCTAGATGACCTGGTGGCGATAAGTGCAATGCATCGGGCTAGTTAGTCATGAAGCTCCAGGAGCTTCTTGTGCATTGAGACTACGAGTCTATTCGTGTAAACTTGAGAGGTGTTAGAGTTGTGTTCCCTCGAAAGCATTATCAAAACTATGACCTTACACTAATAAAATCTAATAACTCTATAGGAAGGAGAGTCCCTAGGAAATTCGCGGTTCGAACTCTCCCCACTCACGGACCCTTGAAAAAGATCCCCACCTCAAGCAAGACAAGCAACCAAACACTAGTTAAATATGAAAAGTGAGTACTGAAGGACATGGTCACAGACTATAGGAAACTTCTTGGGGACGTACTGAAACAAGCCAACATCCCAAATCTTTTCCCAAGACAAGAAGAACCCACACCTTGGCCAAGGGGCCCATCACCACCTTCGGCACCGCGACAACTGGAAAGGACCCCAACTCGTAGGGAGGCCTAGAACAACTACTAGGAAGCTCACGCAACTTTCATGAAGATTTTCTAGGAGCCCCCACCAGCCCAATACAACATAGACCTTAGAACATGGATAAAGTGGGCCTATGAGTGTGAAGCTGAAATGCTGGGAAGGTACGGGCTCGTGGTATTCCATGGGGTCCGTCCTAGCGGGTAGGCCTGCTAGGAATATGGACAGACAGCTACAAGCCCTCGGACCGCGAATCCTGAAACAGTTCAGAGGCAAACTTCTGGCCTATAACCACGAGGAATTAGAATGAGAAGTAGTGAAAAATACTATAATAAGATATAGACGATAAGAACTATTTCCTTAAATGAATAAAATGCGTATTTCCTTTTTACTACAACTACTATTGGCAAGTTATCACACATCAAGTTCCTAAAGCAACAAACAAATCAAGGTAGTACATGAAAGGACCGCCTAAGCATACAAGAAGGAATCCCCAAAATAAAGGATGTTAAGTCTAGCACAACCTGACCTAAGCCCAAGTAAGTTCTAATAGGGATAAGGAACTTCAAAAGGAGCCAAAACTTTAAGGAATCAAATGGGGTACAAGAAAGGAGAGACACCAAGGATGGTCCTCAGGACCGCCACAAACAAGTAAAAAGGAGGATGACAAAATTCTAGGGTTAGACAAGATTTGAAAGACAAGTAACCGACCAAGAAAGGGAACTATGGAAAGAACACATCCCAACCAAAAGGCTAAGTGTCACGTCCCGACCCGATTTGGTCAAATCGCCGTGTGCAACCCACCTCTCCCTTGTTTTAAGAGGGGTTCCCCATTTCTTTAATCAATAGGCTCCCTGCATAAAATAACCTTGTTCCCCCACCTCTCCCTTGACAAAAAGTAGGTCCTGGAGTTTTCCTTATTCATTTGTTCAACTCCTAAAAAAAGATATAAAAGAGGGGTGAGTTTCTAAAACGTAGTGAATGGGTGCTGGGAGAGAGTTTTCGTAATCAAAACATCTTTAATTAGAGTGTGCCAAACTCCTTATTTCCTTTAAAATGTTCTTTCGTAAAATCACAGTTTTTGAAACCATTTTTCCTTATTTTACTCATTAGGTGTGTTAACATTCAACACATGTCTTTCATCAGGAAGGGATCACACATTCACAGGGCAGCCCGTCCATTGCACCCACTTTTGGCGTTAGAGCGACATTGCCGACCACCAAGATAGAAGCCCGTCCACTTCTACCCTAGGAATGAGTTGATTTTTATGACATCCGATCCTCAAACCCGAAATCAACTCCATGTCTATATGAGGATAGAGGCCTCATTCCGATCCCACCCCGACCTCATGCGCATGAAGCTACGTCGAGCTTCCCTGACTACTGGCACGACAAACCGCCCTTATCTCCACCATGTCATCCACTAGCCCCTAGGACGCTTCTCTACCCCTCTTGGGCATCTTCATGGTCTCGAACCTCAAGTGCATGCAGAAACAATAATTTTCCACAAATCCATTTATCTTTGGTGCCACTAGTCCACTGGCCCTAACCCTTCACTCGACCTATAGTTGTTTGTCTTGACTAGTCCGTCAACCAAGCCCTAACACACTGCCACCACTCCATCAAGTATGTCGATCATGTCTTGGTACCATGGTGGAACACATATTCATTTTAGTTAAAGTTTCCATGGCTTTCATTTCACATGTTTTTTTACGAGCTCCTATTTATGCCAACTAGCCATGGGCCCACTGTATGTGATTTTCCAAAATTGGGCATTTTAGCTCCACAAGTTCCAAAACCGATGCATCTGGCCTATTTGAGCCGTTCTAGCTCTTGTCAAGAAGGTCTTCCAAAAATTTTAAGCATTGGCAGACATTTAGGGGAGAACATGTCTGACAAAATAAACTTTCCATCCATCACACCAATTGAGTGTGATGTCATCTCCGCTTACCAATGGTAAGTGAGTTTTCTCCTTCCTTCCAGGAAGTCCATCATACCAACCGGGTATGTTCTCTCTACTTACAACCGGTAAATAGTTTTTCTGCATTGTTCTCACATCACTCCAACTGGGTGTGATGTCAAAATCCCACAAAGAAGTGGTTTTTCATTTTCTAAGTGCTCATCATCCCAACCGAGTATGATGTGAATAGACCCACTCACCCGTTAACCATGACATGTTCGTCCTTGGTAGCTTTTCCCAAGTCGATGCAAGCTTCTCTTGTTGGCATTCCGATCCCTCGTGCTCCTACACGATTTGGACATCCTTATATATTAATATTTGGCATAACAACCTTCGTTCCTTATTCATAAATGATAAAACTCAAAATTTCCAATTAATTGCACTTATATCCCTAAAGTTCATTTTCCTTGACTTTAAGTCCCTAATGCAAACTTTTCCCTAAATTGAGTCCTGAAACTTCCAAAATTCACTTTGGGTCCTGAATTTACTAAAAATTATTTAGGGCCTCAAGTTTTCCAAATTTCCAATTTGGTCCCCAACATTTAAAAAATTACCATTTTGCCCCTACTTTACAAAAATGGTAATTTGACCCCAATTAATTCCAAAAATCAACCAATTGGTCATCGATATCCTTTCCATGGCCATTTGGCCCTCAATTTTGGTAAATTACAATTTAGTCCCTCAATTTTACGAAATCCCCAAATTTTTTCCAATTTTCCCCCTTTCAAACTAGCCGAATATGATTTTATCAAATTGACCATTCAATTCAGGTTAATTGCTCCAATTGAAGTATGGATCAGTTCCTACACTTCCATATGATTCAATTGAGCTTTGAATCATGTCATTTGTCTACGAATTGAGGTCAAATGGAGATTCTCCTAAAAAGTGACAGTAGAGAGAGAAAGCTTCAAAATGTTACTGTCGAAGGTGTGGCGGTCCTATCTATATATCGGGGAAGATTGCACTTGTCACGCCCCGACCCAGTTTGGTCGGATCCCCATAATCAACCCGCCACTCTCCTGATTTATTAAAGGATTTCCCCTTATTATAGAATGTAAAGAGTAAGGCATCCTTTCAACCTGCACCTTTTCTAGGAATAAGATAAAACAAAACTGCATAATATTTTAATTTCATCATACCTATCTCATAGACATCTTAGATAATGGTCTTTAAGAGTAGGCTTTACAAAATTACCTGAAAGGGATATATGGGAGGGGGTGAGTACGACTACTCAGTAAATGGGTTTTCAACACTTTTATCTTTAAGGAAAAAGAATTGTATTGGAGTGTGCGAGACTCCTTTCTTTAAAAAATCCTTTCTTTTAAAATCTTGGGTTTTAACACCATTTCCTTATTTAATCATGGTGTGTCATCACCCAACACACATACTTCATCATGAAGGTCAAACACACATTCGCAGGCCAGTAGGTCCACTAAACCCACTTGTGGCGTCGGAGAGACTTTACCGGCCACCTAGATAGAAGCACATCCACTAAAATAATGAGTGGATGTATGTGACATCTGACCCTCAATCCCAAAATCAATTCTTCGTGTCTGTATGAGGATAGAGACCTCATCTTATCCCCACCCCGGTCTCATGCGCTTAGTGCTACTCCAAATTTTGCACGGTCACCTGGTACAACGAACTGCCCTTATAATCACCGGGTCGTCCAAGGCCCATAGGATGCATCACTACTCCTCATGGGCGTCTTGATGATCCCATAATCATAGTGCATGCACAAACAATATTTTCTTATCATGCCATATAATCTGTGGTGCCACTAGTCCAACGGCCCCGACCCTCAACTCAACCTGTAGCTGTTTGTCTTTAATGGTCTGAAGACCTGTCATGTTACACTGCCACTAGTTGATTGAATATGTTGGTATTGTCTTGGTACCATGGCCAAACAATTCACTTATTAAAGTTTTATGGCATATAATTCATGTTTGTTTACGAGCTCCTGCTTGTGCCAACTGGCCATGGGCCCACTATACAAGATTTTTCAAAATTGGGCATATTAGCCCCCATTTTCCAAAACTGATACTCCCGACCTATCAGAGCTATTCGAGCTCCCGTCAATAAGGTCTCCCAAATTATTTAAGCATTGGCACACGGTGAGGGGAGAGCACTTCCAACAAAATATGTTTTCAACTGTCCATTATACCGATCGGGTATAAGGACATCTTCGCTCATAACCAATGTACGAGTTTTCAACTTCCTTCGAGGAAGTTTCATCATACCAACCAGGTATGATCTACTTATAACTGGTAAGTAGTTTTTTCACATAATTTTCACATCACTCCTCTATGTTGTGATGTTTAAAATACCACTTGGTAGTGGGTTTTCATTTCAAGGTACTTATCATCCCCAACTGGGTATGATATAAAATCCCACTCACTCGTTAATGTAGTGAATTCCACTAAATTGGTTCCTTGGGTTTCCATTCAACCTGCAACTACTGAGGAAGGCCGAATTGGCTTTCCATTCAACTCAGTTGGAGTCATCTAAGTGCTATGGGGATGTTGGGAAAGCTTGGTTTGGCCTAAGGAAGGCTGAATTTGGCTAATTTCAGCTCAGCCGAATTAGGGCAGCTTCGGTCCACCAGAGTTACTCCAACAGTCCTTGCATCGAACGGAGGGTGCTATTAGATAGCTGACTTTCCCAAAGTCTAAAGAACCCGACCTCACCTTTTGAGGTTAAGAAAGATGCCCAAGTCGGAGCTCTAGTTCGAGCTTCACCGGAAATTGGAGCAGTTGAGAGATAATGGAGTTTTCAGGTGTGATGAGTAGGAATGGGGAGGAGCTCTTTATATAGGGAGCTCGTGGACTTATTGGCCATCTGCTTACCACATTTATGGCACTCATTCATGGTGTGAAACGCCCTGAACAAAGATGATTCAACTTCACCGGCGCTGTCTGTTCTTCTGGCGAATGAACAGTGCTGTCATATGAAGGAAGAAAATGACACTATTTTGAACCGGGCCAGACCAGTCTGAACCGAGTTCAATGCTAGAATTGCCTAGTTTAGGCCTAATTCGACTGAGTTTTTAAATATTAAAAAATTAAAAATTCATTCTCTATCCTATGGTGGCTTCAATTACCCAATTTGAATATTTTAAGCCATATAGAAAAATGAATTTATCAACCGATTCAATGATGGTTCAAATCAGTCAAAACTGGTTCAATCCGATTCTAATCTCGTTCACCTGAACGGGTCTGGTTTTCTCATCCAAATTGTCCCAAAATCCTTTTCCATGGTTTTTAAGACTCTTTGGTCGTGATTTGTAAATTTCCCAATTTTCCCATTCTCTGACGGTTGGAGTTCGTGAACCAATTCAATTTTCTCACTTGGGTTGGACGGTTCTTTCCCCGATTTCCTTATATTTAAGGATTGGGTTAACAACTCTTCCCTCCTTTTAGGAGTTTTGTCACCAAAACTTATTCAACATCCTTTGCATAGGAAATGTTTGACATGCTAACATTTCGGTTATTTTCACTTAGCCCCTTTTAACACACATTTTAAGGAATTTATTTTCCTTCCCATTGTTTACTCATTCCATGGAGCATATCCTAGTTAGGTATGCCTTACCTGTGAGTTCAATGGTATATCCTCAGGTTCATATCTTCCTTTGCATAGGGCAAGATTCTTTTCCTTGAGGTTCTTACTCAGGATTTCAGGATTGGGAGTTCCAAGATACCCAATCATTCCTAGGTCTAGTAATTCTCTTTATCATCAAAACCCTTACCTCAGTGTTCTCTTGTGCTATGTGCTTGCTTTCATAGATTTCAGTGTTAGCTCATTTTGTCAAGTTTTGACCCTTCTTATGTCCTTCCTCATTTTCAGTGGAGTCCTTTCTTCAAGGACTTTCCTTTCTCTTAATACACTCTTACCTGCTCATGATCACTTCCCAATTCTTTTTTTCGAGTTAATCCCCTTAGGTCTATTTGTCGATTACTTGTTTGGGAAAGTTCCCTTATTATGATTTTGCTCTCTACTATGTCCCTCATAGTAGAGACTTTGACCCTACGAACTACATGTTTAACCTTCTTGTCATTCCTTGAAGATTTCTTTCCTTCCTTTCTTCTTACCCCCTTTTATCTTAGACCTTTGCTCGTTTGAACCCTTCTCTAAATAAAAATTCAATTTCATCCCTTATTCGTTACTTGAGGCACTTCCGATTCTTGGTCTTATTACGTGTATCCACACAATGTGTAGTCATCTCCTCTTTAGGCTACATCAATTGAGCATTGACGACCACCAGTCTTGATGTCAATGATCATTTACTTTAATCACTTCTTAATTGGAGGTTTTACTTTTCCAAGGGTTCTTAGATGTGCTTCCCTTTGTTTCCTCTTTTATGGGTAGTCCACCCCCTTCTTACTCGCACGACATCTTTTAATACTATTTTCCTACTTACACATTACATGGACTTAACTTACTCCTTGGGTCCTCTTGGGTACCTTTCCTTTGTACTTGATCTTTCCATCTCAATCACCAGATCATTTATGATCTTATCTTCTTTTCCACTTCTGTTGGTTTCATTACTTCTTGGTTGGGACACGTATGTCCTTCCAAGGCTTCCTTCCTTGGTAGGATTTATACTCCTTTCTCCTGTAATTCTCTTCTAGCTTTGCCATTGAAAACATCTAACCTTAAATGACATTCTCTGATGCCATTCTCTCTTGCATACATTTATTCTTGAAACCTTACGTGTACTTCTTGTGAACCTCATCTTCCTTCTCCCTTGCTCCTAGTACCATCTATTTCTTTTAGGTGGAAATCACATCTTCTTTGTTTTAGGATCTCTTGATCATCCTACAGAAGGCTCGCCTAACCTTCTCATGGCTTTTTGGTTGTTACTTCAGTTTCATCCATTGATCTCTTTAAAGCTTTTACTTCATCCTTATTTCCCAATTGTTTTTGGCCTTTCCAACTCTTCATTCTTTACTGGAGTATTGACCTTCACAAGGGTCAGCTCGTTAACTGCCTCAATCCTATTATTCTCCTTATCAAATTATCATGAGGCCATTGTCTCTTGAGTCTTCCTGGCCTAAATGTCCATCTTACTTCCATTTTTAGGGTGTAGTCCTCACCACTTCCCGATCCATCTTAGGGCATCATTTATTCTCCTTGATTATTCTATTGTTATTAGTTACCTCCTTCAACAAATTCCGTTTAAAATTCTTATTTGGCTCCTCTAGTCTTCGAGAGTAGGTCACACCTGGCCATCTAGGTACGCCCTTAACCACCTGTGTCTTTTATTTGTTTCATGTCTTTTATATCCATTTCATTAAAAGTTTTCATTTCACATATTTGTTTACAACCTCCTAATTGTGTCAATTGGGCTTGGGCCCACTGTATGTGATTTTCCAAAATCGAGCATTTTAGCACCCCAAGTTCCAAAACTCAGGCTCTGGCCTATATGGGCTATTCTAGCTCTCGTCAAGAAGGTCTCCCAAAAATTTTAAGTATTGGCACATAGTTAGGGGAGAACACTTCTGACAAAATAAACTTTCCATCCATCAGACCAATCGGGTGTGATGTCATCTCCGTTTACTACCGGTAAGTGGGTTTTCACCATCCTTCTAGGAAGTCTATCAAACCAACTAGGTATGTTCTCTCTAGTTACAACCTATAGGTAGTTTTTCTATAAAATTCCCACATCACTCCAACTATGATGCGAACCCCACCAATATGCTGATGACACTCTACACCAAATATAGCAACGATCCCAAGACTTTCTTGACACAAGTGCGAAAAGATGGAATATACCTTGTTTATGTGAGAAACAAGGTATGGGATATGTAGACGCCACACCCAAATCCTCTAAGAAGAACTCTTAGGAAACCTCGGGTGATAAGTCTTGATTGCTTGAATGCCACAGGTAAAAACCTGATAAGTTCAAAAAAGCTCTTTCAAGATAGAAAGAAGACAAAACCTCACAAGATTGAAATTCCAAAGTATATCTCCAATGCTGTGGAGTATGCCTTTTATAGGCTAAGAAAACAATCGAATAGCCCACAAAATAAGGAAAAAAATCTATTATGGTTATAAACTAACCATATCTAATCTAAATATCTAAGATATTTAATAACTAATTTGAAAATCTAAACTACCTAATATTATCCTAAGAGATTTATTAATATAATAAATGTCTCCTTATTAATTAAATCTGAACCTTCTCTTGGGCTCTTCATTTGGGCTTCCATTTGAATATTCAACAATCTCATTAATCAGTCCATATAAAGCCTATTTGAATCTTTTAGCCCCTTAACCTTGTGATTGGGCCCTCTTGAAGTCTCAAGTGATCATTTATCCCATTTGGTGACGAAGTGTTCAGCTCCATTGCTGGGTCGGTTGATTGGACTTGTAATTTCGTAGTCTATATTTATGTTATTGCTAACAATATATTTGCTAGATAATTTCCTGTTGTAATTATTATTACTAAGTTTTAACACTTTAAATAATCATTTAAGAAATTTTGATAGTTTTATATTAATAAATAGTTCATTCCTCAGATGTTGTAAAGTCCAAGGTACAAGAGATATTGGTTTATTATTCATCACGAATAAGTACCTATCTGTTGATCTATCATATGTAATGTGACGATCTAACTTCCAAGGTTCTCCCAATAAAATATGACATGCATGCATTGGCAATATATCACATAATATTTCATCATGATATTTCCCAATAGAGAAGGACACTATCACCTGTTGGGTTACCTCAAGTTTGGGTTGATCATTTAGCCTTTGAATTTGATATGGCTTTAAATGCTTCGTTGTATGTAATGCCAACTTCTCCACAAGCTCGGTGCTAGCAAAGTTAGTGTAGCTTTCCCCATCTATGATAACAGTACAAACCTTATTTTTCATAGAGCAACGAGTATGAAATAACTTCTCACGTTGGTTATCCAAGATATCATCAATCCATGGTCTGTCCCAAGTAGTGGGTTGATTGAAGGAATTGAGCTTGATATTGCCACGATTAACTTGGAGATCATCGAACACCCCAATTCCTATTGTTTAAAGCATCGAGATCGACTGCTCCACGGTCGTTCAATGGAAGTATGTGAGTGTCGTCTAACACCTTCCTCCAAGCGATCCATTCGCGTATGAAGTGGCTCAAATTCAGACTTCACTATCTGTTTCATTTGACTCTTCATTGCTTTCCATTATAGGTTTTGAATAGGTGATATGAAACCCTCTTCTTTCATTGTGTTTCCTTATCGTTGGGCCTTCTAAACTTGATAATTGTTAGAAAGAAAAGAACCTCGCAACTCTCCCTCACATGTTTCTCTCAAACACTCATGTTTCACACTCAAATGGCTTTTTCTTAAAGATTTAAAGCACTCTTGCCTTTTTCCACTCATATGTCTTCTTTCAATCTGAATTGAACTTTAAAAACAAATCGTTTTTACGAAGCAGTTCAACTTGAGGAACAATCAAGACATATTGATAAAGGTTTTTAAAAAGCAATTCCAAAGAATTTAAGTGAGAGGTATGAATAGACTCAAAAATAAGAGTAAATTTTAGATAGAGAAGAAAGAAATTAAGATGGAATGAAGTAATAGACTTAGATAGAGTAGAATAAGAATAAGATATAAGATAGAATTGTGTGCCTCCTTTTCTTTTCTTTTACCTTTCTTTTCACGAAATTTTTTTGCTCTTTTTTTTAGCACGAACTTTTTTTGCTCTTTTTTTCTTTTTTTTCCTCTTTTTTTTGGCACAAATTTTTTTGGCGTTTTTTCTCTTTTTTTAACCTACTGAAGAGAAGATAGATAGAAGAATATGATAATTTTTTTTATAGAGAATAGAAATAGGTAGAGAAAATAAAAAAAAGAACTAGATAAAAAGATGGGATGGAACTTGCCGTGCAACCGTGTGCTCTAATACCAACTGATGCGAACCCCGCCAATATGCTGACGACACCCTACACCAAATATGACAACGATCGCAAGACTTTCACGACGCAAGTGCGAAAAAATGGAATATACCTTGTTTATGTGAGAAACAATGTATGGGATATGCAGATGCCACACCCAAATCCTCTAAGAAAAACTCTTAGGAAACCTCGGGTGATAAGTATTGATTGCTTGAACGCCACAGGTAAAAACCTGATAAGTTCAAAAAAGCTCTTTCAAGATAGAAAGAAGACAAAACCTTACAAGATTGAAATTCCAAAGTGTATCTCCAATGTTGTGGAGTATGCCTTTTATAGGCTAAGAAAACAACCGAATAGCCCGCAAAATAAGGAAAAAAATCTATTATGGTTATAAACTAACCATATCTAATCTAAATATCTAGGATATTTAATAACTAATTTGAAAATCTAAACTACCTAATATTATCCTAAGAGATTTATTATTAATAAATCTCTCCTTATTAATTAAATTTGGACCTTCTCTTGGGCTCATCTTGTGCTCTTCATTTGGGCTTCCATTTGAATATTTAGCAATCTCATTAATTAGTCCATATAAAGCCTATTTGAATCTTTTAGCCCCTTAACCTTGTGATTGGGCCCTCTTGAAGTCTCAAGTGATCATTTATCCCATTTGGTGACGAAGTGTTCAACTCCATTGCAGGGTCGGTTGAATGGACTTGTAATTTTGTAGTCTATGTAGTCGGATTCACATCAAACTAGGTGTGATCTCAAAATCCCAATAGATGTGGCTTTTTTATTTCTGAAGTACTCATCATCCCAACTGGGTATGATGTGAATAAACCCATTCACCAGTTAACCATAACATATTTGTCCTCGGTTGGTTTTCCCAAGTCGACGCGAGCTTCTCTTGTTGGCGTTATGGTCCCTCGTGCTACTATATGATTTGGATATCCTTATCTATTAATATTTGGCATAACAACCTTTGTTCCTCACGTATGAATGACTAAACTCAAAATTTCCAATTAATTGCACTTAGGTCCCTAAAGTTCATTTTCCTTGACTTTAAGTCCGCAATGCAAACTTTTCCTCATATTGAGCCCTAAAACATCCAAAATTCACTTTGGGTCCTCAATTTACTAAAAATTGTATGAGGTGCTCAAGTTTTCCAAATTTCCAATTTGGTCCCTAAGTTTTCCAAAATTACCAATTTTGCCCCTACTTTACAAAAATGGCAATTTGACTTCGATTAATTCAAAAAATCAACCAATTGGTCCTCCAATATATTTTCCATGGCTAATTGGCCATCAATTTTGGGAAATTTCAATTTAGTCCCTCAATTTTACGAAAACCTCAAATTTCCCCAAAATTTTACTAATTTTTCCCCTTTCAAACTGGCCAAATTTGATTTCATCAAATTGACCATTCAATCATGGTTATTTGCTCCAATTTAAGATATGGATCAATTCCTACAATTTCATACGATTCAATTGAGCTTTGAACTGCCTCATTTGGGTTCTAATTGAACTCAAACAGAGCTTCGTGGGAAAATTGAACGTAGAGAGACAAAGCTTCAAAAGCTTACTGTCAGTGGTGCATCGGTCTGATCTCTGTATCAGAGAAGATTGCTCTCTTCCTGAGTTATGTTTTATGATCAAGAATTCCACAATTGACCTCCAATCGAGGAAGAATTTTGTCAGTGAAATTCTATAGTTTATCTCTCTAACTCCAACCTGTAACTATTGAGGAGGGCTAAATTGGCTTATCTTTTAGCTCAGTTGAAGTCATCTATGGGCTGTGGGGATTATGGGAGAGCTTAGTTGGCCTGAGGAGGGCTGGATTTGGCTAATTGCAGCTTGGTCGAAACATGGCAGCTTCGGTCCGCCGGAACTGTTTTATTCAACAAGCATTTCTCTAACAATCCTTGGATCGAACGAAGGGTGCTATCAGATAGCTAACTTCCCCTAGAGTATAAAGAACCCAACCACACCTTCTAAGGTTGAACAAAATGCCCAAGTCGGAGCTTGGGTTCAAGCTTCACTGGAAATTGGAGGAGTTGAGAGGTAATGGAGTTTTTAGGTGTGAGGGGGATGAATGGGGTAGAGCTCTTTATATAGGGAGCTTGGGGACTCACTGGCCATCCATTTGGCACCTTTCTGGTGCTCATTCATGGCCTCAAATGCCCTTAATGGAAGCGATTCAATTTCGTCGGCGCTGTCCGTTCTTCCGACGAGTGAATAGTGTTGTCACCTGATGGAATAAGATGGCACTATTCCAAATTGAATCGCACCGGTCCGAACCGGGTTCAATGCTTAAACCGGTCGGTTAAGGCTTGATTCGACCAAGTTTTTCAAAATTAAAAATTTCTAAATTCATTTTCTATCCAATGATGGATTCAATTACCCAACTTGAATATTTTAAGCCACTGAGAAAAATGAATTTAGCAATCGGTTCAATGATGGTTCAAATTGATCCGAACTGGTTCACCTGAGCCGGTCTGGTTTTCTCTTCCAAATGTCCTAAAGTCCCTTTCTATGGTTTTTAAGACTCTTTGGGTCACTCGGGATTTGTTAATTTTCCAATTTTTCCATTCACTAACGGTTGGAGTTCATGAACCGATTCAGTTTTGTCACTTGGGTTGAATGGTACTTTCCCAATTTCCTTATCTTTAAGGGATGTGGTTTACACTAAGGACCTGACTAAAGACAAATTCATAGACAAAGTATATTAGTAGAAGGCAACCACAAGGGAAAAATGTTTTCACAGGTTCAAGAGGTAAGATAAACCCAAGGAATTGGTAAGTAGGAGGAATGTCTTGGATGGGAAATGCAAGGATCAAGGAAGGACAATTAACCAGACCCCAAAACCGTTGAACGAGATAAGTAAGTTGTTCGCAAAGAGGTAAAGAAATAGCAAGTTATTGAAAAATCTGAACTTCTTAATAAGGCCAATCAGAGAGGAATACCACCCTGAGTAAAGGTAAGCTACATAGGAAATACACCTAGATCCTTCTCAGAAAAGGTCAAATGCGGAAAACATCCTCTGGTAATTCTAGGGTATGACACGGTAAGAGTGAACAAGAGAAGAAATGTGCTAGGAAAGGGAATCCTAGAAGGATGTATACAAGTAAAGATCCATCGAAGGGACTATTGATGGACGGTTGGACATAAGGTTGAGTACGAGGAATAAACCCATAATCATGAACTCCTCAAAGGGAGGATAAGGAACAAAAAGGGAATTGGAGGACAATGAAGGATTAAGGGAGGACAACCATACCGATATTAGAAGGGTGTAAGAAAGGGAAGAAGGAAAAGCCTTCAAGGAATGTTAGGGAGGTTGAACATGAAACTCTGAGGACAGATGTCCCTATGTAGAAGGATAAAGGTAGGAAGTGAGACCATAATAAGGGAAATTCCCAAGCTAAGAAACCAACAAGTGGATCATAAGAGGCTTAACCCGAAATAAGGAATCTCAAAGGGGGCATAAGTGGTTAATGATGTATTGGAAGGAGGGAAGTCCTCGTGCAAGGTTACCACTAGAAATAAGGAAGGAAACAAAAGGGTGAGAAAACTGCAAGTAAGTCAGTAAGCCTAGAAGTGGATAGGAAACATAGTGGTCGGAACTAGGAAACCCAATAAGGGAGATGAGGAAGGATGAGTAAATAAGGAGAAACAAACACTACCAAAAAGCACAAAGTCAGAGAAACAAGGACGACTAGTTAACACCGAGAGTAGTCGAGAAACATTGTCGGATGACAAGATGGAGTGAAGTAGAGTAACTCCGAGAAGATTGGAAAGGTAGGAACCACCATCAAGGGGCGACTTAGGATTGTAAGGGAGAGGACGAATTTTAGAACATGTCTCACTACAAGGGACATGAGAGTCCAACAATCTCATGAGAAAATGTGACCCATGTAAGCAAGAATCCTTTAGATAAACATGACAAAGACAAATATAAAGTTGGGTGAAGCGAAATTGTAATACAGAAAGGATGGAGGAAGAACCAAAAAAAGAGAGAGATAGTATCAAGCCATGAGATGTAGGACAAAGAGGCCGAGAGGGGCACTGAGTTAAGGAGCCTAATGACCATGTTAATCAGATAAAAATGGGGATGGTCAGATGATTAGGGGACAATCAACCCAAAGACATGGATGGAAACCTTCAAGAGGAAGGGCCTTACCCTAAGCATAATAGGAAGTGGAACTAAAGGTATACTTTTGGACTAGTGGTAAGACATAACAAATTAGGATACACTCCATGGAGTGAATGATTAATGGAATGGAAGAGAAATTCCTTTAGTGCGTGGTTTAAAAAGGGCTAATTGAAGGAATAACAAAAGGGGCAGCATGTCAAGCTAACCCCAAGTTGACATCAAGGGAGATTATTCCCAATGTGAAGGGATGCGTAATTTAGCTTTGTGGACAAAACTCCTAAAAGGAGGGGAGAGTTGTGAAACCCTCATCTCAAATCAAGGAAACCAAGAAAGAATTGGTCAATTTAATGAACTGAGAATGATAAAGAAGGGCTGAAATGGGAAATTGGAAAATCCCAAGTGACCAAGATGTCACTAAAATCATCTCGAAGGATCATGAAGGAAATTGGATGAGAAAAACAAACCGGTTCAAGGTGAACCGGACTTGAACCAGATTGAACCGGGTTGAACAATGCATGAATTGGTTTTTTAATTCATTTTTCTAGGTGGCTTAAAAAGATCAAATTGGGAAATTGAGGCCATCATTGAATAGAAATTGAATTTAGACAAATTTATAAAATTTTAACTTGAGAAAATTGGTTGAATCACGCCTGAACTGGTCGATTTTTGTTTTCTAGCCATTTTGCAGGCAAGTATGTCCACTGAACCCACTTGTGGCATTGGAGCGACTTTACTGGCCACCTAGATAGAAACACGTCCACTTCTACCTTGAAAATGAGTGGATGTACATGACATCTGACCCTCAATCCCAAAATTGATTCTCCATATCCAAATGAGGACAGAGACCTCATCCCGTCCCCACCTCTGACTCATGTGCTTGGAGCTACTCCAAATTTCGCATGATCACCTAGTACGACGAACTGCCCTTATACCCACCAGGTCATCAAGTGCCCTTAGGATGAATCACTACCCCTCTTGGGCGTCTTGATGGTCCCATAATCACAGTGCATGCACAATCAGTATTTTCTTATCATGCCATATAATCTGTGGTGCTACTGGTTCAACGGCCCCGACCCTCAACTCAACATGTAGTTGTTTGTCTCGACTAGTCCGTCAACTTGTCATGTCACAATGCCGCTAGTTGACTGATTATGTTGGTCTTGTCTTGGTACCATGGCCAAACAATTCTTTTATTTAAAGTTTATGGCATATAACTCATATTTGTTTACGAGCTCCTACTCGTGCGAACTGGCCTTGGGCCCACTGTATGAGATTTTCAAAATCAGGCATATTAGCCCCCAAGTTCAAAAACTGAGGCCCCCCACCTATAAGAGTTATTCGAGCTCCTGTCAAGAAAATCTCCCAAATCGTTTAAGCATTGGCACACAGTTAGGGGAGAGCATTACCGATAAAAATATGTTTTCAACTGGCCATTATACCTACTGGGTATACGGACATCTCTGCTCATAACCGATGAACAGGTTTTCAACTTCCTTCGAGAAAGTTTCATCATAGCAACTGGGTATGATCTACTTATAACTGGTAAGTAGCTTTTCTACATGATTTTCACATCACTGCTCTAAGTTGTGTTGTTTAAAATACCACTTTGTAGTGGGTTTTCATTTCGAGGTACTTATCATCCCCAACCGGGTATGATATAAAATCCCACCCACCCATTAATATAGTGAATTCCACTAGATGGGTTCTTTGTAATCACGTGAGCTTGTCCTTGCTGGCGTTCCCGGTACTTCGTGTTCCTACACGATATGAACATCTCACTTCATTATCCTTTGGCATAATAGCCTTCATTCATTCCAAATGAATGAGAAAACCAAACTTTCATTTATTTGCAATTAGGTCCCTAAAGTTATTTCTCTTTAACTTTAAGTCCCTAATGCCGATTTTTCCTAAAATTCAGTCTCGAAACTTTTAAAATTTATCATAAGACCTAAATTTATTCCATTTCACAAAAAGGGTTTAATTTCCCAAATTTCCAATTTGGTCCCCCTTTTTTCCAAAATTACCATTTTCCCTTGCTTTACAAAAATGGTAAGTTTATCCCCAAAAATTCTAAAATTCCTCAATTGGCACTTTAACATACTTCTCATGCTTAATTCACCCTCAATTTTATTTAATTACATCTTCGTCCTTCAAATTTTCAAAAATCCCCAAGTTTCCCCAAATTTTTCCCAATTTAAACTCCTTGACACTATCGAATTTGATTTCATCAAATTGACCAATCAAACACTTCAAATTGTTGAACTTGAAGTTGAAATTGAGTTTCTACATGTTCATACGATTGAATCGTAAGTTTTAACGTCGGAACGAGCTCAAAAGGAGCTTCGTCAGAAAATGGACTATTGATAGAGAAAGCTTCGATTATTCACCATCGGGGGCATGACGGTTCGAGCTTTCGATCTGGGCAGATAGCTCTCATCCTGAGGTTCATCCTAGAATCAAGAATTGCATCAATTGATGTCGAATTGAGTTAGAATTTCATCATCGAAATTCTGTCGGTTCTCTCTAGCACCAACCAAAAATTGCAGAGGGGAGCCGAATTGGCTTACCTTTCAGTCCTAATTCGGCCGTGGGAGGGCTGAGGAAGTGTTGGGAGGACTTGGTTTGGCATGAGGAGGGCTCAAAATGGTTGATTTCAACTCGGCCGAAATAGGGCAGCTTCAGTCCGTCAGAGCTGCTTCACTATTCCATCACACCAGTGCTTCTCCTACAACCCATCAGAGCAAACGGAGACTACAGGCGTGTAACTAAGTTCTCCCCAGTTCTAAAGAACCCGACCTCACCTTCTTTGTTCAGAAATGACCCTATACCAAAGCTCTAGTTCAAGCTTCGCCGGAAAACAAAGCAACTAAGAGAGCGTGAGCTTTTCAAGTGTGGAGAGGATGAATGGGGAGGGGGTCTATATATAACAAGCATGGGGACTTCTTGGCCGTCCAATTGACACCTTTATAGTAGGCATTGATGGTCAAAAGCATATTGAATGGAGATGTTTCTTCTTCATCGGTGCTGCTTCGATTTTCCAATGAGTGAACAGTGCTATCATCTGGAGGAAGAAGATGATACTATTCTAAACTAGACTAGACCAGTCCGAACCGGGTTCAAAGATTAAACTGGCTGGTTCACCCCCCATTTGACTAAAATTTTCAAATCTAAAAATTTCTAAATTCATTTTCTATCCAATGGTGGCCTCAAATCTCAAATTTGAATTTTTTAAGCCACCTAGAAAAATGAATTTTGATTATAGTTCAATAGTGGTTTAAATCGGTCTAAATCGGTTCAATCCAGTTCATCTGAACCGGTTTGGTTTTCATCTCCAATTCACCCTAAAGTCATTTTTCATGACTTTTATGATCACTTAGGTCACTTAGGGTCCATAAAATTCCCAGTTTACCATCTCTCTATCGATTTTGGTTCATAAACCAACTCGGTTCTTCAATTGGTTTAATTCGGTTCGGGTCTGATTCACCCGAACTAGTCTAGTTTTTCTATCCCACTTTGTTCTAAGGTTCCTTCCCAAGGTTTATAAATCTCTTTGGGTCACAAGGAAGTTGAAAGTTCTCTAATTTGTCCATTCCCCAATAAACGGGTTTGTGATCCGGTTCCATTTTCTTACTGGGTTTCACCGGTTCTTTTCCCGGATTTCCTAAACTCAAAAGGGTGGGGTTTACAACTCTCCCCTCTTTTTAGGAGTTTTGTCCCCAAAACATAACCAATATATTCCACATCGGGAATAATTTCCCTTAATGTCAACTTGGGTTTTGTTGACATGCTAACACTTTGATTTCTCTTTCACATAGTCCCTGTAATCATTTATCTTAGGGATTTATTTTCATTTATCATGCTTACTCCATCCATGGAGTTATAATAACGAGGCATGTCTGTCTCATTAATCCAAATGTATATTCTTAGGTTCGCATCTCCCTTTATTTACGGTAAGGTTCTTCCTTTTGGGGTTCTTACTCAAGATTTCCGGATTGGGAGTTCCAAGGTGCCCAATCATTCCTTAGTCTAGTTATTCTTTTCATCATTGAAACCCCTAGCTCAACGTTCTTTCGAGCATTATGTACATGTTTTCACAGGTTTCTATGTTATTATTCTTTCGTCCCAATTTGACCCATCCTTCGTCCATCATTGATTACAACTTCAGTCAAATTTATGTTTGACCTCGTTATGTTTACTAACTGACTCCTTCTTACTCTAGTTACATTTTACTCGGGACTCTTGGTGGATATTTGTCTCTTAAGACATGACATAGTTCGGAACTTGTCTCTATCCATCAGACTTCTATAACACCCCTTTGAAGGTTGTTTCCAACTTTCCAACCTTCCAGGGATTGTATAATTATGTCCCTCCTTTTATTGAATAGTATTAGTCAACTACCTTTACTGATATCCAATTATTCTTTGTATCTTGACAACATGTCTTACATAACCGTATCAGTTTTCCTTACCCACTCGTCCTTTCCCAGCTCCCTTATTGGTTATTTTTGGTTCCCAACATTTCTTAGACATTCTTTCCTTCATTACCTTATTGTGGATAATTTACTCATTCTTATTTGTCACAGCATCTCTTGATGCTAACTTCCTACTTACCATTTTCTTAAGTTTAACTACTCCTTAGATTCTCTTAATACGCTTCCTTGCATTTCTTTCACCTTAGCATGCATTTTATATCCAAATTCATCTCCTTGCCTCTCATCACCTGGTTCCATTTCTTCTTTATTAGGTCATATATCCTTTCTCAATATTTCTTTATTTTGGAGGATTCTTACCCTTTTCTCCCACAATTTCTTTTTCATTCATCTTGAAGACACCTTACTTTAAATGATGTCCCTTGATGATATTCTTTCATGCTTACCTTTACTCATGATATCCTACGGGTACGTCTTTCGTACTCCATCCTCATTATCACTCGTACCCTAGTACATGTCTATTTCTTTCTAAGGAGAGCTCATATCCACCTAGTTTCAAAATCACTTGATCGTCCTTCAAGAGGCTCACTTAACTATCTCATGGCCTTTCGATAGAAAATCTGGTCTCGGGCAATGATTTTTTAAGGATTTCTTTTCTCCATTTTTTTAACATCTTAGCCTTTTCACTACTCCCTTCTTTGGCATGGTTTAAATCTATGGTTCTCTCGAAGACTAGTTCTTTAGTTGTCTCTTTCTCTCCATTTCTCTAGTCCAATTGTCTGGGCAACTATATCACTTGTCCTTCATGCCCATCCTATTGTCCTTCATAGATTGTAGTCTTTACTACATCTTAGCCTTTCTTAGGGTTTTGTTTATTCTCTTTGGCCTTCCTGTTGCAACTAGTTTCTTCTTTCTACTTGGTTCTCCTACTCTCTCCAAACAGGTCACACTGGGCCATCATTATACTTCCTTCCTTTGAAAAGTTTCCTAATTAAGGGTTGGTTCCTTGCACTCCACAGTATGCCCATTCGCCCATCAATAATCCCTTCAAGGGTAGTTAGTCGTATGCATCCTTCCAAAGCTTACTTTCATAGTATATTTCTTTATGGAGCGTTCAAATCTTCCTTGTTTCAAGATTTCTTGACAATTATGTGATAGGCTTGCCTATTCCTTTCTTGGCTTGAGTTTAGTTGTTAATTTGGCCTTCGGTCCATTTAAAGATTTCTTTCATCCTTCTTTTCCCGAGTATTTGGCCTTTTCACCTCTCTCTTCTTCATCTATTAGTTCATTAACTACCTCGCCTACGCCATTCCTTTGGTCTAAATTTCTTAGGGCAATTGTTTCTCGAGTCCTCCTATCCTTAATGTCCATCTCACTAACCTTTATAGGGTGTAGTCCTTTCTACCTCCTGGTCTTCCTTAGGGTGTCATTTATTCTCTTTGACAATCTTGCTGTAATGACTTTCTTTCTTTTGTCATGTTGGTCTGAAGTTCCTATTTGGCTTCATTGCTTTTTTTTCTAAGATGATTCATTCCTGTAATCCCAATACATCCTGCTTGTCGTCAAATGTTCATCTTGTCATCTCTTGTGGTTGCTCTCCCTTCTTTGCTGCCAATATTTAGAATTTTCTTCTTTCAAGGGAGAGTTCTCTTTGTTCTATTTGTGGTTTATCGAGGCCCTACCTTTAGTCCCTTTTCTTTTTCTTCCTACCATTATGCTAAAATCTTGAAGAGTTTACTCTTGGATGTAATTGAAGTTTTGAGCAGGAGTTGTATTTCTAAGGATGGTATCCTTTTGGGTTTCCTATAGCTGTGGGGGCATTATTCATGGAAAATATTGTCCTGACTCCTTACGGTGTGGGACCATTTTTCACTTCGTACCCTATTCCCCTATAGGTTATCTTGATTCCTATCCTTAGTAGGGTTGGATACTTCTCCACGCAGTGTCCCTATTGTTGATACTTGTAATTACTTGAACATAAGTTGTTTCTCCTACCATTTTTCTAAGGAGTTGTTAGTTTTGGAGCTCCTTCGTCCTTGAGTCTGGATACCTTGAGAGTTTTTATTGTGGAGTCTTCTTTGTCAATTGATCACTCTAAGAGTCCTCCTAAATTTCTCGATTTCCTAATTCGATTTCCTTAATTTGGATGGTATTCTCCTTAGTTTGTATGGTAGTACAGGGTTGTTTGGTCACTTTCTTTGGGGCCATCTTCTTTGAAGATCACATCATTTGAGTGATAGGGTTTTTAGGAATTTGGAGTACTTCATTAATAGAGTAGTACAATATGTTGGGTGTTTTGTCCCTATTATAGAAATTGATCACAAAATAACTAGGGAGCAATGAGATTCTTGATAAGTGTCCTCCTATGTAAAACCGGGAAAAGAACCGGTCAAACCAAGTGAGGATTCAGAACCGGTTCACAAACCTAATCATTTTTTAATGGGCAATTTGGGAATTTATAACTCTCGGGTGATCCAAAGAGTTTATTAAACCTTTCAAAAGAAACTTAAGACAAATTAGTAGTGAAAAACCAAATTGGTTTAGGTTAACAAGAATCCATAAGAACTGTGAAGTTAAGCGTGCTTACTCGAGATTAGTGTTTGGATGGGTGACCTCCTAGGAGGTATGATTCTTTTTGTAACCCGAAATTTTGGTAAAAAAAATACCGAAATTAAATTATTGGAATTAATACCAATAATTTATGGCAATATTAATAATAGTAATAAATCTCTCCTATTTAAAACACGATTTTTACACCTATATAAAGAGTTATCCCCATTCATTCTCCTCACACCTGATCACTTCTCTCCCTCTCTCTACTGCTCTATTTCCCGGTGAAGCTCGAACCAGAGTTTTGACTTAAAGATTTTTCTTAGCCTTGGAAGGAGAGGTTGAGCTCTTTATAACCAGGAAGAAGACAACTATCTGATAGCAAACTCCAGTCAATCCGAGAATTGTTAGATAAGCACCGGCATGATGGAATAGTGAAGTAGCTCTGGCGGACCGTAGCTGCCCTATTTCGGCCAAGCTGAAATCGGCCATTTCAAGCCCTCCCAACACTTCCTCAGCCTTTCCACTGTCGAATTAGGACCGAAAGGTAAGCCAATTCGGCTCCCCTTTACAATTTTTGATCGGTGCTAGGGAGAGGGCCAACCGAATTTCAATGACAAAATTCTAATCCAATTCTGCATCAATTGATGTGATTCTTAATTTTGGGATGAACCTCAGGACGAGAGCTATCTGCCCAGATCGAAAGCTCGAACCGCCGTGCCTTCACCGGTGAGTTGTAAAACCCGCATTTTTTTAGTTAAGGAAAACCGGGAAAAGAACCGGTCAAACCGAATAAGAAAACCAAGCCGGTTTACATTTGGGAATAAGCAATATGGAAATTTACAACTTTCGGGTGATCCAAAGGATTCATTAAACCTTGGAAAAGAAACTTAAGACAAACTAGAAAACAAAAACCAAATTGGTTTAGGTGAACTAGATTCCATAAGAACTTCAAACTTAAGCGTGCTTCCTTAGACTAGTGTGAGGATGTGCTTCCTTAGAGTAGTGTGAGGATGGGTGACCTCCTAGGAAGTATGATTTTTTGTAACCCGAAATTTTGGTCAAAAATTTTTATGCGAACATAGGGCTTATCATAAATAGCCATAAATTAATATATATTTAATTATTGTAATTAATACCTAAATTAAATTATTGGAATTAATACAAATAATTTAATACCAAAATTAAATTATTGGAATTAATACCGAAATTTAATTATTAGAATTAATACCAATAATTTATGGTAATATTAATATTAATAATAAATCTCGCTCATTTAATACACTGGTTTTACGCCTATATAAAGAGGTCATCCCCATTTCATTCTCCTCACACCTTAACACTTCTCTCTCTCCCTACTACTCCATTTCCCGGTGAAGCTCGAACTAGAGTTTCGACTTGAACAAAGGTCGGGCTCTTTAGAAAGGGGGAGAAGACAGCTATCTGGTAGTAAACTCCAGTCAATCCAAGAATCGTTGGAAAAGCGCCGACATGATGGAACAGTGAAGTAGCTCCAGCGGACCAAAGCTACCCTATTTTGGTCAAGCTGAAATCGGCCATTTCAAGCCCTCCTCAGGCCAAATCAAGCCTTCCCAACACTTCCTCAGTCCTTCCTCGGCTGAATTAGGACCGAAAGGTAAGCCAATTCGGTTTCCCTTTACAATTTCAGATCGTTGTTAGAGAGAGAGTCGACTAAATTTCAATGAAGAAATTCTAATCCAATTCGACATTAATTGATGTCATCCTTGATCCTAGGAAGAACCTCTGGAGGAGAGCTATCTGCCCAGATTTGAAAGTTCCACCGCCACGCCCTCACCGATGAGAAATCAAAGATTTTTCTCTATATAGTCTGTTTTCCGATGAATCTCCGTTTGAGCTCGTTCCAACATTAAAATCTGTGATTCAAAGTTCCTTAGAATCGTATGAACATGTAGAAACTCAATTTCAACTTCAATTTCAACAATTCGAGGTGTTTGATTGATCAATTTGATGAAATCAAATTTGGCAGTGTTGAAGAGTTGAAATTGGGAAAAAAAAGTTGGGGAAATTGGGGATTTTTGGAAATTTGAAGGACCAAAAATGTAATTTTTAAAATTAAGGGTTAATTGGTCATGATAAGAATATTAGAGGGTCAATTGATAAATTTTAGAATTTTTGGGGTAAAATTTTACCATTTTTCTAAAGAAGGGGCAAAATGGTAATTTTGGGAAAATTGAAGGACCAAATTGGAAATTCGGGAAATTAAACCCCTTTGTGTGAAATCAAATAATTTGAGGTCCTAAGATAAATTTTAAAGGTTTCGGGACTCTAATTTAGGAAAAACTTGGCAATAGGAACTTAAATTTAAAGAAAATTAACTTTAGGGACCTAATTGTAAATATATGTAAAGTTGGATTTTCTCATTCATTTGGAACGAATGAGGGCTATTAGGCAAAAGAATAATGAACAATTATGTTCATCTCATGTAGGAGAACGAGACATTGGGAACGCCAGTCGAGGTCCAGCTTGCTAAGTACAGAACCCGACTAAGTGGAATTTCACTACACTATCGAGTGAGTAGGATTATATATCATACCCTGTTGGGGATGATAAGTGCCTCGGTATAAAAACCCACTGTTTAGTGGTATTTTAATCATCACCACTTAAAGAAAGTGATGTGAAAATTTTGCAAAAAAAAAAACTACTTACCGGTTGTAAGTAGATCATACCCGGTCGGTATGATGAGACTTCCTCGAAGGTAGTTGAAAACCCGTTCATCGGTTATGAATAGAGATGTCCTTATACTTGTTGGTATAATGGACAGTGGAAACCTATTTTGTCGGAAGTGTTCTCCCCTGACTGTGTGCAATTGCTTAAACTATTTGGGAGACCTTCTTGATGGGAGCTCGAATAGCTCTTAGAGGCCGAGGGCCTTGGTTTTGGAACTTGAGGGCTAAAATGCCCAGTTTTTGAAAAAATTCGAACAGTGGGCCATAGGCCAATGAACAGTGGGCCATAGGCTCCAATTAATGTTGGAGGACCAATTGAGGAATTTTGAAATTTTTGGGGCAAAATTTACCATTTTTGTAAAGGAAGGGCAAAATGGTAATTTTGGAAAGTTGAGGGACCAAATTGGAAATTTGGGAAATTAAACCCCTTTTTGTGAAATAGAATAAATTGAGGTCCTATGATAAATTTTAGAAGTTTCGGGACTCAATTTGAGGAAAAACCGGCATTTGGGACTTAAAGTTAAAGAGAAATAACTTTAGGGACGTAATTGCAAATAAATGAAAGTTTGACTTTCTCATTCATTTTGGAATGAATGAAGGCAATTAGGCCAAAGGATAATGAAACAAGATGTTCATATTGTGTAGGAACACGAAGTACCGGGAACACCAGCAAGGACAAGCTCGCGTGAATACCAGGAACCGGTCTAGTGGAATTCACATCATTAACGGGTGAGTGGGTTTACTAACATCATACCCGGTTGGGATGATGAGCACAACTTAAAATTAAAAACCACTTACCGGTTATTTGTGGAAATTTTATATCATACCCGGTTGGGAATGATAAGTACCTCGGTATGAAAACCCATTATTAAGTGGTATTTTAAACATCACTACTTAGAGGAAGTGATGTGAAAATCATGCGGAAAAACTAATTACCATTTGTAAGTTGATCATACCCGGTTGGTATGATGAGACTTCCTCGAAGGAAGTTGAAAACCTGTTCATCGGTTATGAATGGAGGTGTCCTTATACCCAGGTGGTATAATGGATAGAGGAAACATATGTTTTGTCGAAAGTACTCTCCCATGACTGTGTGCCAATGCTTTAACAATTTGGGAGACCTTCTGGACAGGAGCTCGAATAGCTCTAATAGGCTGGGGGCCTCTGTTTTGGAACTTGAGGGCTAAATGCCCAATTTTGAAAATCTCGTACAGTGGGCCCAAGGCCAGTTGGCATGAGCAGGAGCTCGTAAACGAACATGATATATGTGCCATAAAACTTAATAAGTGAATTGTTTAGCCATGGTACCAAGATAGGACCGACATGCTCAGTCAACTAGTGGCAGTGCGACATGACAGGTCGACGGACAAGTCAAGACAAATAACTGTGGGTAAAGTTGAGAGTCGAGGCCATTGGAGCAGTGGCACCACAGATTACATGGCAATATGAGAAAACATTGTTTGTGCATGCACTGTGAGTACGGGATCATCAAGACACCCATGAGGGGTAGTGATGCGTCCTAAGGGCACTGGACAATCTAGTGGCTATAAGGACAGTTTGTCGTTCCAAGTGTCTGTGTGAAATCTGGAGTAGCACCAAGCGCATGAGACCGGGGTGGGGACAGGATTAGGTCTCTGTACTCATACGAATATGAAGAAGTGATTTCAGGATTTTGGGTCGGATGTCACGTACATCCACTCATTCCCAGGGTAGAAGTGGTCATACTTCTATCCGGGTGGCAGGAAAAGTCGCTCCGAAGCCACTAGCAGGTTTAGTAGTGATACTGACTTGCGAATGTGTGTAACCTTCATGATGAAGGATGTGTGTTGGGTGATGACACACCGTGGTAAATAAGAAATGGTAGAAAAACCCAAAATTTTAAATGTAGGGATTTTTGAAAACAAAGTAGTCTAGCACACTCCATATAAATGTTTTTCTTAAAAGTCAAAAGCTATTAAAAACCCATTCACTGAGTAGTCATACTCACCCCCTCCCTTATACCCCTTTCAGGAAATCCCGGAAAACCTCCCCTTATAGACCGTCAACTAAGATGCTTGTAAGACAGGTATGTAATGTTTTAAATTTCATGCAATTTTGATTATGCTATTCCAGGAAAAGGTGCAGGTTAAAGGACGCCTTACTCTTTACAGTTTTCAATAAGGAGAAATCCTTTAATAAACTGGGAGAGTGGCAGGTTGATCATGGGGATCCGACCAAACCGGGTCGGGGCGTAACATCCTATGTAAGGTTATATGCTCCTTTGCTGGCATTTATGGCTTCACGCTTGGCTTCCTTTATACTTAGAGTTATACCCTCAATAGGTCCTAGCACCATTCTCCGAGATATTTCCCATTTGGTCTTTTGAGATTCCTGCCATGCCTCAAGCATTTGGGAAGCTTCTAGGGCCGTCTTCCTATAAAGATAGGGTGTAGAGTAGAGTCATTCCTAGTTTTCTTGATTACTATCATGTGAGCCATATGAAAATTTTAGGATAAATCCTATTAGTTACTATATTTTCTAGTCTTGATTATATATTCGTGGAAATAGGCTTTGATAGCACTCTAGTTGTCACGCTTTGACCCAGATTGGTTGGATCCCTATGATCAACCCACCACTCTCTTGGTTTATTAAAGGGATTACCCTTATTATAGACTGTAAAGAGTAAGGCATCCTTTAAGCCTGCACCTTTTCCTGGAATAACATAAAACAAAACTGTATAATAGTTCAATTTCATCATACCTGTCTCACAGGCGTCTTAGTTGATGGTCTTTAAGGGTAGGCTTTCCGAAATTTTCTGAAAGGGATTTAATGGAGGGGGTGAGTATGACTACTCAGTGAATGGGTTTTCAAAACTTTTAACTTTAGGAAAAAGATTTGTATTGAAGTGTGCCAGACTCCTTTATTTCAAAAGTCCTTTGATTTTAAATCTCGGTCTTTACCAACATTTCTTATTTAATCATGGTGTGTCAACACCCAACACACATCCTTCATCATGAAGGTCAAACACACATTCATAGGATAGTACGTCCACTGAACCCACTTGTGGCATCGAAGCGAGTTTATCGGCCAGCTAGATAGCAGCACAACCACTCCTACCCTAAGAATGAGTGGATGTACGCGACATCCAACCCTCAATCCCAAAATTGATTCTCCATGTCCGTATGAGGATAGAGACTTCATCCCATCCCCAGCTGATCTCATGCACGTGGTGCTACTCCAAATTTCGCATAGTGACCTAGTACAATGAACTGCCCTTATACCACTAGGTCTTCTAGTGCCATTAGGAGGCATCACTACCGCTCTTGGGCGTCTTGATGGTCCAGTAATCACAGTGCATGCACAATTAGTATTTTCTTATCATGCCATATAATTTGTGGTGCCACTAGTCCAACGGCCTCGACCCTCAACTCAACCCGCAATTGTTTGTATCAACTGATCCATCGACTTGTCATGTCGCACTGCCGCTAGTTGACTAAGTATGTCGGTCCTATCTTAGTACCATTGCCAAACAATTCCTTTATTTAAAGTTTTATGGCATATAACTCATGTATGTTTACGAGTTCCTGCTCATGCCAACTAGCTATGGGTCCACTGTGCGAGATTTTCAAAATCGGGCATATTAGCCCTAAGTTCCAAAACTGAGGCCCCCAACCTATAAGTGCTATTCGAGCTCCCGTCAATAAGGTCTTCTAATTTATTTAATTGGCACACAGTCTATTGGTATGATGGACCCCCAACCTATAAGTGCTCATACCCTGTTGGTATGATGGACTTCCTTGAAGGAAGGAGAAAACCGCTTGCCGGTTTAAGCAGAGATATCATAACACCTAGTTGGTGAGATGAAGTGAAAACATAATTTTTGTCAAAAGTGTTCTCCCCTGACTGTGTTCCAATGCTTAAACTATTTGGGAGACCTTCCTGACATGAACTAGAACAACTTAGATAGGCTAGAGGCCTTGGTATTATAACTGTAGGCCTAAATGCCTGATTTTGGAAACACATGTGTAGTGGGCCCAAGGCCAGTGGGCACGAGCAGGAGCTCATAAACAAACTTGAATTGAGAAAGCTATGAAATCTTTAATGAAATGGTTGTGTGATTTCGCCATGGTACCAAGTCAGGACCGACAATACTCAATGGACTCGCGACAATTCGTCAATGCCAGGTTAACAGACCAGCCTAGACAAACAGTTGCAGGTTGGGTTGAGGGTTAGGGTTGTTAGACCAGTGACACCAAACATAAGTGGCCAAATGTAAAAATTATTGTTTTGTGCATGCACTAGAGATACAGGACCATCAAGATGCCCAAGAGGGGTAGTGATGGGTCCTAAGGGCTACTGGACGACATGGTGGAGATAAGGGCAGATAGTAGTGCCAGTTAGTCCGGAAGCTCGGTGTAGCGTCTTGTGCATGAGACCGGGTGGGTTCAGGATGATGTCTCTATACTTATACAGAAACAGAGTGGTATTCCGGGTCTGAGTGTGAGATATCAAGAACATCCACTAAAAACCTTACAAATTTTTTAACCAAACAGGTATGTCCATTTTAAATTACTCAATTTCGTATAATGCTATTCCAGGAAAGGCAGGTAGAAAGGACACCTTACTCCTCATGGTTTATAAAGGGGGAAACCCTTGATAAACCGTAGAGTGATGGGTTGCTCACGGGGATCCGACCAAACTGTGTCGAGCATGACACACAACCTCCTACTCCCATCCTTCTATTTCACGAGTAGGATTGGGGCACCCCAATTAGAGTTGATGGGCATGATGAATCCTTTGTCCATTAGATCCTCGATTGTTCCTTCAACTCATTGAGTTATTCTGGTGACATCCGATATGATGCTTACGATATCGGGTTTGTCCCTAGGATGACTTCAATCACAAAATGGAACTTTCTATCTGAAGGTAATCCAACCAACTCCTCCAGGAACATGTCTAGGTATTCCCATACCACTAGTGTTTCACCAGTTTTGGTGTCTTCGTTCTTGGCACTACTAATATGTGCCATGAACACCTCACACCATTTTTGTATCATCCTTCTAATATTTATGTCTGATACACCTCACACCCTTTTTGTATCATCCTTCTAATATTTATGTTTGAAAATAAACATGAATTAGTTGGGCTTTTCTCTCCCTTAGAATAACACCTTTGTGGCATTCCCAACCCTAAGCTTCATGGCCTTGTTTCTGCAATCCAACTTGGCTTAGTGAGTGGAGAGCCAATCCATTCTAAGGATGGGATCTACCTCGGTAAGATGTAACAGTATTATGTCAGCCTTAAGGACTTCCCCTTTCACTATCTCCTCACATCCTTGTCGGGATATATCCCTTAGGATCACCTCACCCAACGATGTGTTCATCATTAATTCTATTTTTATTATGGATGGGACTCGTGCAATCCCGAGCGTTAGCCCTTCTCATATATATGACTTATCTACTCCTGAGTCTATTTGGGCAAAGGCTTCGATGCCATTTACATGTACGAGCCATGAGATAATGTCAAAAACATATTTATTATAAAATTGTCTTACACAGTTTGCACCACGACCAACTAAAGCTTGCTTTCTTTCTATTTACATGGTTCTTTTCCCACACCATTTCAATAAGACTAAAGGCATAATAAGAAGTTCAAGGGTTTTGGGAGGTACCCAAGATGATGCACAGGTCTGCCCTAGCCTCCTCTTGGGGTAGGTTGTAGACCCTTTCAAGAACTCTATCCTAGTTCTTGGGTGCTTCGGACCTTCTTTTAACTGACTTAGAGCCCTGAGTGTTACTAGCTCACACTTGCACTGTCGGGTAGCATAGATGTCATCATGTGGTGTTTCCTTCTGGTTTTGACCTATTGTTGGCACTCATGCATTCTCTTTCCCTATGTCTGACCTTCCAAAATTAAAAGCATCGCAATTATAGGAAAAGCCCTTGGTGGGGCCTTCTACATATAGTGCACTATGGGACCACACTCTCCATATCGCCTATGTTGCTCCCAACACTACTAACTTGGAAGGGTCAAGCACTTTTCGCCATAAATCCCCATGCGCATAGTCCTCTCTTGTTGTATCGCATGTAGCCGTTGTTTATGCTCAGAGCAGGACCTCCGTAGTAGGACACTTTGGTCCTACCATTCTTCCAGGAAGGAGTAGGTGAATAAAACTCCTTGCGCTTCTCTCATGTCGCTTTCTGTAGTTGGCAGGTGTGAAAAACACATTCTTACTTGCAAGCGGAGCTAATCACTAAGGCCAACTTGAAGGGTGCCCCATGCTCCCCATACAATAGTGGATGTTGGGGTCAAGCCCATAAAATAGTGTAGATAAATGTCAGCGAGGCTTGCGAGATTTGGGGTAAAAGCTCACAAAGTGTTGAATGTTTTCTCATATTAGGTCAATGTTCCTTGATCCAAACGAAGTTTTAGATAATCTTGCTTTTTCTTGCTCATGTGGTAGGGAGACATATACTTCTCATGAAACTTGTGCTCCAAGAGCTCCCATCCTTGGGATGCCAGTGTTGTGGCCTACAGATTAAGCCACCATCTGTCAGCATTCCTTTATATGAAGAATTCCACCATGGTCACTTTGTCCTCATTCGAGACCTTGATGATTGACATGAACTTCTTTGTTGTCCACAAATAGTCCATGGTCGTGACAACATCTTTCTCTCTAGTGAAAACTTTTCACCCTAGTTTCCTAAGGGCTTTAGGGTTACATTGAAACTTTAGGGTTTAAAACCCAAAGCTGGTGCCCCTTCTAGAGGTGGTGCTACCTCAGACACTTCTATAGCTAGAGTCACTACAGGGAGAGGGACTTCTTTCGGCTCCTCACACAAGCCATATTCCCTCATAAAATCCTGGTAGGCTCGGATATACTCAAGTGAATCTAATCCTGCATTCGAGTTCCCAGTTTGAACTCCCGCTGACCCTTCCCCGTGTAGATCCCAAATAGGTCCTCCCACCAATTCGTCAATGTGCTCCATCTTCTATGGAAAGAGTTCAGTTTAATTGGCAATGAAGTAAATCTCCACTTCAATATTAGCAATGAAAAGTTTATTATTGCTATAACTGCTTTTCAATTATTTTGAAATAATTTCATTTCCAAATTTCTATTTTTGAAATTGCAGGCTCTATAGCACCCATGAGGGGTTGTTATGCCCCGACCCGATTTGGTCGATCAGGGACCCGTGCCTCTCCGCCCGGCCCTCTCGATACCCACTATGGTGGGTACCTTCACCATAGTGAGAACTTGAGAGACAAGGGTTTCTAATGAAAACTTGCAAAACACAGTAGAAATTTGAAACTTTTATTTCATTGATTCATCTGGGAGCCCACAAAATACTTTATCAATTACCTTGGTAATGATATCATTACGATAAATCAAATCAACTTTCATGAGAAGGGTACATGGATTCATTAGCGGACGTGTGCCTTAGGATGTTCCTTCCATTCTCTATCTCGTGCCTACGTGGCTAAGCCTACAACATGTTTAGGGGAGAGGTGACATTATAACTCAATGAATGGGACACTATCATCGTGTCACTACCTAGCTTACAACAAAAACGTCCCCTGTAAACCACATAGCATTATTTTATATGTTACACGTAATTTTCCCTTCTGAGTACCATGGTTTACTTCGCCCTTTGTAGACAAGAATTCTCAGGCCATTCGACTTGTAGTCGATGCTACGGTCGGGATACCCTCAATTTCCCCCCTTGGTTGCCCCAAAACAACAGTGCATTATTGCTATATGACACACACTAGGAACTCATGTCCGACATATAAGGGACGACCTACACTGAGCTGACATTTATGGGCTACTAAGAGCCCGTGATTCATCCCGGGCTACACAAGCTCTAATTTTGTCGGTCTACTCGACCCTTAACACAAACAACACCCTAGAGTGCCCGTCACTTGGACAATATCATCTAGTCATGTGTCTCAGCAGTCATGGTCATGAAGGTATCACCGCCACTCCCTCACACAATAATGGGCAACTTAGGACAACACATATTTTGAGATACTTGGGCCCCACATTTTATATTTCTTGTGGAGTGTACCATCACTCGGGTGATACCAAACCATGAACATGAGTATGAGATTCATACGAAAACTCTTACCACAATTGACACTTCAAGTGTTGTCCTATAGTTGGGTGTCTCTAGCACCTAGTGTCATGGCCACATTATTGCCACTCATTGGTCTATGTCGCGTACACTTGCAACTTAATTCTGCCATTATCTTGTCACAGTAGTTTACTAAGAAAATACCTGTACATCATTCGAGTATCCTGGGATAACATGGGAGATCTCATAGATTTTTCTGTGATCTCCTCCCCATTTTTCCCTCGAGCGACACCACAACCATGCAGGCATCCATCCATTGTCCCCTCTCTCCTAATCTTGTATTAAAAACAAGAAATCTCATCACTCTTTGTCATATCCTTAGCACTCATGGCCATGTCATTTAATGGTGCTTAACTCATCTCATCACCCGAGAACTCAGTGTGTCATTCGACTAACTCCCATATTTACATAGCATAACAATACACAATCAACATATTTAAAATGTGGATATACTTTAGAGCCCAGACATTCACTAGACAAACTCCCTATGTAATTTAATAAATTATGGGAGTCTGACCGGTCTCTCGATTGTCTCCTTATATCACAATGTGGGCATCTTGCTCCATACCCAGGGTCACACAACATACCACGTGTAAATCCCGTCCCTTTATAGATAAGAAAATCGGGAGAAGGGCCGGTCATTTCCAAATGAGAAAACTGAGTCGATTAACAAATCAAAATTGATAAGAAAAGGGTAAAACAAAAATTTACAAATCCTAAGTGACTTAAAGAGTCATAAAAACCATGGAAAAGGACATTGGGATGAATTAGAAGAGAAAACCTGATCAGTTCAGGTGAACCGGACCAAAACCGGATTAAACCAGTTTGAACTGGTTTGAACCATCCTTCAACCGGTTTCTAAATTCATTTTAGGTGGCTTAAAATATTCAAATTGGAGAAATAAAGCCACCATTAGATACATAATAAATTTAGATAAATTTAGAAATTTTAAATTTTGAGAAAACTGGTCAAATCGTGTCTGAACCGACTAATTTATGCATTGAACCCGGTCGGACAGGTCCGGTTCAGTTCGAAATAGTGTTGTCTTCTTCTTTCATATGACATCACTATTCATTTAATGTAGAAATGTATAACGCTGGAGATGGAAAAAGGACGCCGATCAGGCCGTTTCAGGGCGAGGATAAGCTCAACCATAAAGGAAAGTTGTCGGGTAGAGGGTCTCTGAGCTCCCTATATAGAGTGCTCCTCCCCATTCATCCTTCTCACACTTGAATTCTCCATTCTCTCTCAACTATTCCATTTTTCAGTGAAGCTCAAACCAAAGCTCTGACTTAGGCAGTTTTCTTAGCCACAGAAGGTAGGGTCGGGTCCTATAAACTATGGGAGAAGTCAGCTACTTGACAACAACCTTCTTTTGACCCGAGGGCCGCTAAAGAAATGCCTGCATAATCAATTAGTGAAGCAGCCCCGATGGACCGAAGCTGCCCTGTTTCGGTTGAGCTGAAATTGGCCAAGTTTAGCTCTCCTCTGGCCAAACCAAGCCTCTCCAACACATCTAAAACCCTCATACAACCTCAATAGAGATGAAAGGTGAGCTAATTTAGCCCTCCTCAATCATTGCTTGTCGAAGTTACAGAGAGAACATGTGAAATGTCACTACTAGAATTCTCCCTCAATTTCTTGTTAATTGTATCAATTCTTGATCATGGGAAGAACCTCAAGACAAAAGTTACCTCCCCCAATAGAATGCTCGGATCGCTAGTCCTCCGACGAAAAGCTTTCGAAACTCTCTCTCTCAATGCACAATTTTCCAGCGAAACTCGGTGTGAGCTCAACTCTGACCCAAATGACGTAATTCAAAGCTCAATTGAATCATATGGAATTGTAGGAACTTATTCTTACCTTCAATTGGAGCAATTAACCTCGATTGAATGGCCAATTTGAAGAAATCAAATTCTATTAGTTTAAAGGGGAGAAATTGAGGGAAATTTTTGAGGAAAATTGGGGATTTCGTAAAATTGAGGAACCTCTATGCAATTTCCCAAAATTGAAGGCTAGTTGGCCATGAAAAAGATGTTGATGGATCAATTGATCAATTTTTGGAAAAAATTGGGGTCATATTGCCATTTTTGGAAAGTAGGGCAAAATGGTAATTTTGAAAATTTGGGGACCAAATTAAAAATTTGGAAAACTTGAGCCCCTTATACAATTTTGAGAAAAATGAGGACTCAAAGAGAATTTTGGAAACCTTGGGATTCAAATTGGAAAAATTTGGCATTAGGGACATAAAGTTAAGAAAAATAGACATTAGGGACCTAAGTGCAATTAATTGATAATTGGTGTGACTAGGCTTTTATGTCGATCCGTAAGTGATAAGGCTGCCCAAATTGTGTTGGGACAAGTGTGACCAGAATGCAAGCAAGAGAAAGCTCGTGTAGACTTAGAAAAATTGACCAAGCATGAATACATCAAGTGAGAGGGCATATTTATATCATACCCGAATGGGATGGTGAACACTTTAGAAACAAAAAACCACTTATAAGTGCGATTTTAACATCATATCCAGATGTGGTAATGGGCGATTTAGGCTAAAACCTACTTAGCAGTTGTAAGTAGAGGAAATCATAACCAGTATGTATGATGGATTTTCTAGAAGGAAGGAGAAACATGCTTTCCTATTGTAAGTGGAGATATCATCACACCAATTTGGTGAGATGAAATGGAAATATATTTTTGTTAGAAGTGTTCTCCCCTGACTGTGTGCCAATGCTTAAACTTTTTGGGTGACCTTCTTGATGGGATCAAGAACAGCTCAAATAGGCCAGAAGCCTTGATTTTTGAACTTGTGGGGCTAAATGCCCAGTTTGGGAAAATCACGTGTAGTGGACCCAAGGCCAATGGGCATGAGCACGAGATTGTAAACAAACTTGAAATGAGCAAAGCCAAGAAATCTCTAATTAACTCATTGTGTGATTTCGCCATGGTACCATGTTAGGACCGACAATACTCGATGGACTGGTGGCAGTGCATAAGGGCCAAGTCGACAGACTGGCCTAGACAAACAGCTGTAGGTCGAGTTGAGGGTCGGGGTCGTTTGACTAGTGGCACCATAGATAAATGGCCAAATGTGAAAATTATTGTTTTGTGCATTCACTTGAGGTACATGACCATCAAGACACCTAAGAGGGGTGGTGATGGGCCCTAAGCGCTACTGGATAACATTGTGGAGATAATGACAATTCTTCATGCCATCTATCGGGAAGCTCGGTGTAGCTTCTAGCACATGAGACCGGGGTGGGGTTAACATGAGGTCTCTGTCCTCATACGGACACAAAGTGATATTTGGGTTTGAGGGTTGGATGTCACGAACATCCACTCAAACCTAGGGTAGAAGTGGACAGGCTTCTATCTTGGTGTCCGGTAAAGACACTACGAGCCACAAGTGGGTGCTATGCTACACCAGCGAATATGTGTACCCTTCCTAATGGAGGGCGCATGTTGTCTGCTAAACACACCTAATGTGGAATTGAGGAAAAAGAATTTTGAGAACCGATACTAGAGAAATGATCTTTCTTAAAAGAAATTATAATATTTGCACACTTTGAAGAAAGTTGTTTCTGAAAGCTCACACCCAACACCTGCTCACTGAGTTGTAGAACTTAACCCCTTCCTTTTTGCCCATTTCAGGTAACCAATGGAAAATCTTTTGCTAAAGACCTTAAAACATTTGGAATCAAACAAGTATGTCTATTTTAAATCACTCAGTTTTGTATAATGTTATTCCAAGAAAGACAGGTAAAAAGGAGACCTTACAACTCGTGGTTTAGATAAGGGGAAACACTTGATAAACCATGGAGTGGCGGGTTGTTCACAGGGATCCGACCAAACCAGGTCGGACCATGACAACTTGAGTGGTATTAGAACCTGTTTCCTCGAATGCATTATCAAGACTATATAGCATAGTAACTAAGAGGAATAAATCTTAAATTTTCAGAAGGCTCCCAACAGAGGAACCAAGAGAATAGGGGTCGCCGTTTCTAATACTGCCCAACATCCCCTTCATGTGGAAACTCCCCAAGAAGCCTAGACAGTCCCACCAGGGCTGAGCTCAGAACATCCGAGATTGTACAAGGAGTTCACTCAAGTGTTTGGATGACCTAACCTTGATCCTAAGGTGGACACCGACTCTCAAGCTGAGCTGGAAGAAGTGTAATCTCATCCCCCTTCTATTAGCAATCCCTCGCCAGTCGACATTCCCAAATACCTCAAAACTCTCTGTCAACTAGGGTGCAAGCCTTTCCTAGGAATGAAAGATGCTGGAGTCGCTATGCACTGGCAAGCCCGCATCAAGATGCTCATGGGAATAGTCATAATTTCAATAGAAGTCATGGTGATCCTGGTAGAATTTTTCTTGGAGGCTAGTGCAAAAAGGTTGTTGGACAATGTTAAAAGCCTACACAACAACACTCCCACCTGGGAACAATTTGAGGAGAGGTACATGGAGTAGTACCTAGATCCTCATCAGATTAATCAGAAGAAGCAATATTTCCTCTGACTCTGACAAGGGCTTAACTTTATTTTGGAGTGCAAAACTAAGTTCAATGAGTTAAGACCATTTGCTCCTTACATGGTCGGACCGACGGATATATGACTGTGATTTGTAGACCATCTCAACATGGACATACGAGATCGCATGGGAGTACTAGGACACTCCATAGATCTTGCAGCAGTAATTAGTATGGCTTACGAATGTGAGCGATTGGTACAAACTCGACGTCGCCAGATGGAGCAAACAAACTGGAAAGAGGATAAGGGCCAAAGTCGTCATGGAGGACGGAAGGAGCAAAATGGCCCAAGATGGGGAAACATGGTGTGATTCCAAAGGAGGAGGGACATATCCCCACCCTCATGAAGAATGATCCCCACCTTACCATAAGGAAACCCCATCTGTCATAGGGGCTAAAGGTACCACGAGGGAGCTTGTTTGTCCTATTTTGCATGTGGGCAGGTGGGACACTTTGCAAAGGAATGGCTCGGTCTTAGGGATAATAAGCAACGAAATACACTTGGACTGCCCCAAGTGAACCCAAGGACTCCCAGGCAGGATGCCACAACTTGAATATCAACTAGGGTATACAACCTCACCTAGGAAGAGTATAGAAAAGACTCTAGTACTATAGCAGGTACTTCCCAAAACCACACCAACTAAGATTGAGATAAAGCTTGTAAATTAAATTTTATTCAATAAAGAAATCTTTCATCTAAGACATATGTTCTTTTCAATCAGGGTACGTACACTTGTGGGGAAGAAAGATCTATGCCCTCTTCAACTCGAGAGTAGAAAGATCTTTCATCAAAGAAGATCTAATTCCAACTCTTCCCTTAAAACTTACCTCCCTAGAACAAAGTCTCAACATCCTCACACACTTAGGAGAAAGAATAAATAGGGACAAACAGCTAAAGGAGTGTGAGATCACAATTAGAGGGTTAAACTGGATGCAGATTTGATCCCATTACCTCTAAGGGAGGTAGAAATAATATTGGGAAAGGATTGGTTAAGCAACCATCAAGCTAAGATTGACTATGGAAAGAAACAAACCACTTTTCACACTCTCGAGACACTCAGACTATGTTTCTAAGGAGACAAGAGGAAGGGAGAGTACCAATAGTGTCCCACATAAAGGCTCAAAAGATGATATAGAAAGGTTGTGAAGCTTTTCTGGCAATGATCATCAACGAGAAGTTAGAAGAATAGGGACCAGAAGTTATTCTAGTAGTTGAACACTACCCAGAGGTATTTCTACAATAATTACCCAGATTACCCCAAGCCGACAATTGGAATTTACCATAGAGATTATTTCCAGAACACATCCTATATCCCAAGCTCCTTATTGCATGGCCCTAGGATAGTTGAAGGAATTAAAGGAGCAGCTAGATGAGCTATTGGAGAAGGGTTTCATATGCCCTAGTCAGTGTCCATGGGGTGCACCAGTCCATTCGTAAAGAAGGATAGAAGCGTGAGGCCGTGCATTGATTATCAAAAGTTGAATCAGGTCGCCATAAAAAATAAGTATACACTTACAAGGATTGATGACATGTTCGACAAATTAAAAGGAGCAGCCTACTTCTCCAAGATAGACCTTCGGTCAGGATACCACCAACTCAAGATTAGAGAGGAAGATATCCCTAAGACTGCCTTTCGGTCCCGATACGAATATTATGAGTTCAGGGTGATGCCTTTTGGCTTGACAAATGCCCCTACAACCTTCTTGGATTTAATGAACTGAGTGTTCCAGCCGAACTTGGACAAGTTCATGATAGTATTTATAGATGACATTCTTACATATACTCACAAACCAAGCTAGAGCATAAAGAACATTTGTCTATAACCTTGGTGATACTATGAGATAATCACTTATATGTGAAATTCTCCAAGTGTGAGTTTTGTTTACAAGAGGTAGGGTTCTTAGAACACACAATGTCAAAAGATGGAGTTTAGGTGGATTCGGTGAAAGTAGAGGCCATATCTGATGGGAAGGCACCCAAGAATCCCTTAAAAATATGAAGCTTCTTAGGCTTGGAGGGATACTATAGACAGTTTGTGTAGGACTTCTCTAAGATAGCTACCTATTTGACTCATCTCATAAGGAAAGGAGTAGAGTATAAGTGTGATGAAAGTTGTGAGAAATCCTTCCAGGAGTTGAAGACCCGTTTAACAATGGCACCCGTACTCTCTCTGCTTAACCCAAGTGTAGGGGAGTATACTGTCTATAGTGATGCATCCAGACAGGGATTTGGATGTGTGTTAATGCAATAAGGCAAGGTCATCACCTTCACCTCACGACAATTAATAGCACATGAAAGGAACTATCCTACTCACGACTTGGAGTTAGCTGCAATAGTGTTCACCCTAAAGATTTGGTGACACTACCTATACGAGGTTAAGTGTAAGATATATACTGATCATAAGAGTCTTAAGTACTTCCGAACACAGAAGGAGTTGAACCTTCGCTAGAGGAGATGGCTGGAGTTAGTAAAAGATTATGACCTTATGATAGAATATCACCCCGGTAAGGTCAATGTGGTTACAAACACTCTAAGTTGCAAGTACCAAACTGAGGCGGCACAAAAAGTGAGAAATGCTTGTTGGCTAACATAATGGTAAGACCAAGCCTAACAGAGCAAATTAAGGTACAACAAAAAGGGGATAAGGAACTCCAACCCTATTTAGACCTGGATAATAAAGGAACGAAACTGGACTACATCCTTTGAGGCGATGAAGTATTAACCTACAAGGGTAGAGTGTGTGTGCCTTAAGATAAGGAACTGAGGAGATTAATTTTGGAAGAGGCACATGACTCTATTTATGCGATGCATCTGGGTAGTACTAAGATGTACCGCACCCTCAAACAAGGTGATTGATGGAAAGGGATGAAGAGGGATATTGTGGAATATGTAGCTCGTTGCTTGTCCTGTTAGTAGATTAAAGCGGAGCATCAGAAACCTTTCGGACTGCTACAACCCTTGCCAATCCCATAATGGAAATCAGGACATATCACTATGGACTTTGTCACGGGACTACCTGTGATTAGAAAGGAACAAGACGCAATCTGGGTCATCATGGATAGATTGACCAAGTCCGCCCATTTCCTACCTATAAGAGTGATGGATTCAATAGAACAACTGGCCATCTTATTCATAAAGGAGATTGTGAGACTCCATGGCGTCTTGGTAATCTTACTATCAGATAGAGACCCTAGATTTACCTCGAGGTTCTAGCCTAGATTGCAAAATGCCTTGGGAACCAAGCTCCACATGAGTATGGCATTTAATCCTCAGACCGATGGATAGTCTGATCGAATGATCCAAACCCTGAAAGATATGTTGCGAGCATGTGTACTTATCATGAATAAGGGTTGGGAAGAATACTTGTGCTTGATGAAGTTTGCTTATTATAATTGTTATCAGGCCAGTATTCAAATGGCTCCATACGAAGCCCTTTATGAATGACCATGTCGTACCCCTTGTTTTGGAAAGAGGTAGGAGAAAGGAAGTTGGAAAGGGTCGAACTAATTGAGGATGCCATAGAAAAGATTAAGATAATATGGAGTCAACTTAAGGTTGCTCAGGACAGGCAAAAAAGCTATGCAGATCATCAGAGAAGAGATATGGAATTTGATGTGGGAGACCAAGTGTTCCTAAAAGTATCCCCATGGAGGGGAATACTTAGGTTTCAACAATGGGGAAAGTTGAAACCAAGATATATCAGTCCTTACACCATAATCCAAAGGATAGGTCTAGTGGCATATAAACTAGAACTGTCATCCAACTTACAAAGAATACATGATGTATTTCAAATCTCTGTATTCCGGAAGTACCAGCCTAATCCTAGCCATGTGTTGGACCGACATCCGCCAGAGCTAGAGGAGAGCATGACTTATCAAGCAGAATCGATGCAAATCATCAACTAGAAAGACACAAACCTGAGGAATAAGAAGATTCCTATGGTCAATGTTCTTTGGTAGAACGGACTTGTGCAAGATTACGCATGGGAAATGAAGAGCATTATGAGGGATGGGTACCATCAGTTTTTTGACATCTAATTGATTTGGGGAAAAAATCCTAAAAGGATGGGAGAGCTATAAACCCTGTGCTTTATAGATAAGAAAACAAGGAGAAGAACCGGTCATTTCCAAAATGAAAACCGAGCTGGTTCACAAACCAAAACTAATAAGAAAAGGGTAAAATGGGAAATTTACAACTCACAAGTGACTTCAAGAGTCATGAAAACCATGGAAAAGGACCTTTGGATGCATTGGAAGAGAAAACCAGGCCAGTTCAAGTGAATCGAACCTATACCGGATTGAACCGGTTTGAACCATCCTTTAACTGACTTTTAAATTCATTTTTCTATGTGGCTTAAAATATTCAAATTGTGGAATTAAAGCCACCATTAGATAGAGAACGAATTTAGATAAATTTATAAATATTAACTTTTGAGAAAACTAGTCGAATCAAGCCTGAACCGGCTGATTTACACAATGAACCTGGTTGGATAGGTCCGGTCCAGTTTGGCATAGTGTCATCTTCTTTCTTTAGATGATAGCATTGTTCATTCAACTCAGAAATAGAAAATGCCAACGAAGGAAAAATGGCTTCGATCAAGCTGTTTTAGGGCAAGGATAAGCTTGACCAAAAAGGATAGTTGTCGGTCAGAGTGTCCTTGAGCTCCATATACAAAGAGCTCCTCCTCATTCATCCTCCTCACAACCAAAATCTCCATTCTCTCTCAATTGTTCCAATCATGCCCTGACCCAGTTTGGTCAAATCTCCATGATTAATCTTCCACTCTCCCGGTTTACTAAGGGTTGCCCCTTCTTTTAAAACCATAAAGAGTAAGGCGTCCTTTAAACCTGCACCTTTCATATAATAACATAAATCAAAATTGCATAAAATTTTAAACTTTTCATTCCTATCTTACTGGTGTGTTAGCAAGTGGTCTTTGGGTAAGCTTTCCGGGGTTACCTGAAAGCGAATATAAGGAAGGGGTGAGTTCAATAACTTAGTGAAAGGCTATTTAAAGTTTGACTTTTAGAAAAATAATTTGAATTTGGAGTGTGCCATACTCCTTATTTTTCTTTTAAAAATATTTCATTCTCAAATCTCGGTTTTCAGAACCATTTCTCATCATAATGGTGTGTTTATCAATCAACACATGCCCTTCATCATGATGGAACACACATTCGCAGGCCAACCCGTGCACTGTACCCACTTATGGCATCAAAGCTACTTTACCGGCCACCTAGATAGAAGCATGTCCACTTCTACCTTGAGAATGAGTGGATGCTCGCAACATCCGACCCTGAATCCTATAACAAAACTTTGTGTACGTATGCGGACAAAGACCTCATCCCGTCCCCACCCTGAGCTCAAGTGCTTAAAGCTATGTCTAGCTTTGTAAGACTTCTTGTATAACTATCTACACTTATTTCCACCAGGTCATTTAGAGCCTTGGGATGCATCACTACACTCTTGGGCATCTCGAAGGTCCCGTAACAATGTGCATGAACAAATCAATAGTTTTTTAACATAAGCCATATAATATGTGGTGCCACTGGTCCGACAGCCATAACCCTCAACTCGACCTGCAGTTGTTTGTCTTGACTAGTCCAAAGACCTATCATGTCGCACTGCTGCTAGTCCATTGAGTATGTTGGTCATGTCTCAATACATGGCCAAACAACTCATTTTCTTAAGTTTTCAGGGCTTAATAATCATATTTGTTTACAAGCTCCTGCTCGTGCCCACTGGCCTAGGGCCCACTGTTTGAGATTTTCAAAATTGGGCGTATTAGCCTCCAAGTTTCAAAACTAAGGCCTCTGGCCTATATGAGCTATTCAAGCTCCCATTGAGAAGGTCTCCCAAAAATTTTAAGTAGTGACACACAGTTAAGGGAGAGTACTTCTAACAAAATAAACTTTTCAACTGTCCATTATGCTAATTGAGTATGAGGACTTCTCCTCTTATAACCGATATGTGGGTTTTCTACTTCCTTACAGGAAGTTTCATCATACCAACTGGGTATGATATACTTACAACGGGTAAGTATTTTTTCCGCATGTTTTCCACATAACTCCTCTCAGGTGTGACGGTTAAAATACCACTTAGTAGTGGGTTTTCATTTTCGAGGTGCATATAATTTCAATCGGGTATGATATTAAATATCTCACTTACCTGAAAATGCACTGAATTTCCTCTTAGTCGGCTTGTTGCTTTTATGCAAATTTGTCCTAGCTAGTGTTCTCGATACTTAGTGTTCCTACACAATATGAACATCCTTGTTCATTATCATTTGGCCTAATAGCCTTTATTCATTCCAAATTAATGAGAAAACCAAACTTTTCAATTATTTGCAATTAGGTGCCTAAAGTTACTTTTCTTTAAGTCCCTAATGCCAGGTTTTCCTCATATTGAGGTCCCGAAACTTTTAAAATTCACCTTTCAGCGTCAATTTATTCAAATTCACAAAAAGGGGTACAATTTCTCAAATTTCCAATTTCGTCCACAACTTTTCCAAAATTACCATTTTGCCACTACTTTACAAAAATGGTATGTTTTGCACCAAAAATTTCAAAATTGCCCAATTGGTCCTCAAACTTCTTTATCATGCCAAATTGGCACTCAATTTTATGATATTGCACTTTAGTCTCTCGAATTTTTTAAATCCCCAAATTTCCCCCAATTTTTCTCCCAATTTAAACCTTCTAACTCAACCAAATTTGATTTTATCAAATTAACCAATTAAATAAGTTTAATTGTTAAAATTGAAGTTATATTGGAGTTCCTACACATTCATATGATTTAATTGCAATTTGAATCACGCGATTTGATGTCACAATGAGCTCAAACGAAACTTTGTTGGAAAACTGGACTTTGAGAGATATAGCTTCAAAAGCATACCGTCAGGGGCGTGACAGTCTAAGCTTTCAATCTAGGTAGATAGCTCTCATCCTAAGGTTTCTCCTAGGATCAAGAATTGCATCAATTGATGCTGAATTGAATGAGAAATTAGTCATCGAATTTCTATTGGTTCTCTCTCTAGCACCGATCAAAATTTATAGAGGGGAGCCAAATTGGTTTACATTTCCACTCTAATTTGGCTGTTGAATGGCTGTGGAGATGTTGGGGGGAGTGCTTGGTTTAGCCTACAAGGGCTTGAATTGGCCATTTTTAGCTCAGCCAAAATAGGGTAGCTTCGATCTGCTAGAGCTACTTCACTTTTCAATCACGCTGGCGTCTCTCTATTGATCCTCAAAGCAAAGGGAGACTACAAGTGTGTAGCTAATTTCTCCCCGAATCCAAAGAATCTAACCACACTTTCTTTGGCTTAGAAAAGACCCCATATCGGAGCTTTGGTTTGAGCTTCACCGGAAATTGGAGCAGTTGAGAGAGAATGGATTTTTTAGCTATGGAGAGGTTAAATGTGGAGAGGCTCTTTATATAGGAAGCGTGGGCACTTCTTGATCATTCGATTGGTGCCTTAATGGCGTTCATTCATTGCCTGAAACACCCTGGCTAGAGACTTTTCAGCTTTTCCAGTGCTGCCTTATTTTTCGGTGAGTGGACAATGCATCGAGCGTATTAGCCCCCAAGTTTCAAAATCGAGGCCTCTAACCTAAATGAGCTATTCAAGCTCCTGTCAAAATCTCCCAAATATTTTAAGTAGTGGCCCATAGTTAGGAGAGAGTACTTCCGACAAAATATAATTTTCAACTGTCCATTATACTAAGTATTAGGAAATCTCCACTTATAACAAATAAGTGGGTTTTCTACATGCTTCCAAGTAGTTTCATCATACTAACCGGGAATGTTCTACTTACAACTAGTAAGTAGTTTTTTCGCATGATTTCCACATCATGTGATGGTTAAAATACGACTTAGCAGTGGGTTTTCATTTCTGAGGTGATTATCATCCCTACCGGATAAGATATTAAATATCCCACTCACCCGATAATGTACTGAATTTCCTCTTTGCTGGCTTCTTGCCTTTACACGAATTTGTCTTAGCCGGTGTTCCCAGTACTTTGTGTTGCTACACGATATGAACATCCTTGTTCATTATCCTTTGGCCTAATAGCCTTCATTCATTCCAAATAAATGAGAAAACCAAAATTTCCTTTTATTTGTAATTAGGTCCCTAAAGTTATTTTTCTTTAATTTTAATTCCCTAATGCCAGTTTTTCTTCAAATTATGTCCCGAAACTTTTAAAATTCACCATGGGACCTCAATTTATTCAAATTCACAAAAGGGGTTCAATTTCCCAAATTTCCAATTTGGTCCCCAACTTTTCCCAAATTATCATTTTGCCCCTACTTTACAAAAAATAGTATGTTTTGCCCCAAAATTCCAAAAATTGCCCAATTGGTCCTCAAACATCTTAATCATGCCCAATTGGCCCTCAATTTTATGAAATTGCACTTTAGTGCCTTAAATTTTTGAAATACCCAAATTTCCTCCAATTTTCTTCCCAATTTCAATTTTCTAACTCAACCGAATTTGATTTCATCAAATTGATCAATGAGATGAGTTTAGTTGTTGAAATTGATGTTATATTGGAGTTCCTACACCTTCATACAATTCAATTGCACTTTGAATCTCACGATTTGATGCCAAAATGAGCTTAAACGGAGCTTTGCCGAAAAACTAGACTTTGGGAAAGAAAGCTTCGAAAGCTTACTGTCAAGGTTACGGTGGTCTGAGCTTACAATATGGGTAGATAGATCTCATCTCTGAGTTCTTCCTAGGATCAAGAATTGCATCAATTGATGCCGAATTGAACGAGAATTTAGTCATTGAAGTTCTGTTGGTTCTCTTTCTTGCACTGATCGGAATTTACAGAGGGGAGCCAAATTGGATTACCTTTCCCTTTAATTCAGTTGTATGAGGGTCGTTGAGGTGTTGGGAGGGCTTGATTTGGCCTGAGAAGGGCTCAAATTGGTCATTTTCATCTCGGCCAAAACAGGGCAGCTTCAGTCTACCAGAGATGCTTCATTGTTCTATCACGTGACATCTCTCTAGAAACCCTTGAAGCAAATGGAGACTACATGCGTGTAGCTGAATTCTCCCTGAATCCAAAGAACCTGGCCATGCCTTCTTTGGCTCAGAAAATACCCTATATCAGAGCTCTGGTTTGAGTTTCACCAGAAATTGGAGCAGTTGAGAGAGAATAGAGTTTTCAGGTGTGGAGAGAATGAATGAGGAGGGGATATTTATATAGGAAGCTTGAGGACTTCTTGGCCGTTCGATGGCACCTTAACGGTAGTCATTCATTACCTGAAACTCCCTAGCCAGAGACTTTTCATCTTCGCTAGTGCTTCTCAATTTTCGAATGAGTGAATAGTGATGTCATCAGAACGAAGAAGATGATACTGTTCTGAATCGGTCCGAACTGGGTTCAAATTTTAAACCGACTAGTTCAGGCCCGATTTGACCGAATTTTTCAAAATTAAAAATTTCTAAATCCATTTAAATTCATTCTCTATCAAATGGTAGCCTCAAATCTGAAATTTGAATTTTCTAAGCCACCAAGAAAAATGAATTTAGCACCCAGTTCAATAGTGGTTCAAACTAGTCCAAACTGGTTCAATCCGGTTCACCTAACCCGATTTGGTTTTCATCTACAATTCATCCTAAAGTCCTTTTTCTTGACTTTTGAAACTATTTAGGTCACTCGGGGTCCATAATTTTCCCAGTTTGCCCTTTCTCAATCGGTTCCAGTTCATGAACCGACTCAATTCATAAACCGGTTCAATCCAGTTGGATCCGGTCCATCTGATTGTTTTTCTCTTCCAATTTGCCCTAAGGTTCTTTTCCAAGGTTTTATGAAACCTTTGGGTCACCCAGGAGTTGTGAATTTCCCAAATTGCTTGTTTCCTGAAAATCGAGTTTGTGAACCAGTTCAGCTTTCTCACTCCGTTTGACCAGTTCTTTTCCCGATTTTCCTTAACTCAAAAGAGCGAGATTTACAGTTACATTCTTTGGTGAAGCTCAAACCAAAGCTCCGACTTGGGCAGATTTCTTAGCCTCGGAAGGCAAGATCGTGTCCTACAAACTTTGGGGGAAGTTAGGTACCTGACAATGTCCTCCTTTCGACCTGAGGACCATCGGAGAAGTGACGATAGTATCAATCAGTGAAGCAGCTCCGACGGACCAATGCTGCCTTATTTTGGCTGAGCTGAAATCGCCCAAGTTCAACCCACCTCTGGCCAAACCAAGCCTCCCCAATACCCCTGCATCTTTCAAAAGACCTCAATAGAGCTTAAAGTTAAACCAATTTAGCCATTCTTAGTTGTTGCAAGTCGGGTGTTAGAGAGAGAAAATGTGAAACTTCACTAATAGAATTCTCCCTCAATTTGATGTCAATTGTAGCAATTCTTGATCATAGGAAGAATCTCAGGATGAGAGCTACCTCCTTCAATAGAAAGCTCGAACTACCACACCTTCGACGGTAAGCTTTCGAAGCTCTCTCTCTACGCACAATTTTCAGGCGATGCTCTGTTTGAACTCAATTCAGACACAAATAACGTGGTTCAAAGCTCAATTGAATCGTATGGAAGTGTAGGAATTGATCCATACCTTCAATTTGAGCAATTAAACCCGCTTGACTGGCCAATTTGAAGAAATCAAATTCGATTAGATTAAAAGGGAGAAATTGGGGAAACTTTTTGTTGAAAATTGGGAATTTCGTAAAATTGAGGGATTTCTTTGCAATTTCCCAAAATTGAATGTGCATTGGCCATAAGAAAGATGTTGAGGGACTAATTGGTCAATTTTTAGAACAATTGGTGTGAAATTGCCATTTTGGAAAGTGTGGGCAAAATGGTAATTTTTGAAAAGTTTGGGACCAAATTGGAAATTTGGAAAACTTGAGCCCCTTTTACAATTTTGAGTAAACTGAGAACTCAAAGGAAATTTTGGAAACCTTGGAACTCAAATTGGGCAAAAGTTGGCATTAGGGACCTAAAGTTAAGAAAAATAAATTTTAGGGACCTAAGTGCAATTAATTGCTATTGGTGAGCCTAGGCTTTTATGTCGAACCGTAACTGATAAGGCTACAAAAATTGTGTAGGGACAAGTGTGACCGGAACTCAAGCAACAGAAAGCTCATGTAGACTTGGAAAAATGGACTGAGAATGAAAACATCACGGTTATCAGGTGACTGGGCATATTTACATCATACTCAGTTGGGATGGTGAACACTTTAGAAACAAAAATCACTTATAAGTAGGATTTTAATATCATACCCAGATGGGGTGATGGACGATTTAAGCTAATACCTACTTATTGGTTGTAAGTAGAGGAAATCATACCCGTTGGTATGATGTACTTCCTAGAAGGAAGGAGAAACCCACTTTTCGGTTCTAAGCAGAAATATCATCACACCCATTTGGTGAGATGAAATGGAAATATATTTTTGTTAGAAGTATTCTCTCCTCACTGTGTGCCAGTGCTTAAATATTTTGGAAGACCTTCTTGATGGGAGCTAGAACAACTTAGATAGGCCAGAGGGCTTAGTTTTTGAACTTGTGGGGCCAAATGCCCGGTCTTGGAAAATCACGTGTAGTGGGTCTAAGGCTAATGGGCATGAGTAGGAGCTCGTAAACAAACTTGAAATGATAAAAGCCATGAATTGGTTGTATGATTTCACCATGGTACCAAGTTAGGACCGATAATACTTGATGGACTAGCGGTAGTGTGTCATGGCTAGGTCGACGGACAGGCCTAGACAAATAGATGTAGGTCGGATAGAGGGTCGAGGTCGTTTGACTAGTGGCACCAAAGATAAATTGCCAAATGTGAAAATTTTTGTTTTGTGCATGCACTTGAGGTACAGGACAATCAAGATGTCCAAGAGGGGTAGTGATGGGTCCTATGGGCTACTAGATGACATGATGGAGATAAGGGCAGTTTGCCATGCTAGCAATCGAGAAGCCCTTCTTGTGCATGAGACTAGGGTGGGGTCGGGATGAGGTCTCTGTCCTCATATGAACATGGAGTGATATTCAGGTATGAGGGTCGGATGTCACGAAAATCCACTCAGACCTAGGGTAGAAGTGGATAGGCTTCAATCTTGGTGGCCGGTAAAGATGCTATGAGCGACAAGTGGGTGTAGTGGATGGGCTGCACTTACAAATATGTGTACCATTCCTAATGAAGGGCATGAGTTGCCTGCTAAACACACCTAATGTGGAATTGAGGAAAAAGAATTAACCAAAACTAGGGAAATGATCTTTCTTAAAGGAAATGATAATATTGTCACACTTTGAAAAAATTTGTTTATGAAAATTCACACCCAACACCCGCTTACTAAGTTATGGAACTCACCCCCTCCCTTTTTACCCCTTTCAGGTAACCAAGGGAAAACCTTTTGCTAAAGACCTTACAAATTTTGGAATAAAACATGTATGTCTATTTTAAATCACTCAATTTTGTATAATGCTATTCTAGGAAAGACTAGAAAGGACGCCTTACACCTTGTGGTTTAGATAAGGAGAAACACTTGATAAACCATAGAGTGGTGGGTTGTTCACAGGGATCTGACCAAACTGGGTTGGGAGTGACACCATGTGCCTTAGTCGCTATGTCAATGTAGGACCTAGCAATAACACTTGTTAGGGAGCCCAACCGATCTGTCAGCCATCCCTCCCAAGTCACAACATGGCTCAAGGCCCTAAACATTTTGTTGGTTCTTTTGAACTGAAAATCATGCCATTTACCCCAGTACGAGGACCGATTCCTTTTTTAACCTTTAAAGTCACATTTATTTTAATGAGAATGGTCTTAATCATTTTAAACTGCTTATATGAGTTCTAAGACTAGCTTTCTACTTATAAGTACTCAATCAATTCAAGCATGTATTTAATGCATCTGTCGGTCCGATTGGATTCACTGTCAATGCCCACTCACCTCACAACACGAATCTCGATGATTTTGCATGGTTCCTAGAATCCACTCTTGATTTTGCTCGAGTGCTTCTTGCATTGTCTGCAATGATTTCAATCACTAGGGTCAGATACACTTCCGACCATTTGCTATTTGACCAACTAAACTCTTCCTACAGCTTTACAGTTTAGTCCTTCCAACCTTGGCCACCAGACTCACTAACTAATAACCCGACCTTGGTCTAACCTTGTCTAAGGTTAGAATATTGGGCCTAAGTTCATTCTCTTTTTATTCACCACATAGTGGCTTTATATTCCCCAAATTTCCATTTGGTCCTTTTCATTGGGAAAAATGACCATTTTGCCTTTTCTTATTACCATTTCCTTAATTTGGACCCTAGTCTTTCCCAAGTAATTCAATTGGGTCCCTCAAGTTTCCTTGAGTCCCAATATGGTCCCAAATAGGCATTGCAACATAGTCCAAGGCCTATTTCCCATGAATTCCCAAAAACCCTTAAATTTTGGCAAAATTACCATTTTGCCCCTCTACTTGAGAACTTAGGTTTCAGGATTTGTTTGACCCCCAAATTTTCCATTTGGGTCCCTAAACTTATTTAAATTATGTTTAGGTTCTTGGACTTCCCAAATGACATCCTTTGGCAATACAAATACTTCTATTTGAACTTTAGTACTTAAATTTGCCCTTATTGCAAATAAGTCCCTCGATATTTCACAATAGGCAAACCTAATCCCCAACATTGACCAAACTTTCCAATCATCCCCATCACATCATTTTGCACCTTAGAAATACCCCATAAAAAGCATAATATAAATTGGGTCCTCTAACATTCAAATATTTTCAATTTAGTTCCCTTTCTTTGACCCACTAACAAACTATCTCTAAAATTTATGAAAATATGTGGGGAGGTCCGTCTAGCCACCCTCTAGGTCATGGTAAACATAGTTTTGTCAAAGTCAGCGACAATTGCTCCAATCCAGGTTGATCAGAAACTCACGCTCAAACGGGTATAAGTTGGGTCAAAGCTGAGAACTCACTAGAGAAGGCTCGTTGGCCATCAAGGCCGGTAGGTTGGAAAATTGACACTCTCAAGAGTCTGTGGCCACTTGAATCACCTTAATTAGAGTTTGTAACACCAGCAATTCAAGTTTTAGTCACCTTGGCCACTTTCCTTGTGTCATTGGGTCATTGCAATTGAGCTCTTAAAGAGCTGCCATGTTTTTGGTCATCCAAGATTGTGTAATATTCGATATCATCGACACCAATAAAAATAGAGTTTAATGTCAAGAGATGTTGCAGTGGCAAGTAGAGGTACTTTCTAGGGGAACTAGGATGGTTTTCGGAGGTGGTCGATCAGAGGAGCTATGCTTTATGGTAGTATGGTTGTCGAAGTTGGGAGCAGTCTGTGGTTGAGAGAGAATTCTAAGCAAAATCCAATGGGGGAACAACCTCAATTTATATGGTTGTCATATAGAATTGTGTGTCTATCTATCCATAGCCTTCTCTCATTAATTCATAACATGTGGTGGTTTCAAAGAATTAATTTCTATAAGTAGTAGAGTTAGTGATCAGCGGTGATCTATCAGGTAATTATAGGGGATCTTAATCTCTATGTCTGACGAGGATGATGAAACACACGTGTGTGGTCGCGCATGTTTGCATCACGCGCTCTATGCGCAGAGTGCCTACCTTCCCTAGGAGTTACATCACACCCGTTTTGCACGGTAGCGAACAGATTCCCACCAAAATTCTCCGCCAGTTTAGTGATTTTTTGCCCGATTGACACTTTTTTCGCCCGGTTCTTAAAAAAATAAAAATACATAAATTTTCTATTTTACTTTTCCTATTGAATGGATATAAGAATCCCTCCATTTGAATTGTTTTGATGCCTTAAAAATTTGAGGAGTTTTCTAACTCCACACATCTTGAACCTAGTTCAAACCGTTCTCTTTCAATTTCCTCCCAATCCTTAACTTTGGGTCCCTAGACACTCCTAAGTGTTTCTCATGACCATTTTTCACCCCCTCTTAGTCTCTCCATCGACGCCTTCCTTATTTCTAGTTCAATCCCTTTTCCCAAATTAACTTCATTCCCCTAGTTCGATCCCACTTTTTGCTTCTACTTGACCTGATTTTCAAGTTGGGATTTCCTAATCTTACATCAATGCCTCCCTAATAAGGATGACAATGAGAGAAGAGATTGAGTAATCAAATTTTCAACTAGGTTAAAAAAAGCGGCGAGTCCTAATTGGCACAATGAGACTTTTCTTCAAAAACATTAGGATGCTATTGGTAATCACATTATTAATGTTGTGTTTAATACTTTTATTGTTAGGTCATCTTCCTACATCCTTTAATGAAATAGATATAATGCTCATACCAAGGACAGTAACTCTAGAGGAGGTGACCTAGTTCTGCACAATATCCCATTTCATTTTTATCTATCAAATCAATTCCAAAATTCTTAAATTTTGCTTCAAACCTTTCGTGAAAATAATAATACCTTGCCAATAAAGTGCTCTCAACTCAGGAAGAGTTACTCATGGTAAGATCTCTATTGCACATGGTGTACTATTAAGATTGATATGATGAAGGCACAAAAGGAAGGTATTGCATCTCTTTCCCAACAATTCTATTTCCTTGAGACATTGTACCATGTGGGATCGAGTCTTAACTCATTTCCCCTTAAACAAAAATCCTTCCTTTCTTGGTGTGTGGAAGATCACTTACTTGCCCTTACAGTGAACCGTACTGTTGTGTCTAGATAGTCAATCCATCATCGATATGACATAAACATTTTATAGTGGTAGTGGGATAAGGTACGCATCAAATACCATTTCTCTAATATGGATCATTTAAGACTTTAATGTTTGACTCATCATGATATCTTCTCTAATAGTATGTGAATTATTACATTATGGTGTAACTGTGACATTTCTCGGGGTATTCTAGGTGTCATTCCTTCGTGCATTTATGATATGTTAACACCCAAATTAATTAGGACAAATACCTTATTCTCACAGACTTTCATTTTTCTTATTTATAAAATCACACCCTTGTCATTCCCATTTCTAACAACACTTGATTATACGACAAAAAAATGGCATAGTTCACCAATGGTGTGCCCATAAAACCATCATACCAAAAAGGCTCTCATGTCATCCTACAAAAAATAACAAGGAAGAATAAATTTCTAGTTGGAGGGGTTTAGGTAGGTATTTAATACAATGCTTGGGTCGATCATAACCTTCTCCTAAGTGATGTTGTACACTCAAGTTGGGACTCTTTGTGGATTCCCAATTCCTTCAGCTCCTTTGTTCCATGGAGTGTTATTTTAGGCCATGTTTAAGCCTCCCTTAAAAGGATGGTATACTAGGGTTGAAGGGGTTGCAGTTGTGATGATTGTTGGCTGCAAACTTCTCCTACTATACTCGCATTATATATGTAATGCCACTGCACTTCGGTAGCAAGTTGTTGGTCTGCAGGGTCCCAAATAGTTCCAGTAACATCTTAGGCATTGGGGAAGTTCACTCCTCACAATCCTCCAAATGATACATGTTTTAGAGAACCCCACAGTGGTGGTAGTGTGATTATTGGTCATCACCTTCTTGCCTTGACCCCTTGTTAGATAAGTCAATGCTTTTGATGGAGTGCTTTTAAGGGGAATTCCTTTTACTTGACTAAACAGTCAAAGGAGTAGAAATTATAGCCTTGATGTCCTTTCTCTTGCCACTTGTAACATTGGGAAACTTACGAGGCACAAACTGGAAAGAAATGAATTGGGGGAAAAACATCGAACTGGGAGATGGAATATCACTAGGGGAACAAAACTGAGGTAGAATGGAAAATATTTGTTACATAGTACATGTGACACCTTTACGAGAAATGGCCATGAGCACCACCTTATGACTATGAGTTATATTATTTAATTTGTGAATACTGATATGGGAAATGGTGTTTATGGAAGGATGCCTAAGAGGTTGTGCCGTCATCTGAGGGAAAATGGAAAGGAGATGGGGGGAGGTACAATGTGAAACATCCATGCTTTCCTAGGACACCCGAAATACGTACAGGTACCATCCCAGTACACCTTTACAACAAGTAGATGGCGAGTTGAGTCACCCTACTACCCAAGTAACCTCATAACATGTACATGAAGTACTTGCGAGTTGAGTCATTAGTGTAGGGGCTTATAGACGAGGCACCCTACTACCCAAGTAACCTCATAACATGTACACGAAGTACTTACTTATCATGTTGCTCATGTTCCCAGGATTTGTAATGGTAAAATAGTAAATGGGCTCAATTGCATTTCATATATGAAAAGTTTGAAATTTATAATGTTTTCTAAAACAAGTTTACAGGTCTAAGCCTAGGTTCCATTAATTTTACATTGGCGAAGGATCCCACCTTTTTAACATTGAGAGAATCGATGGTGTTTCATGGGTCTCCGACAGAGGGAAATAGGGTCGAGCGAGTAGAATGTACTCAGATTCATAGGTAGGAGTTAATAATTATAGCCAAGTCAGTGAATCACACAATACTTCCCATGTAGCATTGGATTTCTAGAGATATGTCACTCACAAAGTACTGGAAAATGGTAGTTGCACTTAAAATATTTGGTGCGAAGATTCGAATTGTGTTAAATAGGTTCTCATACTCAGTTATATTTCTGGAGTATTAGATCAATCGATACAACTTCTGCTTATTTACATTCACTAAATTGGCATAAAAATACTCCTCCGTGAAACATTTCTTCAATTCAAACCACCATGGTCAAGTGGGGACGTGATACGTATATTTAGCCACCATCGATGTTCTCCTCAAGAAAGAATTAACCATGGTTATCATGCCCACAACATGTACCTTTTTGTACCTTCACAATATCCATCAACTTCTAACCCTTTGAGATGTAAAAATATTGTAGGTTCATGTACTAGCATATGGTTGCCCCTATAATGGTACAACTAATGGAACCCTCACTTCTATCGACTCAGTAGGGAGCAGTGCATTGACCATCCAATGATTGCTCATGAATACGAGTTCTTGAGTTTATTTGTCATGCCCCACCGAGGTTTGGTTTGATCCTCGTGATTAACACATAACCCTTCCTTGAGCCATCATGGTATTTCTACCAAGACATACCAAGGTAAAGGCTTACGCGTACGTATGTTTTCCATAACAAATTTATAAGGAATCTTAAATGTAGTTTCCTTGGAGGTCTGGTTCATTCTCAAGCTTCAACTTTACTTGGTTCAGAATTTCCCTGAAAGGAATTTAAGGGAGGGCAATGTGTTTCATAACTTAGTGAGGGGAAATATTTTTACGATATACCTATGAAAACATTTTCGTGTTATTTCATTTTTCACAATTGTGTTCTTTGTCACTCAACACCAGCCCATTCATCATAAAAGGGTTCATACAGTCGTATTGTAGTCCCCGACTACTTCACTTGTGGTCTGAAGCAAATTTATCGACCACCCTTGGTTAGAGGTACCACATGTTTGAGTGAGCATGTCATACCCCGACCCGCTTTGGTTGGACTGTGTGAGTAACCTGCCACCTTTCCTTATGCTACTCGAGTATTTTTACCTAGGTAGAGTGAGAAAAGTAAATGCATTCATTTAGCCTGTCTTTCCAAAGGAAGAATATAAAAAATTTTGGATGCTGAGCTCATACATGATAGGGTAATGTTGTCTCGTTTTGAAGTTCATTGTCCTTACGGCATGTGTGCCTCCCTAGAAAAATTAAAAGGAGGGGTGAGTCTCGTAACTTAGTGAGGGGTTAGCTATTAATTTATCTTAGCTTTTACAATTGAGTTTAAACCATTTATTTGAATTTTCACACATAATTCAACCGCCCTTTCTCATAAAGTGTTCACACATTCGTAGATTAGTCCTCGACTGCTCCACTTGTGTACCGGAGCGCCTTTTTCGTCCACCTTGATAGAAGTTCGTGACTTCTACCCTAGGTCTGAGTGGACATCAATTGTCTAACCCTCAAACCCGAGTCATACTTTGCGTCTACAACATGGGATAGACCACTCCCCTCCGACCTCAGTCTCCATGTACATGAAGCTCCTAAAGCTTTTCGATATACTTGACAACAAACTGCCCTTATGCTCCCTCAATCGTTCAGCAGTCCTTAAAACCACCACTACCTTATACTAGGCACCTCGATGGTAACAAAATTATGGCATGCACAATAAAAATATTTCATTAGTTATAGCCATCATCTTTGGTGTTACAAGCCCAATTGACCCAACAACCTAGATTCAGCTCCGTAACTAATAGCCCAACAAATTCGACGACTCAACTTCAACTCAACACCTACTAACCCAATGAGTTAGTGTGACCTGCTTCAAAACATTAACTAATTCACACAATTATTCAATTAGATCAGAATTTTCATGCACAAAAGCCATATATTATCGACAGGCCTACGACTGGCCTATTGACCTTAGTCCCACTCAAACGGTACTAGCCCTACCATTGCATGGCCTATATACCAAATTGTAATGAAATTTCTAGAAATGATCTATTGGCCCCAAATTTCTTTGAAATTGCTCCTTAGCCCTTCATTTTTTTCAAAAAATTACACTTAGGTCCCTCAATTTACAAAAATCCCCAATTTTCCCAAAGTCTCTTCACCAATTCGTCACTTTTTGAAACTTGTTCTCTCATACCAATGAAACAAGGATAAGAACGGGCAATTTCTATGAGAAAATCGAGCCATTTGGCAAGCCAAAATGGTAAAGAAGGAATAAAAATGGAAAAATTAAAAATCCAAAGTTACCAAGAAGTCATAAAAATCATACGGAAGAACCATAAAGGAAATTGGATGAGAAAACCGGACCAGTTCGGGGGTGAACCGGAACTGAAGCAGATTGAACCAGGTTGAACCATGGCGAACAAACTCAATAATTAATTTTTCTAGGTGGATTAAAAAGATCAATTTGGGAAATTGAGACCACCATTTGAAAGAAATTAAATTTAGATAAATTTTAAAATTTTTAATTTTTAGAAAATGGTCGAATCGGGCCTGAACTAGCCGATTTTCGTTATCGGGTCACCGAATCCGGTTGGACCGGACCGGTCAATGGTCCAGCCGGTCAATGGACTACTAATAGGTCAATGCCCAATCAGCACATGCGGCCAATCAGTGTGCGACGCATGACAAAAATTGCCTCATGAGTCATAAGGTTAGCGCTAGAGAGCGTTGATGAATTAGAGAGAGAGACATGTCCGGTCAACGGTCGGCGAACGCCCTGTCAATAGCCACATAGACACAAGCAGCCAATAAGAGGCTGCCATATGTCTAGTTAACTATTCAATGGCTGATGTGGTGGCTGAGTTGGATCGTCGTGTCAACTGAACTAACCAATCACGTGCTGCAACGTAGTCGGTCCGCATGTGCGAAGCTCGCTAGTGCAGAATAATTTCATCTTCCTCTTCCGTCCAATGACATTGTTCATCAAGGCAATATTTTTCTTTCCTTTTCCGGCGAGGGAATATTCCCTCTGAGTTGGGCAATTTCCCATTAGGATAAGCTCGACTAGTGTGGAAACTAGTAGAGTAGAGGGTTCATGTGCTCTATATATAATGAGCTCCCCTCCATTCATCCTCCATGCACCTCAAACCTCCAAAGAAGAAGAAGTGCCCGGTTATCCGGTGATGCTCAAACTAGAGCTCTGAATTGGGCACTTCCCACAACCTCCTAAGGCGAATTCAGGTCCTACAAACTTCAGGGGAAGTCACTAACATGACAACCATGTCTACTCGACCCGAGGATCGCAGGAGAAGCACCGGTGAGCCCAAATAGTGAAGTAGCTCCGTCAGTCCAAAAGGTGTCCTATTTTAACCGATATAAATTCGGTCAATTCAAAACTCCTACAACCGAACTAAGCCTTCCCTTGGCCTCCCCAGCCTTCACACGTCCTTCCCAAAGGGCAAATATAAGTCAATTCGGCCCTTCTTCATCAAAGTAGTTCTGTTCTAAAGAGAGAAAATGTCGAATTTCACTAACTAAATTGCCATTGATCTTGACATGAATTGTAACAATTCTTGATCTTAGAAGGACCCTGAGGATGAGAGCTACCTTCCCAAATCAAGAGCTCAAACTGCCACACCTTCGATAGTAAGTTGTTAGAGCTCTCTCTCTACCTTCAATTTTTCAGCAAAGCTTCGTTTGATCTCGTTTTGGACCAAAAAACCTAATTTAAACTCAGTCGGTTTGTATGAAAGTGAAGGGATTGATTGATACCATGAATTGGAACAATTAACCCCATTTGAAAGGCCAATTTGAAGAAATCAAATTTGCTCAGTAGAAAGGGATGAAATTGGAGGAAATTTGGGGATTTCAAAAAATTTAAGGACCTTAGTGTGAGTTTTCCAAAATTGAGTATCAATTGGCAAAGGAAAAGCTATTGGAGGACCAATTGGTTATTTTGGAAAGAATTGGCACTAGTTGGTCATTTTCGGAAAGTTTGGAGCCAATCTATAATTTTTGAAAATTTGAGGGAACTATTGAAATTTTGGAAAAGATTGAACTAAAAAATCACTATGAGACATTTTAAACATCATATCCGATTGGGCTGATGAGTACTTTTTGAACTAAAAAACCATAGTGAGTGGGACCTTTTAAACATTATACCCAGTTAGGGTGATAAGTACTTCTAGAACTGAAAAACCATTGTGAGTGAGACATTTTAAACATCATACTCAATTGGGGTGATGAGTACTTTTTGAACTAAAAAACCATCGTGGGTGGGCTTAATTATACATAATACCCAGTTGAGATGGTGAGAAAATTTATTAAATTAAAAACCTGCTTACCGGTTATGAGTGGGATTCTCTATCATTATACCCGGTTAGTATGATGAGTGAATTCTGAGCTTAAAAACCTTTTTTTAGAAATGATCTCCTTTGATTGAGTGCCAATGCTTAAAACATATGGGAGTCTTTTCTGAAAAGATTTGGAACATGCTCCAATAGGCCAGAGGCCTCATTTTTAAACTTATAAGGCTCGAGGCAAGTTTTGAAAAACTCGTGAAGTGGGCCCAAGGCTAGTGTGCACGAGCTGGAGCTCATAGACAAATATGATGATAAGAGCCATAAAAAACTTTCCTAAATGGAAAATTGATGGGTGATTCACCACGATACCAAATTAGGACTAACAATGCTCAATGGGCTAGTGGCAGTGTGCCAGGAATAGGTCGACGGACCAGTCAAGCAAATACCTACTGGCCATGTCGTGTATCGGGACCGTTGGTACCAAAGAGAACGGCTAATATGCTAAGACAGTTGTTTGTGTATGCACTCTAATTCGGGACCATTGAGACGCCCATGTGAGGTAGTGATGGGTTCCGAGGACTGTTGGATGACCTAGTTGTGATAAGTGTAGGTTTGTCATGCCAGTTAGTCATGAAGCTCATTGAAGCTTCTTGCATATGAGACCATGGTAGGGCAGGATGAGGTCTCCATCCTCATACAGACATGAAGAAATTTCGAGTCTGAGGGTTGGACGTCTCAGACGTCCACTCAGCTTCAAGGTATAAGTGGTCGGACTTCTATTAGGGTGGACGACAAAGGCACGCTGATCCCCAAGTAGGTGCAATCTGGGACTGCCCTACTAATGTTTGTACCCTTTATGATAAAGGGCGTGTGAATGGTTGTTAAATACCTCCCGAACATTGGGAATTGTTAAAAGAGCTAAATATACTTAACAATAAACTTAAAGATAAAATGTTTTGATAAACTAATTATTTTTTGAAAACTCACTCCCAATACCCACTCACTGAGTTGTAGAAACTCACCCCCTCCCTTTAACCTTTTTTAGGAAAAATGAGACCAACCTTTGAGAATCCACGAATATGAATCCTAAGTCAAGTATGCTTTAATATTCTTTTAAGCTATTGAGTTTTTGCACAATGTCATTCTAGAGAATAAGGATAGGAATTTCACCTGACTCCTCATGGTCTTAGGAAGTAGTGGCTCTTCTTAGACCAAAAGGAGTGGCGATGTCACGCCCCGACCCAGTTTGGTCGGATCCCCGTGAACAACCCACCACTCTTCCGGTTTATTAAAGGGTTTCCCCTTATTATAATCCGTAAAGAGTAAGGCATCCTTTAAACCTCCACCATTTCCTGGAATAGCATAATCAAAACTGCATGAAATTTTAAACTTTACATGCCTGTCTTACAAGCATCTTAGTTGATGGTCTTTCAAGGTATGCTTTCCGAGATTTCCTGAAAGGGATATAAGGGAGGGGGTGAGTACGACTACTCAGTGAATAGGTTTTTAAAGGTCTACTTTTAACTTTTAAGAAAAACATTTATATGGAGTGTGCTAGACTCCTTTCTTTTCAAAAAAATCCCTTCATTTAAAAATTTGGGTTTTTCTATTATTTCTTAGTTACTGATATGTCATCACCCAACACACATCCTTCATCATGAAGGTTATACACATTCACAAGTGAGTATCACTACTGAACCCGCTAGTGGCTTCGGAGCGACTTTTCCTGCCACCCGGATAGAAGTACAACCACTTCTACCCTGGGAATGAGTGGATGTATGTGACATCCAATCCACAATCCCGAAATCACTTCTTCGTGTCCGTATGAGGACAGAGACCTCATCTTGTCCCCACCCCGGTCTTATGCACTTGGTGCTACTCCAGATTTCGCACAGACACCTGGAACGACGAACTGCCCTTATAGCCACCAGGTCGTCGAGTGCCCTTAGGACGCATCACTACCCCTCATGGGCGTCTTGATGATCCCGTACTCACAGTGCATGCACAAACAATATTTTCTTATCAAGCCATGTAATATGTGGTGCCACTGGTCCAATAGCCCGGACTCTCATCTCAACCCGCAGTTGTTTGTCTTGACTGGTCCGTCGACCTGTCATGTCGCACTGCCGCTAGTTGACTGAGCATGTCGGTCCTATCTTGGTACCATGGCCAAACAATTCACTTATTAAGTTTTATGGCACATATATCATATTCGTTTACGAGCTCCTGCTCGTGTGAACTGGCCTTGGGCCCACTGTACAAGATTTTCAAGAAAACTGGGCATTCTAGCCCGCAAGTTCCAAAATCGAGGCACCTAGCCTATAAGAGCTATTCGAGCACCCGTCAAGAAGGTCTCCCAAATAGTTTAAGCATTGGCACACAGTCAGGGGAGAACACTTCTGACAAAGTAGGTTTTCACTGTCCATTATACCAACCGGTATAAGGACATCTCCGTTCATAACCGATGAACGGGTTTTCAACTTCCTTCGAGGAAGTTTCATCATACCAACCGGGTATGATCTACTTCCAACCGATAAGTAGTTTTTTCGCATAATTTTCACATCACTTTCTCTAAGTGGTGATCATTAAAATATCACTAAATACTGGGTTTTTATACCGAGGTACTTATCATTCCCTACTGGGTATGACATAAAATTTCCAATCACAACTGGTAAGTGGTTTTAATCTTTAAGCTGTGCTCATCATCCTAACTGGGTATGATGTTAGTAAACCCACTCACAACCAGTAAGTGGTTTTTAACTTTTTGGTGTGCTCATCATCCCAACCGGGTATGATGTTATTAAACCCACTCACAACCGGTAAGTGGTTTTTAACTCTAAGTTGTCCTCATCATCCCAACCGGGTATGATGTTAGTAAACCCACTCATAACGGGTAAGTGGTTTTTAACTTTAAGGTGTGGTCATCATCCCAACCGGGTATGATGTTATTAAACCCACTCACAACCGGTAAGTGGTTTTTAACTCTAAATTGTGCTCATCATCCCAACCGGGTATGATGTTAGTAAACCCACTCACTCGTTAATGTCGTGAATTCCACTAAACTGGTTCTTTGTATTCACGTGAGCTTGTCCTTTCTGGCATTCCCGGTATTTCACGTTCCTACACGATATGAACAACCTTGTTCATTATTACTCGGCATAATAGCCTTCATTCATTTCCAATGAATGAGAAAACCCAAACTTTTAGTTATTTGCAATTAGGTCCCTAAAGTTATTTCTCTTTAACTTTAAGTCCCTAATGTCGGTTTTTCCTCAAATTGAGTCCCGTAACTTTTAGAATTTATCCAGGGACCTCAATTTATTCAATTTTACCAAAAAGGGGTTTAATTTTCCAAATTTCCAATTTGGTTCCCCAATTTTTCCAAAATTACCATTTTGCCCTTCTTTTACAAAAATGGTAAGTTTTGCCCCAAAAATTCCAAAATTCCTCAATTGGTCCACCAACATTATTTTCATGCCCAATTAACCCTCAATTTCATAAAATTGTATTTTGGCCCTTTGAATTTCGAAAATCCCCAAAATTTCCCCCAATTTCAACTCTTTAACACTACCGAATTTGATTTCATCAAATAGACCGATCAAACACATCTAATTATTGAAATTGGAGTTGAAATTGAGTTCCTGCATGTTCATACGATTCTAAGAAACTTTGAATCGTAGATTTTAATGCTGGAACGAGCTCGAACGGAACTTCACCGGAAAACAGATTGTAGAGAGAGAAAGCTTCGATTACTCACTGGTGAAGGCACGACGGTCCGAGCTTTCGATCTGGGCAGATAGGTCACTTCCTGAGGTTTATCCTAAAATCAAGAATTATATCAATTGATGCGGAATTGGATTAGAATTTTGTCATTAAAATTCGATCGACTCTCTCTCTAGCACCGATCAAAAATTGTAAAGGAGAGCCGAATTGGCTTACCTTTCAGTCCTAATTCGGCCGTGGAAAGGCTGAGGAAGTGTTGGGAGGGCTTGGTTTGGCCTGAGGAGGGCTTGAAATGGCCGATTTCAGCTTGGCCAAAATTGGGCAACTTCGGTCCGCCGGAGTTGCTTCACTATTCCAGCATGTCGGCGCTTCTCGAACAATTCTCGGATTGATTGGAGTTTGCTATCAGATAGTTGTCTTCTCCCTGGTTCTAAAGTGCTCGACCTTTGTTCAAGTTGAAGCTACAATTCGAGTTTCACCGGGAAATGGAGCAATAGAGAGAGAAAGAAGTGTTCAGGTGTGAGGAGAATGAAATGGGGATGACCTCTTTATATAGGCGTAAAACCCGTGTATTAAATGGGCGAGATTTATTAATAGTATTAATGTTACCATAAATTATTGGTATTAATTCCAATAATTTAATTTCAGTATTAAATTATTGGTATTAATTACAATAATTAAATATATATTAATTTATAGTTATTTATAATAAGGCGTACATAAAAATTTTTGACCGAAATTTCGGGTTACAAAAAAAAATTCATACTTCCCAGGAGGTCACCCATTCTCACACTACTCTCACGCATGCATGCTTAACTTTGATGTTCTTATGAAATCTAGTTCACCTGAACCAATTTGGTTTTTATTTTCTAAAGTTTCTTCAATTTCTTTTCTAAGGTTTAATGCACCCTTTAGATCACCCGAAAGTTGTAAATTTTCATCTTGCATGTTCTCAAATGTAAACCGGCTCGGTTTTCTTACTCGGTTTGACCGGTTCTTTTCCCGATTTCTCTTAACTCAAAAGTGCGGGGTTTATAGGCGAGTTGTTCACGGGGTTCCAACCAAACTAGGTTGGGGCGTGACAACTTGAGTGGTATCAGAGCCATGTTCCCTCAAATGCATTCTCAAGACTATAACCTGACATTAATTAAATTTGTTCACCTTATGAGAAGGAGGATCCCTAGAAAATTTGCCATTCGAAGTCACCTCACTCACGGACCTTTGAAAAAGGTCCCCACCTCGAGCAAGAAAAGCAACCAAGGGCCTGCCGAGTTAGAAAAGAAAATACCAAAAGAATTGGTTGTGGATTATAGGAAACTCCTCGGAGAGGTACAAAAACATAGCCATTTGATGAATCCTCTCCTAGGGCGTGAAGAACCTTCACCTACTTGGAGAGACCCAACACCTCCCCTAGCACCACGATAGCCGGAGAGGACCCCGACACAGAGGGAAGCCTGGAATAACTACTGGGAGGCTCATGCAAAATTTATGAAGGTTTTTCAGGCGCCCTCACCCATCCAAATCAACCTAGAACCCAAAAATTGGATGAGGTGGGCATACAGGTGTGAGGCTGAGATGCTGGGAAGGTACAGACTCGAGGTGTTCCTTGGGGTCATAGTCCACCCCAACATGGATGCCTACTAGAAGTATGGATGGACATCCACGAACATGACACCTTCATAGCCCTTGGACAAGGAGTCCTAAAACAAGTCTGAGGTGGACTCTCGACCTATGACTCCGAGGGATTAGGAAGAGGGTATCAATAAATGCTTATAATAAGCCCAAGATAGTAAGAACTATTTCCATGATGAATAAGAATCAATAAATAATTTTTTATACAACAATTTCTTTATTAAAAATGAGTTATCACACTAATATTGAAAGATGGGAAAGTTCCTAAGGAACAAGAGTAGAATGACACGATAAGGTAGGTGTAGAAATAATAGAAGAAGAACCATCCAAGGAAAATAGAAAGACTACAAGAAAAAAAAACCTCACTTGGAACAGAAGCTCCATGCAAAATGGACGAGTGGATGGGAATCAAAAGAAGAGAAGAAGTTAGTATTAACTGATAACTCTAGGACAACCTAACTTAAGCTTGGGTGGTCTCAAATAGGGTCAAGGAACACCAGCACAAAGGGACCCAAACTTTTCCAAAGTAGGAAAACTTGTAAGGGATATAAATAAGATGAGGGAAAGGGTGTCAAGGATGGTCTACAAGATTTCCAATGACAAGTAGGTGGGTAAAGATGATGAAGTCGGGTTAAAGATTAGAGAACCTCAAGAATGAATTCTAGAAAGACAAGGGATCTACCAAGGAAGGGAGTTGTAGGGATGTATTTTTCCCAACAAAGAGGTAATGAACCCAACTAAATTAGGAAAAAAGAGAAAATAAACTAACAAACGAAATGCAGGTTGAGGTGAAAAGGCCAAGTACAAGGGATGCATACTCTCAAGGGTCCAAGGGATAAGGTAAACCCAAGGAATGTGTAAATAAGAAGATAGCAACAAGTGATGCCACAACAAGTGGGAAAGGGAGAAATACCCATAATAAGGATTCAATGTCCAAAAGGATTTGCGACAAAACCCAAACCGTGAAAAAGATTAAGTGAGTCTCTCGCGAAGGGGTCAAGAAATTCCACAGCAAAGAGGATCTGAACTAAGAAGGTTAACTTGAATGAAGTACAACTAGGAACAATGATACGGTACATATGTCATACCCACAAGATTTCCAAGGGAAGGGTAAACATGGGAAATGGCATCAAGTTCTTCTAGAGTCGGTACCTGTAAAAGTGAAGAAGGGAAGAAATATATTAAGGAAGGGAGTCCTAGAAGGATGTATACGATTCAAGGCGACTTGAGAGAACTTATTATTAGCATAGTGTGAAATACACAGAATAAAACTTGATAATGAGAAGTTACTCAGATAGGGAATAAGGGAGGAAATGGGAACTTGAAGACTATAAAAGGATTAAAGGTGAGCAAATGTACAGATATAAAAAGAGTGTAAGAATATAAAAGAAGGAAACATTTAAGAAAGGATGGAAGAAGGATTAATACAAGATGAAGAAGGGGTAATACTAAAACTCGCAAGGTCAAGGACGAAGAGCTTGAAAGTACACTAAGCTAAGGATCCTCAAGGATCAAGTAAATAGAAATGGGGATGGTCAAACATTTATAGAACTCCCAACCCAATGATCAAATAAAAATCCATAAGAGAAGAGGGTCCTATCTTTAAGATAAGAATTGGACCTAAGGGTGTTCCTTTGGATTAGTGGGTAAGACATGCCTCATTGTGATAAGCTTCATGAAGTAAGCGAATAATCAAGGAGAAAAGAAGCCCTTAAGAACTCTAACAAAAGAACAAAATGAAAGGCGAAATTTTGGGGTATTTTGACTAGGGAAAACACAAACAAGCAAGGAAACATTCAAAGGAGAGGAAGTGGGAGGTCGGATCAACATGGAAATTCTTCTCCTAAAAGCACGAATACCAAATTGTGCCATTTAGGACGATGGAAAAAAAGTAAAAAAAAGATACCCCTAGACATTGAGAAGAAAGATACATAGAGGGCGGAAAGGCACGAAAGATATCCAATGCAGATGCAACAAAAATGGGGGCGTACCCCGGTATCGTATATAAGCAAGTCCCAAGTGGAAATTGAAGGGACCTATTCCCTATGCAAAGGATGTATGAATAAGTTTTGGGGATAAAACTCCTAAAATGAGGGGAGAGTTGTGAAACCCGTCCTCTTGGACTAATGAAACCGGGACAAGAACCAGGCAAATTCTATGAGAAAACTGAGCCATTTAGCAAGCCAAAATGGTAAAGAAGGGTTAACAATGGGAAAATAAAAAAACCAAAGTTATCAAAAAGTCATAAAAATCACAGGAAAGAGCTATGAAGGGAATTGGATAAGAAAACCAGACTAGTTTGGTGTGAACTGGACTTGAACCGAGTTGAACTATTTTAATAATTCATTTTTTTATGTGGCTTAAAATGATCCATTTGGGAAATTGAGGCCACCATTTGATAAAAAATGAATTTAAATTAATTTAAAAATTTTTAATTTTTAGAAATCCAGTCAAATCAGGTCTAAAAGGGCCAATTTTTGTTTTTGGGTAATCGAACCTGTTCAGATCAGACCCGTCAATGGTCTAGCCGATCAACGGACCGCTGATAGGTCAGCGCCCATTAAGCCCACATGACCAATCAGTGTTTGACGCATGGCAAAGAGCACCCAGTCAGCCGCTCGGTCAACACCTAATAGCACTGACCAATTAGAGAGAGACACATGTCCGATCAACTATGAATGATTAACAAAGAATGAACGCTCGGTCAGTAGCCACGTAGACACGAGCAACCAATGAGAGGCTACCACGTGTCCCATCAACCAGTCAATGGTTGACGTAGTAGCTGAGTTGGATCATCATGTCAGTTGAACCAACCAATCATGTGTTGCCATGTTGCCAGTCTGCACGTGTGGAACAGTGTTGTCTTCCTCCTCTGTTCAGTGACATTGTTCAGTGAGGCAATATTTTTCTTTCCTTTTGCGGTGAGGGAATATTCCCTTTGATTTGGCCAATTTCTGATGAGGATAAGCTCGACCAGTAGGGAAACTAGTAGAGCAGAGGGTCCCTGAGCTCCCTATATAAAGAGCTCACCTCCATTCATAGTCCACACAACTCAAACCTCCAAAGAAGAAGTGTCCGGTTTTTTGATGATGCTCAAACCACAGCTTCAACTTGGGCACTTCTCTCGACCTCTGAAGGCAAATTCGGGTCCAGTAAACTCCGGGGGAAGTCAGCTACTTGAGGGCCACTTTTACTCGACCCGAGAATTGCCAGAGAAGTGTCGGCGAGCCCAAACAGTGAAGTAGCTCCGTCGGTCGCAAAACTGCCATGTTTTGCCTAATCAGAATTTGGCCAATTCATACCTCTTGCAGCTGAACCGAGCCCTCCCTTAACCTCCCCAGCCTTCACACAACCTTCCCTAAGGGAAAAGGTAAGTCAATTCGACTCTTCTTCATCGGAGTAGTTTGGTTTTAGAGGGAAAATGTAAAATTTCACTAACCAAATTCCCACTGATCCTGACATGAATTGTAGCAATTCTTGATCCTAGAAGGACCCAGAGGACGAGAGCTACCTTCCTAAATCAAGAGCTCGGACCGCCACACCTCCAACAGTAAGTAGTTAAAAATCTCTCTCTACCTTCAACTTTTAGGCAAAATTCCGTTTGAGCTCATTTTGGATAGAAAGACCCTAATTCAATGCTCAATATGTTCGTATGGAAGTGAGGGGACCGATTGACACCACGGATTGGAATAATTAACCCCATTTGAAAGGCCAGTTTGAAGAAATCAAATTTGATTAGTAGAAAGGGATGAAATTGGGGAAAAATTGGAGATTTCGAAAAATTGAAGGACCTTACTACAATATTTCTAAAATTGGGGGTCAATTGGCAAAGACAAAGGTATTGGAGGAACAATTGATCATTTTTGTATGAATTGGGACCAATTGGCCATTTTTGGAAAGTATGGGGACAATCAGTATTTTTTGAAAAATTGAGGGACCTATTCAAAATTTGGGAAAGATTGAGTCCTGATTACAATTTTAAGGAAATCAATGACCCAAGGAGCATATTGGAAGTCCTAGTGACTTAATGGAAGAAAAATTAGCATTAGTTACCTAAAGTCAAGGAGTATGAACTTTATGGACCTAAATGCAATAAAACCAAAGATCAGGGCCTTCTTGCCATTATGTGAGAACAAGAAGGCTCTCAAGCCGAACCCTTCCTTATAAGGATACTCAAACCGTTTAGGAACACTTTGGATTAGAACGTGAGCAAAGGGTATCACGACTTGGACATGGAAAGCCGATTGGAGACGAACATATCACAATCATCGAGTGAGTGGGACATTTTAAACATCATACCCAGTTGGGGTGATGAGTACTTTTTGAATTGAAAAACCACCATGAGTGGGACATTTTAAACATCAAACCCAGTTGAGATGATGAGTACTTTTTGAACTGAAAAACCACCATGAGTGGGACATTTTAAACATCATACCCAGTTGGGGTGATTAGTACTTTTTGAACTGAAAAACAACTGTGAGTGGGCTTAATTATACATAATACTTGATTAGGGCGATGAGAACTTTTATTAAATTAAAAACCTACTTACCGGTTATCAGTGGGAATCTCTATCATCATACCAGATTGGTATGTTGAGTGCATTTTGAGCATAAAAACCCTTTTTTTTCGAAATGATCTCCCCTAACTGTGTGCTAATGCTTAAAACATTTGGAAGACTTTTCTGACCAAAGCTGAAACAGGCTCCAATAAGACGAAGGTCTCTTTTTTGAACTTATAGAGATCAACGCGTAGTTTTAAAAAACTCGTGAAGTGTGCCCAAGGTTAGTGGGCACAAGCTGAAGCCTGTAGACAAACATGCTGATAAGAGCCATGAAAACTTTCCTAAATGGAAAATTGTTGTGTGATTCGCCATGACACCAAAGTAGGACTAACAAGCCTCGATGGGCTAGTGGCAGTGCGCCACAAATAGGTCGATGGACTGGCAAGTCAAATAAATACAGGCAATGTCGAGTGTCAGGGTCGTTAGACCGTTGGCACCAAAGATAATGGCTAATATGCTAAGACTGTTTTTTTGTGCATGCACTCTAGTTTAGGACCGTCAAGATGTCCATGAGGGGTAGTGATGGGTTCTAAGGATTGCAGGATAACTTAGTTGAGATAAGGGCAGGTTTGTCGTGCCAGCTAATCATGAAGCTCATCGAAGCTTCTTGTGCATGAGACCGTGGTGGGGGCAAGATGAGGTCGCCATCCTCATACGGACACAAAGAAATTTCAGGTCTGAGGGTCAGATGTTTGGGACGTTTACTCAGATTCAAGGTAGAAGGTGACAACTTCTATCAAGGTGGACAACAAAGGTGCACTAATCCCCAAGTGTGTGCAGTCTAGGACTGCCCTATGAATATTTGTATCTTTTATGATAAAGGGAGTGTGAATGGTTGTTAAATACCTCCCAAGCAATGCAAAGTGTCAAAAGAGCTGAATATACTTAACAATAAACTTAAAGATAAAATGTTTTGATAAACTAATTATTTTTTGAAAACTCACTCCCAACACCCGCTCACTAAGTTGTAGAAACTTACACCCTCCCTTAAACCTTTTTCAGGATAAAGGAGACAAACCTTAGAGAATCCACAAAGATGAATCTTAAGTTAGGTACACTTAAAGATTCTTTTAAGCTAATGCATTTTTTGAACATTGTCATTATAGGGAATAAGGACATGAATTTCACCTAACTCCTCACGGTCATAGGAAGTAGTTGCTCTTCTAAGAACAAAGGGAGTGGTGTGTTGTTCACAAAGTTCTAACCAAACTGGGTTGGGGCGTGACTCACTTGGTAAACTATGTCTCTCTCAAGGGAATAGCTCCAATCCTCATGTTAGGGTATAGTGGCCCTCGGATAGACTCCTTTGTCGGCATCTATTGGCCCTTTGTTTAGGGTCACTCCCCGCCTTTTGGCAGAACTAGGGTCTAACTCTTTATTTCATCTCGGTGGATGGAGTGGGGCAGCGAGATTGTCACCCTAAGGCTAGAACTTGTTTACCTTATTTCCTTGTTGCCCTTCCTTCCAATCACCACTAACCGTCTATCTAATCATGACCCCCATGGCTCCCTTTTTCTGGTTTATCGATTTACTTGGGCATTCTTGTACCCCTCAGGTGCCCCTTCCTTGGTTGGGCAGTTTTGGGTCCCTTCATCCTTACTTATCCTTGGTCAGGACCTTCATTCATTGTCTTAGATTAGCCCTTGTTTTACGAGTTCCTTGGTTGGGTTGTTTCCCCGAATATGACCCTTTTTATTTTATTATCTAGCTTGAAATGTAAAAGAGATTTAATTTATTTGCAAGGGTTGCCAAATTAGGCTTATTACATGATTTAGTCTATCTTGATCATAGTCCCACCCATTAATCGAGTTAGAGTCTACCATTGGCGACCAGTGGGTCTCCTCGCTTAATGGATTGGCCGTGGATGCCCGCCTCCTAGGCCCACTTGGGCCATCACACCCCTAGTACGGGTCCTAGCATTTTCTCATGGGTCGGGGTGGAGTGGGACTAATGGGTGCTCTCCGGATTCTGATTTCGTGGGTCACCTCTATCATGTACTTCTCCTGTACCACACCCCTTTTTTGTAGGCCTACCACATCAAATTCACTGGCTCGGGGCTCACTCGGATTCGTGGGAGCTTATGGAACACCCTCACACTATTGGTGTAAGCTTTCTAGTAGTTGGTCCATGCTTCCTCTTGAGCTGGGGTTCACCCTGATTGTAAGGGTGTTGGGAGAGGCGTATAGCCCCTTTTGGGTGATGCTTCCTCTACCGAGAGAGGTGTTGGTTTCCTCAGGGTTGGCACCTTTCTTACCGAGGGCTTGTTTACTTCTTGGGGAAGGATGGATGGGTCAAACATTCTCTTTATCTACTTGAAGATGGCATCCCGATCTGCAGCCATTTTTCGGATAGGACTTGCTTGTATCAGCATGTCCCCTTACTATCCCTTTCGCTCAATGTAGAAATTTGTATGGCGTGGTTTCCCCTATCTACTCTCTTCATGCCCATCTCTTTCCAACATGGTTGTGTATTCTTTAGTGAGTGTTTCTACGCTCGGTCTTTGATACTTTCTTGGAAAACCTCATGCTCTGATACCTCCAGATTTGTCATGCCCCAACCCCATTTAGTCAGACTCTGTGAGCAACATGCCACCATTCCTTATGCTACCCAGGTATTTTTACCTAGGTGGAGTGAGGATAGTTAAGGAGTTCATTTAGTCGGTCTTTCCAAAGCAAGAATATCAAATTTATTTGATGATGAGCTCATACCTCATAGGGTAATGTTTTCTCGTTTTGATGTTCATTGTCCTCATGACCTGTATGCCTCCCTAGAAACATTTAAGGGAGTGGTGAGTCTCGTAACTTAGTGAGGGGCTATCCATCAAAGTATCTTAGCTTTTACAATTTAGTTTAAACCATTTGTTTGAATTTTTGTACATAATTCAACCACCCTTTCTCATAAAGGTTTCACAATTTCGTTGAGCAATCCCTAACTACTCCACTTGTGGACCAAAACACCTTTTCTATCAACCGTGATAGAAGTATGTGACTTCTACCTTGGGTTTGAGTGAACACCAATTGTCTGACCCTTAGACCCGAGTCATGCTCCATGTCCGCAATGTGGGATGAGACCTCTCCCCCACCGACCTTAGTCTCCATGTGCATGAATCTCTTAGAACTTCTTGACATACTGGAAGACAAACTGTCCTTATGCTCCCTGGGTCGTCTAGCAGCCCTTAGAACCACCACTAAGCCATATCGGGAGTGTCATGTCATGACCCAATTTGGTAGAAACCCCATGAGCAACCTGCCACTCCTGTTGGTACTGGAAGAGTCTCCAGTTCCGAGACTACGAGGAGTCAGGCGTATCTTCTATTATTGTTCCCTGTAATAGTATTATACAAGAATTAATAGCTTGAAAATTTTAAATACCTGAATTAAAGGATTGGGCTCAGGATTCTTTAAGGGTTGTCTCCTTTCCTAAAAAGAAATTTAAAGGGCGGGGATGAGTTTTTACAACTCAGTGAGTGGGTGTTAGGGTGAGTTTTAAGAAAACAACATTCATATCATCATTTTAGTTCACTAGTATGTGAGTTTAGTTCTTTTAACACTTCCCCTTGCTCGAGATGTGCTTAGCAATCAATCACATGTGCTTTATCACAAAAGGAATAATCGCTCACTAATGTAGTGTGTCGACTGCATCCACTTGTCGATGGGAGCGTCTTTATCATACACCTTGATAGAAGTCCTTGAGTTCTAGCTAGAGTGTGAAACCCGTCATCTCGGATCAAGAAAATTAGGAAATAATTGTTCAATTTAATGAGCAAAATGAACCACTTAATGAACTAAGAATGATAAAGAAGGGTTAAAATGGGAAGTTGTAAAATCTCAAGTGACCAAAAGTCATGAAAATCATGGGGAAGAACCATGAAGTAAATTGGATGGGAAAACTGGACCGGTTCAGGGTGAACTGAACCTGAACTAAATTGAACTGGGTTGAACCATGGATGAACCGATTTCTTAATTCATTTTTCTAGAGAGAGAAAGTGTTGAATTTCACTAACCATATTCACAGTGATCCTGACATCAATTCTAGCAATTCTTGATCGTATAAGAACTCTAAGGATGAGAGCTACCTTCTTAGATCGAGAGCTCAGACCGCTGCACCTCCGACAGTAAGCTTTCAAAGCTTTCCCTCTCTACGTACAGTTTTTTCAGCAAAGCTCCATTTGAGCTCATTTCGTACCCAAATTCTTTAATTCAAAGCTCAATTGGATTGTATGGAAGTTTAGAAGCTGATCTATGCCATCAAATGGATCAATTAACCTCATTTGAATGGCCAATTTGAAAAAATCAAATTTGGTCAGTATAAAGGGGTGAAATTGGGGGAAATTGAGAATTTCAGAAAAGTGAAGGATCTAAATGTAATTTCTCAAAATTGAAGGTCAATCGATAGTGAGAAAGATGTTGGACGACCATTTTTGGAACTTAGGGGCAAATTGGTAATTTTTTAAAAGTTGGGGACCAAATTGGAAATTTGGGAAATTTGAACCCCATATACCATTTTGAGAAAATTAAAGAACCAAGAGCGATATTGGACGTCCCTGGGACTTGATTAAAAATAATTGAGTGTTTGGGGACCAAAAGTCAAAGATTATGGACTTTAGGGAACTAATTGTAATAAAAAAATAAGGGTATAAATGTAAATACATGAAACTAGAGGGGTATTAATGCCAAGCCATTCCTAACAAGGATTCTCAAACCATGTAGGAACGAATTTGGGTAAGGGTCTGACCAAATGAGCTCCAACAGGACTTGGAAGGCTGACTCGGGATGAACATGTCACAGTCACCTGGTGAGTGAGACATTTTAAATGTCAAATCCGGTTGGGGTCATGAGCATTTTTATTAAATGAAAAACCTTCTCACTGGTTGAGAGTGGGAGCTTTTTAAGAAAGGAAAAACTCACTTGTTGGTTGTAAGCGGACCTACCACTATCATCACACCCGGTTGGTGCGATAAGTACTTGAAGCTAAAAGAGATTTTGTCGAAATTGCTCTCCCCTGATAGTGTGCTATTGCTCAAGCTATTTGGGAGACTTTCCTTACGAGAGTTGAAATAGCCCTAACAGACTCGGGTCCTCAAATTTGAACTCATAGGGCTCAAGGCCCAGTTTTGAAGAATGCGTGAAGTTGGCCTAAGACTTGTGGGCACGGGCTAGAGCCCGTGAACAAATATGAAAAGGAAGAGCCATGAAAACTCTCATTAAAAGTGGAAATGTTTATATGATTCACCACAGTACCAAGTTAGGACCATTAAGACTCGATGGGCTAGTGGCAGTGCGCCATGGCTAGGTCGACAGACTGGTCAGTCAAGCAATTACATGCCGGGTCAATTGTCGGGGCCACTGGACCGTCGGCACCAAAGATAATGTCTATATGTGAAAAATATTATTTTTGCATGCACTTTGATTTGGTTCTATCAAGATGCCCAAGGGGGGAGTGATGGGTTCCAAGGACTATTGACGACATGTTAGCAATAAGGCAAAAAGAAGCCATTGTGTTTGGGCTACTCATCGTACTAGTTAGTCATGAAGCTAATGTGTTGGGGCTTCATGTGCATTGAGACTAGGGTATAGGCAGAATAAGGTCTCCGTCTTCATACGGACACAAAGTTATGTTGAGTCTGAGGGCCTAGTGCCTGGGGCATCACTCAAACTCAAGGTAGAAATTAGGGACTTCTATCATGGTGGATGGTCAATACGCTCTATAAACCCCGCTCTTTCGAGGTAAGGAAATCCCGGCAAAGAATCGGTCAAACCGAGTGAGAAATACTGGACCGGTTCACAAACCCGACCATTTGAGGGTTCATAAAACCTTCGAAAAGAATCTTAAGACAAATTAGAAGAAAAAAATTAGATTGGTTCAAATGAACTAGATCCCATTAGAACAACAAAGTTAAGCGTGCTTGCGTGTGAGTAGTGCTAAGATGTGTGACTTCCTAGGAAGTATGTTTTTTTTTGTAACTCGAAATTTCAGTCAAAAATTTTTATGCGAACGTACGGCTATATCATAAATAGCCATAAATTAATATATATATATACATATATTTAATTATTGAAATTTTATCATAATATTAATACTAGTAATAAATCTCCCATATTTTATACACAATTTTACACCTATATAAAGAGCTCATCCCCATTCATTCTCCTCACACATGTACACTTCTCTCTCTCTACTGCTCCATTTCCTGGTGAAGCTCAAACCAGAGCTTCGACTTGAGCATTTTTCTTAACCTTGGAAGTAGAGGTCGGGCTCTTTAGAACCGGGGAGAAGTTGGCTACACACCTATAGTCTCCGTTTACTTTGAGGGTCACCAGAGAAGCGTCAGCACGATGGAACAGTGAAGCAACTTCAGCGGACCGAAGCTGCCCTATTTCGTCCAAGCTAAAATTGGACAATTCGAGCCCTTCTCATACCAAACCAAGCCATCCCAACACTTCCTCAGCTCTCTCACGGCCGAATTATGATGACACACAATGATTAATAAGGAATGGTGGTAAAAAACCAAGATTTGAAATGAAAGGACTTTTGAAAGAAAGGAGTCTGGCACACTCCAATACAAATCTTTTTCCTAAAAGTTAAAAGTTCAGAAAACCCATTCACTGAGTAGTCGTACTCACCCCCTCCCTTACATCACTTTCAGGAAATTTCAGAATGCCTACCCTTAAAGACCATCAACTAAGATGCTTGTGAGGCAGGTATGATAAATTTAAAATATTATGCAGTTTTGATTTATGTTATTCCAGGAAAAGGTCTACGTTTAAAGGACGTCTTACTCTTTACGATCTATAATAAGGTGGCCAGGAGAGTGGTGGGTTGATCATGGGGATTCGACCAAACCGGGTTAGGGCATGACAACTAGAGTGGTATCAGATCTTGTTTCCTCAAATACATAATCAAGGCTAAAAAATATAGTAACTAATTGTATTTATCCTAAAATTTTCAGATGGCTCCTAGGAGAGGAACCAAGAAAACTAGGAATGACTCTACTCAACACCCTATCCCCATTGGAAGACAACTCTAGAAGCTTCCAAATGTCCGAGATATAGTAGAAGCCCCAAAGGACCAAATGGGGAAATATCTAGTACCACCAAGGAGTACGGTGCCAGGACATGTTAAGGTCATAGTCTTGTGTACAAAGGGAGCCAAGCCTAAAGCTAGGAATGCTAGAACGAATGTATAATCTTACCAAGGTGGATACTTTCCAAGAAAAGCGTAGCTCCCTATTTATTTTGTGACAACTTTCTGTAATAGGGCTAAAACCCCCAACATATTGTACCTCTTTAATAATAAATTACTTGAAATTCCTAAAATCCTATCTCTCGATGAAGTGATTTTGCTAGGAAGATGGTCCCAAGAATAGTAAACAAACAAACCCCTTCACCATTAAAATGAGGTAGAATGCTATCCCAACTAAGTAAGCTGAATGAGGGAATCAAGGAATGTAGGAGGACTCCTAGAGTGACCATTTGGCAAAGAATACTTAACAAGAAAACTCTCAAGGTGATCACACTGAAGGATGGTGAAGCACCAAACTAACAATAACCCCTAGAAAGGCCCTACAATACTCAAAGGAAAGGAGGAACCACAACGGTCCATGCAAGGGAATAACCTATCAAAAGTGTGAACAATAGGGACACTACATGAAGAAGTACCCAACCCTACTAAGGACAAGTACCAAACTTGTCATAAGTGTAAGGGAATAAGATAGGTAAGGAAGGGCTATTCCACACCTCGTAGATTTAGGGCAATACCTCCTCAAAGGTCATGAAAGACAGGAAGGACTAGTGACCAAAACCATGGAGCAAGTTAAGTAAGCAGTTCACAAAGAGGTCAAGAAATAACGAGGTAAAAAAAACCAAATTTAAACTTATTCTTAAGAAGGTCAAGCCAAGAAGGATACCACAAGAATGGAGGTAAGAAAATATACCTAGAACCCTATCATAAGGGGCAAACACGGAAAAATGTTCTCTGGAAGCTCTATGGGTATGACACAGTAAGAGTGAAGAGGAGAAGAAATACACTATGAAAGTAAACTTTGGAGGGATGCATAAGACTAAGTACCCTTGAAGGAATCATTAATGGGCAGATGGACATAATGTGGAGTGCAAGGAACCAACCCTTAATTAGGAAAGGTTTGAAAGGAAGGAGGTATCATGATAGCCCAGTGTGACCTGTTTGGAGATAGTAGAAGAACCAAATAATAATTCTAGGGGAACCAAGTAGAAAGAATAAACCAGTAGCAATGGGATGACCAAAGAGAATAAACAAAACCCTAAGAAAGGCTGAGATGTAGTAAAAACTACACTCTATGAATGACAATAGGATGGGCATGAAGGACGAGTGATATAGCTGCCCAGGCGATTGGACCAGAAAAATAGTGAGAAGGAGGTAGTTAAAGATCTGGTCTTCGAGAGAACCATGGATTTAAACCACAATAGAGAAGGGAGAAGTGAAAAGGATAAAATATTGGAAAAGAAGAACGAACGAAAATCCTTAAAGAAATCAATGGCCAAATCGGATTTATAATTAAAAGTCTTGAGATGGTTAAGTGAGCCTCACAAAGGACAATCAAGAGATTTTGAATCAAGGAGGATGTGAACCCTCCTTAAAAAAAGGAAATAAGTTAACAAGTTAGCATCAAAAGATGCTGTGACAAGTAAGAATGAGTGGACTACCCATACTAAGGTAATAAAGAAAAGAACGTCCGAAAAAAGTTGGAAAAGTAAGTGCACCAAATAAGATGTGGCTAAGGAAGAATAACCACAACTGGTAAGACGGGTCATAGTCCACACACGCATATAAAGCATAAAGAGTGGGCGACTGAGCATAGTGTGGAATGGACAGAATAAAACCAATAATCAGAAATATCCCAATCAAGGAATAAGGGATGAAATAGAAGTTGTGGATAGAGAAGAATCCAAAGCGGACAAATGCCCTAACATAGATAGTGGTGTGAAGAGAAGGGGAAAGAACCCTAAAAGGAATGATAAGAAGGTTGAGCATGTAACTTCTAAGATGGAAATCTCTATTGTGAGGGACACAGTAGAAAATGAAAGTGGAAGAAGGGAACCTTCCCAAGCAAAAGAATCGACACATAGATCGAAATTGATTATTGTAGAATGAAGAATCATGAAATAATTACGTTTAGGAAAGAAGGAATCCCAACTTGTCGGTAAATTATTGGAAAACCCAATCACTGGAACTAGAAAGACTCAATAAGGAAGTTGAGAAAGGATGAGTGGGTAAGGAAAATCGACATAGTGGTATAAGTTGATTTGGAAACGATGAAGGTAGTCGAGGAATACTACCAAAAGAAAAGAGGGATGATGTTATACAATCCTTGAGAGGTTAGAAAATTAGGAATAACCCTGAGGGGGTGTTTTGGAAATCTAATGGACATAGAGACAAGGTCTAGTAAATGTCATGTTGTACAAGGGCATGTAAATCCAATAGTTCCGAGGAAAAACATGACTCAAAATAAGGAAGATTTACTTAGTAAGCATGACAAGGTCAAACATAAATTTGGACTGAAATTGTAATGAACACGGACAAAGGAAGAGTCGAAATAGGATGAAAAGGTGATAATAAGGAAACCCGTGAGAACATGTATGTAATGTTCTAAAGGACATCAAGCTAAGGGTTGCAATGACCAAGAGGTTAATTAAATGCGGGAATGGTTAGGTATTTTGGAATTCCCAATCCTGAGTACGAGACCCCAAATGGAAAAATGTTGTTATAAGCAAAGAAAGATGCAAATCTAAGGATATACCCTTAAGTAAGATATGTCTAGGTATGATAAACTCCGTGGATGGAGAAAATAATATAAAGGAAGAGAAATTCCTTTAGTGAATGATGTTAAAAGGGTAAATTAGAAGAATAAGATAAGAGTTTGCATGTTAAGAAAATACCAAATGGATATCAAAGGAATTGGTTCCTCATGCAAGGTTGCTAATTAAGTTTTGGGGACAAAACTCCTAAAAGGAGGGGAGAGTTGTAAACCCCGCTCTTTTAAGATAAGGAAAACTGGGAAAAGAATCGGTCAAACTGAGTGAGAAATACCAGACCGATTCACAAACCCGACAGGTTCATAAAACATTGGAAAAAAATCTTAAGACAAATTAAAAGAGAAAAACTAGATTGGTTCAAATGAACTAGATCCCATCAAAACACTGAAGTTAAGCGTGCTTGCATGAGAATAGTGTTAGGATGGGTGATCTCCTTGGAAGTATGTTTTTTTGTAACCCCAAATTTCGATCAAATATTTTTTTGCGGTAAATTAATATATATATATATATATAATTATTGGAATTAATACCAATAATTTAATACCTAAATTAAATTATTATAATTAATCTTAATAAATACTCATTAATTTATGGCAACATTAATACTAGTAATAAATCTCCCACATTTAATACACAATTTTACAAATATATAAAGAGCTCATCCCCATTTATTCTCCTCACGCAAGAACACTTCTCTCTCTCTCTATACTGCTCCATTTCTCAGTGAAGCTCGAACCAGAGCTTTGACTTGGGCATTTTTCTTAACCTCAGAAGGAGAGGTCGGGCTCTTTAGAAGTAGGGAGAAGTCAGTTGCACGCATGTAGTCTCCGCTTGCTACGAGGGTCGTGGGAGAAGCACCGGCATGATGGAATAGTGAAGTAACTCTGGCGGACCAAAGCTGCCCTATTTCGGCCAAATTGAAATCGGCCAATTCAAGCCCTCCTTAGACCAAACCAAGCCATACCAACCCTTTCTCAGCCCTCCCACGGCCGAATTAGGACCAAAAGGTAAGCCAATTCGATTGCCCTTTGCAATTTCCGACCGGTGCTAGAGAGAGAACTAGCAGAATTTCAATGATGAAATTCTAACTCAATTCGGCATCAACTGATGCAATTATTGATTCTAGGATGAACCTTAGGATGAGAACTATCTGCCCAAATAGAAAGCTTAGACCGTCGCGCCCTTACCGGTGAGAAATCGAAGCTTTCTCTCTCTACTATCCATTTTCTAGCGAAGCTCCATTTGAGCTCATTTCGACGTCAAAACTTGCGATTCAAAGTGCTATTGAATCGTATGAAGATGTAGGATCTCAATTTTTACTTCAATTTCAACAATTAGTTTTGTTTGATCGGTCAATTTGATGAAATCAAATTTGGTTGTGTTAAGGAGTTGAAATTGGGGGAAAATTTGTGGAAAATTGGGGATTTTCGTAAATTCGAAGGACCAAGATGCAATTTTATAAAATTGAGTGTCCTTTATCCCATACATCAAAAGCCATTAAATTAGAAATATTTATGCTATACCTAATAGTATATTTGTCAAATAACTTCCTATTGTAATTATTACTAATGTGTTTTAACACTTTAAATAATCCCTCTAATATAAGAAATTTTGAGATGTAGGCTAATCAAATTCCCTATATAAAAAACAACCTTCTTAAAACTCTTGTTGGCTAGATTAATATCTTTTTGAGTTTGTCATTTTTTATCCAATGGATTAAAACCATAGATAATCTCCAATTGTGATAACTTAGTCACTAAATAAAAATAACGATTATATGCAAACAAAATATGTGGTAAACATGCAGTTGAAAATAGAAGTTTTGTATCCAACAAAGTACTACAAGCAAAACTTACCTTTCCTTAAAACTCCAAACATAATTTTCAAATATTCCGCAAATTCATTTGAGATCTTATCATATACTTGGATGTCATCACTATATATATAGTCAAACTTTAAAATGATAACATGAAAGATATGGTTCATTGATCCCTTGATAGTGCTAGAGGCATTAGTTAATCCAAAAATCACAACTAACCAATCATATAGGCCTCGTTTTGTTTCAAATGTTGTTTTCAAATCATTTTTTTTAATTTGAAATTGATGATATTCACTCTTAAGATCAAGTTTTGAAAACAAGTAGTATCCATGAAACTCAATAATAATATCATATAAATGAGAAAGATGACATCAATACTTTACTGTGATATTGTCAATGGCTCGGGAATCGATGCATATTTGCCAAGTTTCGTACTTCATGGGTATGACACGTGGTCTCTTGCTCTTACGTATATATCTCTTTTCCATTAGTTTTAGGACTTGGTGTTGACTTTGATTCTTGATTTCTAGAACTAGTGGCAAACTAGGAGTTATTTTCTTTGGAATGACAAGCTAGAATTCCTGCATAAATGATGTAATATTGCTCGGCAAATATCCGACAATTTGGTTAGTAAAAAATAAATCATTATACCTAAGTACTGTAAGGATATATTATGAAATTATATCTCTCTTAATCTCACTTTTTCTCTTAATAAAATTGTTTTTACTCTCCTTTCTTTTTATTATGGCTTTTCTCTCTTCTTTTTCAACATTGTCGTTTTGCTCTTCATTTTCAATTCTGGCTTTTCTCTCTTCAATTTCAACTCTGATTTTTCTCTCTTCTTTTTCAATATTGCCTTTTTTCTCTTCCTCTTCAATCTTGGCTTTTCTCTCTTGCTTTTCTGCTATTTTCTTTTCATTTGCCTTTTTCTTTTCAATTGATCCTAAAAAACTTTTTGTAAAGTCAAATGCACAAGAGATATTGGTATATTATTCATCACTAATTAGTACCTATCTGTTAATCTATCACATGTAACTTGACGATCTAACTTCTAAGGTTCTCCCAATAAAATATAACATGCATGCATTGGTACTACATCACATAATACTTCATCCTGATATTTCCCAATAGAGAATGACACTATCACTAGTTTGGTTACCTCAAGTTTGGGTTGATCATTTAGCCTTTGAATTTGATATGGCTTTGGAAACTTCATTGTATGTAATGCCAACTTCTCCAAAAGCTCGGTGCTAGCAAAGTTAGTGCAGCTTTCCCCATCTATGATAATAAACCAAACCTTATTTTTCATAGAACAACGAGTATGAAATAATTCCTCACATTGGTTGTCTAAGATATCATCAATCCATGGTTTGTCACAAGTAGTATGTTAATTGAAGGAATTAAGCTTGAGGTTGTCACGATTAACTTGGAGATCATCGAACTCCCCCAGTTCCTATGGATCGAAGCGAGATCGAATGCTCCACGGAGTGGAAGTATGTTAATGTGAGTGTCGTCTCACACCTTCCTCCAAGCAATCAATTCGTGTATGAAGTGGCTCAAATTCAGACTTCACTATTTGTTTTATTTCACTATTCATTGCTTTCCACTATAGGTTTTGAATAGGTGGTATGGAACCTTCTTCTTTAATAGTGTTTCCTCGTCGTTGGGCCTTATGATCCTGCCAATTGGTAGAAATAAAAGAATCTCACAACTCTCCCTCACTTGTTTCTCTCAAACACTCATCTTTCAAACTAAAATGACTCTTTCTAATATATTCAAAACACTCTTGCCTTTTTCCACTAATTTATCTTCTTTCAATCTTAATTGAACTTAAAAATAAATTATTTTTACAAAGCAGTTCAACTTGAGGAACAATTAAGACAAATCAATAAGGTTTTCAAAAAGTAATTCCAAATGAATTCAAGTGATAGGTACGAATAGAATGAGTTAGATAAGAAACAATAATGAATTTTAGATAAAAAAAATAAGAAATTTAGATGGAATGAAGTAATAAACTCAAAGAGTAATAAATAAGAAGGAAACTCATATAGAGATATATCCTAATAAGAATGAAAATTAAGATAGGATTATGTGCCTATCTTTTTTTACTTTTTTTTTGCACGAAGTTTTTTTTTTGCTCTCTTTTTTTGGCAATAATTTTTTTTTTGCATTTTTTTGCTTTAATGAAAAGAAGACAGATAGAAGAAGATGATATTTTTTTTTTGTTTTTCTTTTATAGAGAATAGAAATAGGTAGAGAAGATAAAAAAAGAACTAGATATAAAAGATAGCATGAAACTTATCATGCAACCGAGTACTTTTATACTAACTGATTCGAATTTCGCCAATATACTGAGGACACCCTACACCAAATATGGAAAGACCCTAAGACTTTCACAATGCAAGTACGAAAAGATGGAAAATATCTTGTTTATGTGAGAAACAATGTATAAGATATGTAGATGCCACACCCAAAACTTCTAAGAAAAACTCTTAGAAAACACTGATAATAAGTTTTATTGCTTGAACGTCACAGGTAAAAACCTAGTAAGTTCAAAAGTTCTTTTAAGAGAGAAATAGACAAAACCTCACAAAAATGAATTTCCAAGAGTCTCATCCAATGCTTGAAGTATATCTTTTATAGGCACAAATAACAACTGAATAGTCTAAAAACAAGGAAAAATATATATTATGGTTACATGCCAACCATATCTAATCTAAATATATAGGATATTTTAATAACTATTTTAAAAATCTAAATTTAACTAATTAAATATCTAATAGTATCATTTAATATACTATAAGATTTATTATATTAATAAATCTCTACTCATTAATTAAATTTGGACATTCTCATGGGCTTTTCTTCGGTTTTTCAATTGGGCTTACACTTAAATTTTCTACAATCTTTTTATCAGCCCATATAAAGGTTATTTGAATCTTTTAACCATTAAACTTGTTTATTAGGCCTTATTCTAGTCTCAAATAACCTTTTAACTCATTTTCTAACAAAGTATTCACTTTATTTGCAGGTGCAGTTGATTGGACTTGTTAATTCGTAGCCTATTTAATCGGATTCACATCAGAAAATAAAAATATCTAAAAATTCTATATTTAATTTTCTATTAAATGGACTCAAGAACCATTCCATTTGTATTTATTTTGACCCCTTAAAAATTCAGGGGTTTGTTACTCCTCCTAGATCGAACTCGGTCTGAACCAATTTTCTTCCAGTTTGTTTTCAATCCTTACCTTCATGTTATGGGGCACTCTTAGGTGTCTCCCAAACTCTAATTTACCCCTCTTGACTCCTCCATCAATCCCTCTCTTCTATTATGACTCGTTTTAGTTTTACGGTTGACATTCTATCTTTCTTTTCAATCATTTCCCCCTATTCATATCTTATTGGTTTATGCCTCAGGAGTTTTTCTGGTGTTACATCATAAGTTATATAGTGGTGTGGCATCAACGTACTTTTTAGTGAGATGTGAGCTCACCCCCACTCTCCTAACAATTATGTAGATAATCTAAGGAAGTCGGCAAGAACAGAAGGGAAAAGTAAAAAACCAAGTCACTTACCACGAGGTGAGCATACCTCTATTACGAAGATTTGAATTCCCTGTCATGTCATTACTCTACTATTCTCGTAATTTTTAACCATATATTTTATATAAGCCCTATATAGGACTTATTCCAAAAGATTTTAAAATTTTTGCTGTAGTTTTCATAATTAAATAGTTATGAACCTTGTTCACATCGGTGTTATCTGGTTGAAGTTAACTTGCCACCGTAATGTCATGGGATTGGCGAGAGATTCACAAATTTTTTGCCGCAGGTTTTTTGTCCAAGCGTGACAATAATGGTGTCAGCATGTTGCCGAATCATAGGTGGACATTATATGTAATTCTAGACATCTGGATCTTTTTCTTGTGACTTTCAAATCACCATGGATCTACTAATGGCGAAACATCATGTGGGAATTTCATCCAGCTTTCACAATTGTTCTTATTGGGATTATTAACTTAGTCAATTTTGATTATGATAATTGGCCTAATTATATGATTGGATTAAATTCCAATAATAAGATTTTAGCCATAATTCATAAAATATAGGATGTGAAAATATATATAAGATATATAGTGAATATGAATTAATTATAGTGAATATATTTTCCATACAATATTACTTGACAAAAAACACGATGAATGGGAAAATGGGACAGTACTCGGTCGCAACAAATTGGTAAAAATGTTATTTTCGTGTAAAAATGTTAAAGTCACTTATTGGAAGTGAAACTTTTAATAAATATATTATTTAATATAAATTTTAATAGTGATATATTATTTTTGGAAGTAATTAAGTGCTATATATATATATATATCCAATAAATTTTTAAATCATTTTCATATTTCATGTGATATAACCCTTACTGAAATTATTAGTATGTGTTTGTTTTTTGCCAACTGTAAGGAAAATAACTTTAAAATTAGCAAACATTAAATGCCTCTAAAATGAAATAATTTTAATTATATTATTTAAATGCTAACAATAATGTGTGCCCCTCACTATAAATAGACCTCTATGAATTGACTGATGATAACTTCAAACTTGATTCCCGAATGGTTGATGTGTAAACATTCTATTGTACCATAAAGATATTATTCCTTATCATCCAAATGATACTCCACTTGCCTCCCCTATCTGAAAACTACTCTGCGTCACCAATGTATAGATATATGTATATACAATTAATCTGTGGGTGTTATTGCTTTCAAAAGGAAACACTTATAATTACTCATCAGGAGGCAACCTAATGAATATGAACAAATAGAGGGAACCTTTCAACAATCCCTTCTTTGATTTTATCCATTTTAATGTTGATAAAAGAAAAAAACGATATTGTATGGATCCGATAGTCTGCCTGCATGGTCACCATAAGGTCCTTATAAATATGGATCGATAAGCTCCGTAATTCACCATCATCGACACAGCTCGACACAAATAACCTTCTTTATTCCTCTCAGCACCACCATTCCCAAACACGCATAGGGAGTTCGTGTTCCTTCGGGCAGACGAGAAAAGAACTTCTCCTGTTTCCAAGAGAATTAATTGGTACTAAAATGGCCGACAGGGTAAAGGATCTTGCATCGAAAAAGGCAGCGGTGATCTTCACCAAGAGCTCCTGCTTCATGTGCCACAGCATAAAGTCTCTCTTCTACGAGCTTGGGGCGAGCCCTGAGATCCATGAGCTTGATAAGGAGTTGAGCGGCCAAGAGATGGAGTGGGCCCTTAGGGGGCTCGGATGCAACCCTGCCGTGCCAGCTATCTTCATCGGAGGAAGGTACGTGGGGTCGGCCAAGGATGTGATATCCCTCCATGTTGATGGAACCCTCAAGGAGATGCTCATAGATGCAAAGGCTATATGGTTCTAACAAAGAATGTGAAGTGTAAGCTCCACTATACATACATGCATGTTTAATCCACACGAAATCCACACACTCTACATATAACTCTAGAGAAGCTCAATCCAATGGCATTGTGTCTAATCAAAACAATGCTAATTGAATATTAGGGTTTTGCTTCCCTTTCAGTTTAACTAAATCAAACTCCATATCCCAACAGAATTTCCTTTCATTTATGTATACTTACATTCTACTTGGTTATTGGTATTTGCAATTTCAACCAATCATTGCAATCATTGCAGCGGATATATAATTGTGAACTTCCACGAAAGATTCACAACATATGTGGACTAGGTTTAATCAAGATCTCTTTTTTCATGCCCAATCAACAATGAATGAAAATGAGACATGGACGATCAAACCCTTGTTATTCTTATTCCTTTAAAACATTATAAGATGCTTTAAGGTCACAACATCAGGATCAAAAGTCAGGATGGAAAAAGTAGGAAGATACCAAAAGTGAGTTTATTGAAATAATTAGAGATTCCTTCCCATGAGTTTGAGAACTCTTATTTGTGTAATATGAATAAAAAAATCTATACTTGAAAGAATTTTAACGTCCTTAACGGATCAATCAAATTCAAATTGTTCTACATACTCAATATATTTTTCCAGATATTAAGAATTAAATTAAAAAAAAAAAGAAGACAGGTAGAATTGGCAGAAAAGGAAAGTTTAACTCGGGTGCATTATTTGAGGAGGAGCAAAAAAATTAACGGTTATAAGAATAAACAACCAATTAGCTTGTTAGTTAATATGCATTTTATATGACGGGAGAATGTATCTGTCACCGTTGCAATTTTTTAGCGCTATGCAGCATTATCCACTTAAATTTCCCAAATGGTATATTTTGTTTTAGCGGTCAGAATCAAACTATACACCGAGTTTTAGAAAAATAAAATAAAATTTAATATAAATATTAAATGACTGCACATACATTATTAATATAAAATAAATAAAAATATAAATGTAATACAAAAAAATATAAATTGAATACCAAAAGTGAATTTATGACTGAATTAACTTACCCTAAATATTTTTCCATAACCCGACTGAATTAACTTACCCAACTCGAAAAAGGCATCTTGGTGAATGAATAGACGCGAGCCCATGCTATGTTTTTACCTTGAATCCTTATAACAAATTGAGTTAAGTTGGCAAAATAAGGGGCTACACAATTTTTTACTATAGTTCAAAATCTTATATTACAACCTTATACAAATTAGGAGTTAAACATTTAAATAACTTAATACACACTCCTAATACAACCATAGTTTGAATCAAAATACCCTAATATATTAAGAGTGTAACACTTCTATCATAATACTATTGAATATTTAAAATAAAATATTATATATAATAAATTATATTACAAATATATATTTACATTGTATATATATTTGTAATTTATTAATATTACACGGCTCAATATGGGTGGTTGATATTTACCATTCACATTTAATTACAAATATTATCTAATTATTTTGAATCTAAACATGTAGTTAAGAAATATGCGAATTGTACACTAGTTTTTATATATTGTAATTATACGATATTATTATCAATTTTTTGATAAAAAATCAATAAATTTTCATATGTTTAGTTATTTAATGTTGAAATTCATTGTTGGAAATATTTGTAATATACTTATTATTACACCATAACTTCATTGATTTTTCTCTACATAGGGGAAACTCTATTAGTAATTTTTTTATCCAAATTATATCACAAATATTTTAAGCTATTGATATGTACTCTAGTTCTCTTGATGATTGTGCGACTATATTTTATTTCTTACTATTACATTATGCAAGATTACCTCGAACAAATACACGATAGATAGAAATAGACCTTGTATTATCCACACAACTAGTCCAATCTAAGTCACAAAAACCTTTTAATCTTGTGTGAATTCGAATCTTAAACCAAAGTTATTTACTTGTACTCTTTTTAAAACAACTCAATATCCTCATTGTAGGCTCGCAATGATATTTCCTAGGATCGTGCATATATCTGCTCACAATACTGACTGTATATATGATAACAACCATCGGTTGACATAGATAGATTGATCGTCTCACAATACTCTAATATCGTTTTTTATTCATCAGGTCACATGACTGAGCACATAACTTATGATTTAGCTTTATTGGTGATGTGAAGCCCATCAATATATTAAGGATACCCTACACCAAACCTAGAATAAACCCCACACTTTCACGGCGTAAGTAAAAGGAATGAATTATACCCGGTTTGGTTGAGAAACAAGGTACATGTAGATGTAGATGTCATGCCAAACTACTCTAAGAAAAACTCTTAGAAAACCTTAATGATAAGTATGATTGCTTGAATGTCACAAGTAAAAATTTCATAAGTTCAAAAGTTCTCTAAAAAGAGAAAAAAAGACATAAAACTGACAATATTATTGAAATTAAAGATCTATCTTATAATATTATGAAGTGAGCTTTTTATAGACACTTATGAATACTAGCTATCCTATAAATAAAGAAATAATATATTATGGTTGACATGCCAACCACTAATATATTAGATTTCTACAATTGCTCCAATCATCCCATGCAATGCTTATTTAAATCTCTTAGCCATTAACTTGTTAATCACAACATACCCAATTTGATTCACATCATTCTCCCACTCTTGAAAATGATTTGTTCTCAAATCTTCAATCTCCTTATCACCTACATCAATAAACATTAAATTGTAAATATTGAAATTATAATTAAATACATACTTACAAGATAATCCCACTTGTGTGTATTATTGATTAGTTTGAAAACTCCAATTGATCCATCTCCTCTAGGAATGTTGAATGGGCAATTTGGGAAAGTTACAACTCTCGAGTGACCCAAAGGGTTCATAAAATCTTGGAAAAGAACCTAAGGACAAATTGGAAGAGAAAAACCGAATCGGTTCAAGTGAACTGGATCCAAACCAAATTGAACAGGTTTATGAACCAAGCCGATTTATGAACCGGAACCGATAGAGAGAGGGCAAATCGGGAAATTTATGGACTCCAAGTGACCTAACGAGTTACAAAAGTCATGAAAAGGAACTTTAGGATGTATGGGGGATGAAAACTAAAATGATTTAGGTGAACCATATCCGAACCAGATTGAACCGATTTGGACCGGTTTGAACTACTATTGAATCATATGCTAAATTCATTTTTCTAGGCGAAATAGAAAATTCTAATTTGAGAATTGAGGCCACCATTTGATAGAGAATGAATTTAGATGAATTTAAAATTTTTTAATTTTGAAAAATTCGGTTGAATCGGACCTTAATCGACCGGTTTAATATTTGAACCTGGTTCGGACCGGTCCGGCCTGGTTCGGAACAGTGATATCTTCTTCCTTCAGATGACGGTACTGTTCACTCGCTAAAAAATCGAGTAGCACCAACGAAGATGAAAAGACTCTGGCTAGGAAGTTTCAAGCAATGAATGAATGCCATTAAGGCACCAATCGAATGACCGAGAAGTCCTTGAGCTTCCTATATAAAGAGCCCCTTCTCATTCATCCTTTTCACACCTGAAAACTCCATTCTCTCTCAACTACTCCATTTTTTAGTGAAGCTTGAACCATAGCTCTGACTTGGGCATTTTTTTGAGCCAAAGAAGGTGTAGTCAGGTTCTTTGAATTTAGGGAGAAGTCAGCTACACGCTTGTAGTCTCCATTTGCTCCGAGGGTCGCTGGAGAAGCACCGACTTGATCAAATAGTGAAGGAGATCCGACGGACCAAAGCTGCCCTATTTTCATTGAGCTGAAATTGACCAATTTGAGCCCTTCTCGGGCCAAACCAAGCCATCCTAACACCTCCACAGCCCTCCCACAGATGAATTAGAGTGGAAAGGTAAGCTAATTTGGCTATCCTCTATAATTTTCGACCGGTGTTAGAGAGAGAATCGATAGAACTTCGATGACAAAATTCTCACTCAATTCGACATCAATTGATATAATTCTTGATCATAAGAGGAACCGTAGGACAAGAGCTATCTTCTCAGATTGAAAGCTCAGACTGTCGTGCCCTCGACGGTAAGCTTTCAAAGCTTTCTTTCTCAAAGTATAGTTTTCAGGCAAAGCTCTGTTTGAGCTCATTTCGGCCTCAAATTGTGCGATTCAAAGTGCAATTGAATCGTATTAAGTTGTAGGAACACCAATCTAACTTCAATTTCAACAATTAAACTTATTTGATCAGTCAATTTGATAAAATCAAATTTGAGTGAGTTAGAAGGTTGAAATTGGGGGTAAAATTGGAGACATTTTGGGGATTATAAAAATTTGAGGGACGAGGGTGCAATTTCATAAAATTAAGGCCCAATTGGGCATGATAAAGATATTGGAGGACCAATTGGGCAAATTTTGGAATTTTTTGGGCAAAACTTACCATTTTTGTAAGGTAGGGGCAAAACGGTAATTTTGGACAAAATTGGGAACCAAAATGGAAATTTGGGAAACTTTAACCCCTTTTTGTGATTTTGAATAAATTGAGGTCTCAAGGTGAAATTTAGAAGGTTCAAGACTCAATTTAGGGAAAAATCGGCATTAGGGACCTAAAGTTAAAGAAAGGGAACTTTAGGGACCTAATTGCAATTAATTAAAAAGTTTGATTTTTTTTCTCCATTCATGAAAAATGAATGTTATTAGGCTAAGGGATAATGGACAAGGATGTTCATATCGTGTAGGAACACGAAGTACCAGGAACGCCAACAAGAACTAGCTTGCGTGAAGACAAATAACCGGTTAAGAGGAAATCATTGCATTCACGGGTGAGTGGTATTTAATATCATACCCTATTGGGATGTTAAGTACCTCAGAAAATGAAATCCCACTATTTAGTGGTATTTTAACCATCACACCTGAGAGGAGTGATGTGAAAATTATGCGAAAAAAAACTACTTACTGTTTGTAAGTAAATAATTCCCGGTTGGTATGATGAACTTCCTAGAAGGAAGTAGAAAACCCGCTTATCAGTTATAAGCGGAGATGTTCTCATACCCAGTTGGTATGGTGGACATAGGAAAAGTTTATTTTATCGGATGTGCTCTCCCTTGACTGTGTGCCAATGCTTAAAAATTTTGGTAAACCTTCTTAACGGGAGCTCTAATAGCTTATATAGGTCGGAGGCCTTGGTTTTGGAACTTGAGGGCTAATATGCCAAATTTTGAAAATCTCTAACAGTGGACTCTAGGCTAGTTAGCACGAGTAGGAGCTCATAAACAAACATGATTTTAAGTCATTAAAACTTAAGTGAATGAATTGTTTGTCAACGGTACCGAGATAGGACCGACATACTCAATGGACTGGCGGTAGTGCGACAAGACAGGTCTACGGACCAGTCAAGACAAACACGTGCTAGTCGAATTGATGGTCGGAGCCATTGGACTAGTGGCACCACAAATAATATGGCTTATGTGGAAAATTATTTATTTGTGCATTCACTATGTTACCGAACCTTCAAGAAGCCCAAGAGGGGTAGTGATGCATCCTAAGGGCTACTGGATGACATGGTAGAGATAAGGGCAGATTGTCGGGCCAATAGTCAGGGAAGCTTAACGTAGCTTCATGCGCATGAGACCGGGGTGGGGTTAGGGCGAGGTCTCTATCTTCATACGGACATAGAGTTTTGTTATGGGATTGGGGGTCAGATGTCGCATACATCCACTCATTCTCAGGGTAGAAGTGGATGTGATTCTATCTAGGTGGCTGGTAAAGTCTCTCTAACGCCACAAGTGGGTATAGTTGACGGGCTGGCCCGTGAATGTGTGTTCCCTTCATGATGAAGGGCGTGTGTTGGTTGATAAACACACATATGAGAAGAGAAATGGTTATAAAAACTAAGATTTGAGAATGAAATGTTTTAAAAAGAAAATAAGGAGTTTGGTACACTCCAAATTCAAACTATTTTCTAAAAGCTATACCTTAAAACATCCATTCACTGAGTCGTTGAACTCACCCCTCCCTTATATCTCTTTTTAGGTAATCAAAAGAAAACTACCCAAAGATCTCCTATTAGTTACACCTGCAAGACATGTATGTAAAGTTAAAATTCCATGCAATTTTGATTTATGTTATTCTAGGAAAGGTGCAGGTTTAAAAGATGACTTACTCCTCACGGTTTAAAAGAAGGGAGAAATCCTTAGTAAGCCGGGAGAGTGGCGGGTTGATCACGGGGATCCGACCAAGCCGTGTTGGGGCGTGACAATTTGTGTGGTATTAGAGCCTGTTTCCTCAAATACATTATCAAGACTATATAAGATAGTAACTAAGAGAAAATTTAAAATTTTTTTAGATGGCTTCCAGGAGAGAAACCAATAAAACTAGGATTGACATTACCAACACCACCCAACACTCTGTCCCTGTAGGGAGATCACCCCAAAATACCTGAGAAGTCCCAAGGAACCAAGAGACATTTGTGGGATGTATCCAAAAGGATGGTGCCAGTATCTATTGAGGTCATAATCCTAAGTACGAAGGAAGCCAAGCCTAAGGCTAGGAATGCCATCAATGGCTTATAATCTTACTAAGAAGGATGCTTGTCAAGAACCCAGTAACTACCCATATGTTTCGTAAACACTTTTTGTAATGGGTCTAAGACCCCAACCTATTGTACTACCTCTTCAATAATAAAGAACTTCAAATTCCTAAAACCATATCTTTCAAAATGATGTGACCTTGCATGTCAGTTGTAGGAAGATTTCTTAAGGAAAGTAACCAAACAAACCCACATTACCTTAGACACTATAGAGACCAAGGAGATTGACATCCCAAATAAAGGAATTAATCAAGAGAATTGTTGGGCAAAGAAGGCACAACCAGCAAAATTGTCGAAGTAATTAAGGAGTCTAGGAGAATTCTTGGAATAACTGAGCAAGGAAACGACCTATTACAAGTGTAAGGAAATGGGACATGAGTGAAGGACTATCCCACACCACAATGATTTAGGACAACATTTTCCAAGAAGAATGCCCCCACAGCTATAGGAAACTCGAAAGAATACCATCCCTACAAATACAACTCCAACTCAGAATTTTAACTACATCCAGGAGAAAGCTCTTTAAGATCCTAGCATAGTGGCAGGAAGGAAAAAGGATTGAATGTCACGCCCCGACGTGGTTTGGTCGGATCCCCATGATCAATCCGCCACTCTCTTGATTTACCAAAGGGTTTCCCCTTATTGTAAACCGTAAAGAGTAAGGCATCCTTTAACCTGCACCATTTCCTAGAATAGCATAATCAAAACTGCATGAAATTTAAAACTTTACATACCTGTCTCATAGGCATCTCAATTGACGGTCTTTAAGGGTAGGCTTTTCGGGATTTCCTGAAAGGGATATAAGGGAGGGGGTGAGTACGACTACTCAGTGAATGGGTTTTTAAAAGCATTTGACTTTTAAGAAAAACATTTCTATGGAGTGTGCCGGTCTCTTTTTTTTTCAAAAATCCATTCGTTTAAAAATTCGAGTTTTTCCACCATTTCTTAGTTACCGGTGTGTCATTACCCAACACACATCCTTCATCATGAAGGTTACACATATTCGCAAGTCAGTATCACTACTGAACCTGCTAGTGGCTTCGGAGCGACTTTTCCTGCCACCCGGATAGAAGCACGACCACTTCTACCCTAGGAATGAGTAGATGTACGTGACATCCGACCCACAATCCCGAAATCAATTCTTCGTGTCCGTATGAGGACAGAGACCTCATCCTGTCCCCACCCCGGTCTCATGCGCTTGGTGCTACTCTAGATTTTGCACAGACACTTGGAATGACAATCTACCCTTATACTCACCAGGACGTCCAGGGCCCTTAGAACGCATCACTACCCCTAATGGGCGTCTTGATGATCTCGTACTAACAGTGCATGCACAAACAATGTTTTCTCATATTGCCATGTAATTTGTGGTGCCGCTGGTCCAACGACCCTGACTCTCAACTCAAGCCGTAGTTGTTTGTCTTAACTAGTCCGTCAACCTGTCATGTCGCACTGCTGCTAGTTGACTGAGTATGTCGGTCCCATCTTGATACCATGGCCAAACAATTCACTTATTAAGTTTTATGGCACATATATCATGTTCGTTTACTAGCTCCTGCTCGTGCCAACTAGCCTTGGGCCCACTATACGAGATTTTCAAAATTGGGCATTTAGCCCCCAAGTTCCAAAACCGAGGCCCCCGGCCTATCAGAGCTATCCGAGTTCCTGTCGAGAAGGTCTCCCAAATTGTTTAAGCATTGTCACACAATCAGGGGAGAGCACTTCCAACAAAACATATGTTTTCTCTATCCATTATACCGCCCAGTATAAGGACACCTCCGTTCATAACCAATGAATGGGTTTTCAACTTCCTTCGAGGAAGTCTTATCATACCAACCGGGTATGATCTACTGACAACCAGTAAGTAGTTTTTCCACATGATTTTTACATTACTTCCTCTAAGTAGTGATGTTTAAAATACCACTAAATAGTGGGTTTTCATACCGAGGTACTTATCATTCCCAACCGAGTATGATATAAAATTTCCACTCACAACCGATAAGTGGTTTTAAAATTTTATGTTGTGCTCATCATCCCAACCAGGTATGATGTTAGTAAACCCACTCACAACCGGTAAGTGGTTTTTAACTTAAATTTGTGCTCATCATCGGGTATGACGTTAGTAAACCCACTCACCCATTAATGTCGTGAATTCCACTAGTCCAGTTCTTGGTATTCATGCGAGCTTGTCCTTGTTGGCATTCCCAGTACTTCATGTTCCTACACGATATATACATCTTGGTTCATTATCCTTTGGCCTAATCGCCTTCATTCATTCCAAATGAATGAGAAAGTCAAACATTCATTTATTTGCAATTAGGTCCCTAAAGTTATTTCTCTTTTACTTTAAATCCCAAATGCCGGTTTTTCCTCAAATTGAGTCCCAAAACTTCTAAAATTTATCGTAGAACTTCAATTTATTCCATTACACAAAAAGGGGATTAATTTCTCAAATTTCCAATTTGGTCCTCCAACTTTTCCAAAATTACCATTTTGCCCTTCCTTTACAAAAATGATAAGTTTTGCCCCAAAAATTCTAAAATTTCTCAATTGGTCCTCCAAAATTATTTTCATGCCTAATACGCCCTCAATTTCATAAAATTTCATTTTGGTCCTTCGAATTTAAAAAATCTCCATATTTCCCCCAAATTTTCCCCCAGTTGAAATTGAGTCCCTACATATTCATACAATTCTAAGGAACTTTGAATCATATATTTTAACGTCGGAACGAGCTCAAATGGAGCTTCGCTAGAAAATAGATTGTAGAGAGAGAAAGCTACTATTTCTCACCGGTGAGGGCACGACGGTCCGAGCTTTCGATCTGGGCAGATAGCTCTCATCTTGGGATCATCCTAGAATCAAGAATCGCATCAATTGATGCCGAATTGAGTTAGAATTTCATCATTGAAATTCTGCCAGTTCTCTCTCTAGCGCCGACTAGAAATTACAGAGGGAGAGCCGAATTGGCTTACCTTTCAGTCATAATTCAGCCGTGGGAGGACTGAGGAAGTGTTGGGAAGGCTTGGTTTGGCCTGAGGAGGGCTCGAAATGGCCAATTTCAAGTCGGCCGAAATAGGGCAGCTTCGGTCCACCGGAGCTGCTTCACTATACCATCATGTCGGCACTTCTATAGTGATTCTCGGATTGACTGGAGTTTTCTATCAGATAGCTGACTTCTCCCCAGTTCTAAAGAGCCTGGCCACTCCTTCTGATGTTAAGAAAAATGTTCAATGTTTAATGAACCCTTTGGATCACCTGGAAGTTGTAAATTTCCAAATTGCTTGTTCCCAAACGATCGGGTTTGTAAACCAGCTCGGTTTTCTTACTCGGTTTGACCGGTTCTTTTCCGGTTTTCCTTAACTCAAAAGTGCGGGGTTTACGCTAAAGGTAGGACCTCGATAAACCGCAAACAACAACAAAGTATAACTAAAGAAAATTTTTCCTTAAAAAGAAATTCCCAACCATTTTGGAGCAAAGAAAGGAGAGCCTCCATGAGAGCAGACTAGCTGAGCATTTGACGACAAATCAAATGCCTCGAGATTGCAAATACGACTCACTTTGGAAAAAGCAGTGAAGCCAAATAGAAGTTTCAGACGAATATAGCATAAGGAAGCAAGTCATTACAACAAATTAGTCTAGGAAAATAAAAGATGCTCTAAGGAAGACCGGGAAGTAGAAAGGACTACACCCTAAAATGGGCAGTAGGATGGACATTAGGGACAAGAAGACTTGAGTAACAACTGTCCTAAGATAATTAGACCAAGGGAATGGTAAGGGCGAGGCAGTTAACGAACTAATACTCGTAAATGTCATAATTTAAACTCCAGCAAAGAAGGGAGAGGTGGAAAGGCCAAATGTGGGAAAAGAAGGATGAAGGGAATTCTTAAAAAGACCAATGGCCAAATTAACAACTAAAATCAAGCCAAAAAAGGAGTAGGCAAGACTCTCACATAATGGTTAAGAAATCTTGAAACAAGGAGGATTTAAACTCTCCCTAAAAGAAATAAACACGTACGGTGGTACGAGTGGGGATGAGGATAGGGTAGAAAAGATGTACTCGCAAGATTTCAAGAGCAAGGGTAAACAGAAGATGACAACATCAAAGGATGCCATTTAAGGGTAGATATTCCATAGAGCCAAGGAAAAATAGAAGAGTCTTAAGGAGGGAGGAAACCCTGGAAAGGCATATGTATCCCAACTAAGAGATAATGGAACCAAGTGAAAGGGATAAACAGATAAACTTACAAATGAATCACAAGTTGAGGTGAAAGAACCAAGAAAGCATACTAGGGGGACCCAAGGAATACATTAAAAGGAACGGGGAAATAGGAATTTAGCATCAAAAGATGTCGTGATAAGTAAGAATGAGTGGACTACCCATAATAAGGACATAAAGGAAAGAATGTCCGAGAAACGTTGGGAAAGTAAGCCCTCCAAATAAGACGTTGCTAAGGAGAAATAACCATAATTAGTGAGACGGGTCATAGTCCACACACGCATAATGAAGCCTAAAGAGTGAACGATTGAGCATAGTGTGTAGTGCATGGAATAAGACTAATAATCAAAAGTATCTCAAGTAAGGAATAAGGAATGATAAGAAGGTTGAGCATGTAGCTCCTAAGATGGAAGTCTCTATTGTAAGGGACATAGTAGAGAATGAAATCAGAAGAAGGGAACCTTCCCAAGCAAAGGAATCGACACATTGATCAAAAGTGATTAATTTGGAATAAAGAGTCATGAAATGATCACGAGTAAGTAAAAATGTATTAAGGAAAAGGAAAAATCCTTGAATAAAGAATGCCAAGGACTTAAGGAGGAAGAATCCTAGCTTGTCGATAAACCATTGGGAAACCAAGAAATTAGAACTAGAAAGACCCAATAAGGAAGTTGGGAAGGGACGATTGGGTAAGAAGAACCGACACAGTTAGATAAGTTGATTAGATAACGGTAAAGGTAGTCGAGGAATTCTATCAAATGAAAAGAGGGATGAAGATATACAATCCCTAAAAGGTTGGAAAGTTGATAATGACCCTCAAAGAAGTGTCCTAGCAATCTAATGGATATAGAGAAGTTCTAAAAAATGTCATGCTATAAGGGGCATATAGGCCCAATAGTCCCAAGGAAAATACGACTGAAAGTAAGGAAGAGTTGGTTAGTAAACATGAAAAAGTCAAACATAAAAGTTGGACCGAAGTTATAATCAACAATGGATTGAAGAAGGGTAGAAATAGGAAAAATAGGTGATAACACTGAAACTTGTACGTAATGCTCGAAAGAACACCGAGCTAAGGGTTTCAGCAGTGAAGAGAATAATTAGAGAAAGGAACGATTGGGCATTTTGGAATTTCCAATCCTGAAATCTTAAGTAAGAACCCCAAAGGGAAGAATATTGCCCTAGGTAAAGGGAGATGCAAACCTAGGGATATACCTTTGGACTCACGGGCAAGACGTACTAGTTATGATAAAACTCCATGGAAGGAGTAAACAATATAAAGGAAAAGAAATTCATTTTGTGCATGATTTAAGGTGGACTAAGTGAAAGAACAACCAAAGTATTAACATGTCTAAGTTGACATTAAGGGAAGTTTATCCCAGAGTGCAATTGGGGGAAATTTGAGGATTTTAAAAATTCGAGGGACTAAAGTGCAATTTCATAAAATTAAGGCCCGATTGGGCATGATAAAGATGTTGGAGGACCAATTGGGCTAATTTTGGAATTTTTGGGCAAAACTTACCATTTTTGTAAAGTAGGGGCAAAATGGTAATTTTGGAAAAGTTGGGACTAAAATGGAAATTTGGGAAACTTTAACCACTTTTTGTAATTTTGAATAAATTGACATCCCAAGGTGAAATTTAGAAGGTTCGGGACTCAATTTAGGGAAAAATTGGCATTAGGGACCTAAAGTTAAATAAAAGGAACTTTAGGGATGTAATTGTAATTAATTAAAAAGTTTGAGTATTTTCTCCATTCATGACAAATGAAGTCTATTAGGTAAAGGGATAATGAACAAGGATGTTAATATTGTGTAGGAACATGAAGTACCAGGAACGCTAACAAGAACTTGCTCGCATGAAGGCAAAGAACTGATTAAGAGGAAATCATTGCATTCACGGGTGAATGGGGTTTAATATCATATCCAATTGGGATGATAAGTACCTTGAAAAATGAAAACCCACTATTTAGTGGTATTTTAACCATCACACCTAAGAGGAGTGATGTGGAAATTATGCGGGAAAAAAACTACTTACCTGTTGTATGTAGATCATAATCGATTGGTATGATTAACTTCCTAGAAGGAAGTAGAAAACCCGCTTATTGGTTATAAGCAGAGATGTCCTCATACCCGATTGGTATGATGGATAGAGGAAAAGTATATTTAATTGGAAGTGCTCTCCCTTAACTATGTGCCAACGCTTATTGGTTATAAGCAGAGACCTTCTTGATGGGAGCTCGAATAGCTCATATAGGCTGGAGGCCTCAGTTTTGGAACTTGAGAGCTAATATGCCCGATTTTGAAAATCTCGAACAATGGGCCCTAGGCCAGTTGGAATGGCCATCATACCAAGACATGACCAACATACTCGATGGACTGGCGGCAGTGCTACATGACAAGTCTACGGACCAGTCGAGACAAACAGTTATAGCTTGAATTGAGGGTTGAGGTCGTTAGACCAATGGCACCACAAATTATATGGCTTATGTGGAAAATTATTGATTTGTGCATGCACTGTGTTACAGGACCTTCAAGACACCCAAGAGGGGTAGTGATGCATCCTAGGGGCTACTGGATCACATGGTGGAGATAAGGGTAGGTAGTCGTACGAGCAGTCTTGAGAAGCTCGACGTAGCTTCATGCGCATGAGACTGGGGTGGGGACGAGATGAGGTCCCTGTCCTCATACGGACATGGAGTTTTGTTATGAGATTGAGGGTCGGATGTCGTGTACATCCACTCATTCTCAGGGTAGAAGTGGACGTGCTTCTATCTAGGTGGCTGGTAAAGTCGCTCTGACGCCACAAGTGGGATAGTGGATGGATTGGCCCGCGAATGTGTGTTCCCTTCATGATGAAGGGTGTGTGTTGGTTGATAAACACACAGATGTGATGAGAAATGGTTATAAAAACCGAGATTTGAGAATGAAATGTTTTAAAAAGAAAATAAGTAGTCAGGCACTGTAAAACCCGCACTTTTGAGCTAAGGAAAACCAGGAAAAAAACCGGTCAAACCAAGTGAGGATTCAGAATCGATTCACAAACCCAATTATTTCTGAACGGGCAAGTGGGGAATTTACAACACTCGGCTAATCCAAAGTGTTCATTAAACCTTGGAAAAGAAACTTAAGACAAATTTGAAAATAAAAACCAAAGTGGTTTAGGTGAACTAGATTCCATAAGAACTTTAAAGTTAAGCGTGCTTGCTTAAGAGTAGTGTGAGGATGGGTGACCTCCTAGGAAGTATGAATTTTTTTTTGTAACCCGAAATTTCGGTCAAAATTTTGTATGTATGCTTTATCATAAATAACCATAAATTAATATATATTTAATTATTGTAATTAATACCAATAATTTAATACCTAAATTAAATTATTGGAATTAATATAAATAATTTAATACCGAAATTAAATTATTGGAGTTAATACCAATAATTTATTGCAATATTAATACTAGTAATAAATCTCGCCCATTTAATACACGGGTTTTACGCTATATAAAGAGGTTATCCCCATTTCATTCTCCTCACACGTGAACACTTCTCTCTCTCTCTACTGCTTCATTTCCCGGTAAAGCTCGAACTAGAGCTTCAACTTGAACAAAGGTCGGGCTCTTTAGAACCGGGGAGAAGACAACTATCTGATAGCAAACTCAAGTCAATCCGAGAATCGTTGGAGAAGCGCCGACATGATGGAATAGTGAAGCAACTCCGGCGGACCGAAGCTGCCCTATTTTGGCGAAGCTGAAATTGGCCATTTTGAGCCCTCCTCAGACCAAACCAAGCCCTCCCAACACTTCCTCAGCCCTCCCACGGCCGAATTAGGACTGAAAGGTAAGCCAATTCGACTCCACTCTGCAATTTCCGGCTGGTGCTAGAGAGAGAACCGATGAAATTTCAATGATGAAATTCTAACTCAATTCGGTATCAATTGATGTGATTCTTGATTCTAGGATCATCCTCAAGATGAGAGCTATCTGCCTAGATCGAAAGCTCAAACTGTCGTGCCCTCACCGGTGAGAAATCGAAACTTTCTCTCTCTATAGTTTGTTTTCCGGTGAAGCTCCATTTGAGCTCGTTCTAGCGTTAAAATCTACGATTCAAAGTTTCTTAGAATCGTATGAACATGCAAGAACTCAATTTCAACTCTAATTTCATCAATTAGAAGTGTTTGATTGGTTAATTTGATAAAATCAAATTCGGTAGTGTTGAAGAGATGAAATTGGGGAAAAAATTCGGGATTTTTGAAATTCAAATGACCAAAATGCAATTTTATGAAATTGAGGGTCAGTTGGGCATGAAAATAATGTTGGAGGATCAATTGAGGAATTTTAGAATTTTTGTGGCAAAACTTACCATTTTTGTAAAGGAAGGGCAAAATGGTAGTTTTGGAAAAATTGGGGGACCAAATTGGAAATTTGGGAAATTAAACCCCTTTTTGGTGAAATTGAATAAATTGAAGTCCCATGATAAATTTTAAAAGTTATGGGACTCAATTTGACGAAAACTCGAGATTTGGGCCTTGAAGTTAAAGAAAAATAACTTTAGGGACCTAATTGCAAATAACAAAAAGTTTGGATTTTCTCATTCATTGGAAATGAATGAAGGTTGTTATGCCGAGTAATAATGAACAAGGTTGTTCATATCATATAGGAATGCGAAATACCGGGAATGCCAGCAAGGACAAGCTCCTATGAATACAAAGAACCGGTCTGGTGGAATTCACGACAGTAACGGGTGAGTGGGTTTACTAACACCACACTCGGTTAGGATGATGAGCACAACTTAAAGTAAAAAACCACTTACCGGTTGTGAGTGGGTTTACTAATATCATACCCGGTTGGGATGATGAGCATAACTTAAAGTTAAAAACCACTTACCGGTTGTGAGTGGGTTTACTAATATCATACCCGGTTGGGATGATTAACACAACTTAAAATTTAAAACCACTTACCGGTTGTGAGTGGAAATTTTATATCATCCTTGGTTGGGAATGATAAATACCTCGATATGAAAACCCACTATTTAGTGGTATTTTAAACATCACTATTTAGAGGAAGTGATGTGAAAATCATGCGGAAAAACTACTTACCGGTTATAAGTAGATCATACTCGGTTGGTATGATGAGACTTCCTCAAAGGAAGTTGAAAACCCGTTCATCGGTTATGAACGGAGGTGTCCTTATACCGAGCAATAAAATGGATAGAGAAAACATATGTTTTTTTGGAAGTGCTCTCCCATAACTGTGTGCCAATGCTTAAACAATTTGGGAGACCTTCTCGACAGGAACTCGAATAGCTCTAATAGGCCGGGGGCCTCAGTTTTGGAACTTGCGGGCTAAATGCTTGATTGTGAAAATTTCGTACAGTAGGTCCAAGGCTAGTTGGCACAAGCAAGAGCTCGTAAACGAACATGATATATGTGCCATAAAACTTAATAAGTGAATTGTCTGGCCATGGTACCAAGATGGGACCGACATGCTCAGTCAACTAGCGGTAGTGTGACATGACAGGTCGACGGACCAGTCAAGATAAATAACTGCGGGTTGAGTTTAGAGTCAGGGCTATTGGACTAGTGGCCCCACAGATTACATGGCAATATAAGAAAACATTGTTTGTGCATTCACTGTGAGTACGGGATCATCAAGACGCCCATGAGGGGTAGTGATGCATCCTAAGGGCACTGGACGACTTGGTGGCTATAAGGGCAGTTCGTCGTTCCAGGTGTTTATGCGAAATCTGGAGTAGCACCAAGCGCATGAGACCGGGGTGGGGACGAAATGAGGTCTCTGTCCTCATATGGACATGAAGAAGTGATTTCAGGATTATGGGTCGGATGTCACATACATCCACTCATTCCCAGGGTAGAAGTGGTCGTACTTCTATCCGGGTGGCAGAAAAAGTCGCTCCAAAGCCACTAGCGGGTTCAGTAGTGATACTGGCTTGCGAATGTGTGTAACCTTCATGATGAAGGATGTGTATTTGGTGATGACACACCGTGGTAAATAAGAAATGGCGGAAAAACTCGAATTTTTAAATAAAGGGATTTTTGAAAACAAAGGAGTCTGGCACACTCCATATAAATATTTTTCTTAAAAGTCAAAAGCTTTTAAAAACCCATTCACTGAGTAGTCGTACTCACCCCCTCCCTTATATCCCTTTCAGGAAAAAACTGGAAAGCCTCCCCTTAAAGACCGTCAACTAAGATGCATGTAAGACAGGTATGTAAAGTTTTAGATTTCATGCAGTTTTGATTATGCTATTCCAGGAAAATGTGTAGGTTAAAGGACGCCTTACTCTTTATGGTTTACAATAAGGGCAAATCCTTTAATGAACCGGGAGAGTGGCGGGTTGATCACGGGGATCCGACCAAACTGGGTCGGGGCGTGACAGGCACACTCCAAATTCAAACTATTTTCTGAAAGTCGTACCTTAAAATATCCATTCACTGAGTTGTTGAACTCACCTCCGCCCTTATATCCCTTTTCAGGTAGTTAAGGGAAAACTACCCAAAGATCTCCTATTAGTTACACCTACAAGACAGGTATGTAACATTAAAATTCCATGCAGTTTTGATTTATGTTATTCTAGGAAAGGTATAGGTTTTAAAGATGCCTTACTCCTTACGGTTTAAAAGAAGGGAGCAACTCTTAGTAAGCCGGGAGAGAGGTGGGTTGATCACCGGGAGCTGACCAAATTAGGTCGGGCTATGACATTGCTTTTCTTACACTTGAGTATGACTGTCATGCCCCGACCTAGTTTGGTCGGATCCCTGTGAGCAACCCACCACTACCATTAATCTATGAAGGATTTCACCTCCTTCTAAACTGTGAGAAGATAGGCGTCCTTTTTTCCTAATTTTCCTAGAATAATATTATATAAAGTTTAATATATCAAAAGCTTACATACCAAACTTATGGTTCAATTGTGAGAGATCATTAAGGTTGGTCACCTTTTTCCAGAAAAGGATTAAAGCAAGGGGGTGAGTTTCTATAACTTAGTGAGCGTGTGTTGGGAGTGAGTTTTAAGAAAATGTTTAGTTTGTCAAAATCATTACCAAGTTTAACATCATTTCCAAAGCTTATCACAAATCACAAGGCCCTTTTGATGTCTTATTTCATAATTAGGTGTGTTTAGCTCTCTTAGTACATCCCCATGCAACGAGAGACATTTTGGAAACAAACACACTCTCATTATCATAAATGGAACAAACTTTCAAAGGTAGTCCCAGACTGCACCCTCTTGGGAATCAGCATGACTTTACCATCCACCCTGATAGAAATCCCAGACTTACCCTAGGTCTAAGTGGATGTCCCAAACGTCTGACCCTCATACCCGAATTCCACATCATGTCAATATGAGGATGGAGACCTCATCCTGACCCCACCCTGGACTCATGCGCAAGAAGCTCCTAGAGCTTCATGACTAATTGGCACGACGAACTGCCCTTATCTCCACTATGTTATCCAGTAGCCCTTGGAACCCATCGCTACCCTATAGGGCATTTTGATGGTCCCATATCCATGAGTGCATCCACAAAAAAGAATTTTTCATGATTAAGTCATTCTCTATGGTGCCAACGGTCCAACAGCTCTGACACTCAACCCTACCTACAACTGTTTGTCTAGGTCGGTCCGTCGACTTAGTCCTAACGCACTACCGCCAACCCATCAAGCATTGTCGGTCCTAACTCGATACTGTGGTGAATCACACAATTCTTTTTTAATTTTAAATAGGAGTTTTCATGATTCTTCCTAATTATGTTTGTTTACGGGTCTACTAGCCTTAGGTCCACTGCACATGTTTTTCCAAAACTAGGCCTTGAGCCCTATGAGTTCAAAAACCGAGGCCCCTGGCCTATTAGAGCTGCTCTAGCTCCCATCAAGAAGGTCTCCCAAATTGTTTAAGCAGTTGTGACACAAGCAGAGGAGAAAACTTCTAACAAAATCTCTTTTAATTCATAACACCAACCGATTGTGATGATGGATCTGCTTACAGCAGGTATGCATGTTTTTCCTTTTCTTAAGGAAACTCATCAAACCAACTGGGTATGCTATTTATTTAATCCTACTTACAACCAGTAAGTAGCTTTTTAGCCATTAAAATGGTGCTTATCATCCCAACTGGTATGATGTATAAAAGTCTCACTCATCCGATGTCACGCCCCGACCCAGTTGGATCAAGGTTCGTGATCATCCGCCACCCTTTCGTGCATTATCTGGGTATTCCTACCCTAATGATGCAGGGAAGGTAAAGGCATGTCTATGTTCAAACCCTTACCATAAGTGGGGTAGGAAGTGTACCTTGACGGTCCTTTACTCTTTTAATTTTACCACTTGGCCCTTAATTTAAAAAAAATTACCCTTTAGTCCTCAATTTTTCAAAAATTGTAATTTGGTCCCCAACTTTTATAAATTTCTAATTTGCCCATATTTTACCCAAATTGCCCAATTGACCCTCAATTTGGGTGAATTTCATGAAAACACCCTCAATTTTGTGAAATTGCCATTCAGTCCTCCAATTTTTCGAAAATTGCACAAAAGACCCCAAAATCCCCAAATTGCACTTCATCTTCTTCCCCAATTCAAGCTTATTAATATGCAAATCTTACCTCATCCAATAGTTGACCTTTAAGTCTTTAATTTCTTCAATTCTTGCTTCTATTCATGTAACACCGTATTTTTAGTAACAAAGAAAAAACTAGACTAGTTTAGATGAACTGGATCCCATTAGAACTGCAAGGTTAAGCATGCTTGGGCTAGTGTTAGGATGGGTGACCTCTAGGGAAGTATTCATTTTGCATTCTCTTAATAGTTGTCAAACCATATTGTTTTAGAAACCCAAAATTAAATAACATACTAGTACTAATGCATCGGATCCTATCAAAACTCCAAGGTTAAGCATGCTTGGGCTAGAGTAGTGTTAGGATGGGTGACCTCCTGTGAAGTATTCATTTTGCATTCTCTAAATAACATACTGGCACTAATGCATCGGATCCTATCAAAACTCCATGGTTAAGCTTGTAAACCCCGCCCTTTTGAGTTAAGGAAAATTGGGAAAAGAACCGGTGAAACCAAGTAAGAAAACTGAACCGGTTCACAAACCTGTTTATTGGGGGAACGAGCCATTAGAGAAATTTCAACTCCTTTGTGACCCAAAGAGATTTTTAAACCTTGGGAAGGAACCTTAGAACAAAGTGGGAGAGAAAAACTAGACCCGTTCGGTTGAACCAGACCCAAACCAAATTAAACTGGTTTAAGAACCGAGTTGGTTTATGAACCGGAATTGATAGATAGAACCAAGCCCTCCCAACACTTCCTCAGACCTCCCATGGCCGAATTAGGACTGAAAGGTAAGCCATTTTAGCTCCCTTCTGCAATTTCTGGCCAGTTCTAGAGAGAGAACCGATAGAATTTCGATGATGAAATTCTAACTCAATTCGGCATCAATTGATACAATTTTTTATTCTAGGATGAACCTTAGGATAAGAGCTATCTGCCTAAATTGAAAGCTCGGACCGCCGTGCCCCCGATGGTAAGCTTTCGAAGCTTTCTCTCTATAGTCCATTTTCCGGTGAATCTTCATTTGAGCTTGTTCCAGCGTTAATCTTCGAACCCGGTTTGGAACAATGTCGCCTTCTTCCTTTAGATGACAACACCGTTCACTCACCGAAAAATTGAAGCAGCACCGGTGAAAAAGAAACGTCTCCGTTCAATATGTTTCTGGCCATCAATGCCTATCATAAAGGCACCAATTAGAAGCCAATGAGTCCTCGAGCTTCCTATATAAATACCCACTCCCCATTCATCCTCTCCACACCTCAAAAGCTCACTCTCTCTCAGTTGCTTAGTTTTCCAATGAAGCTCGAACCAGAGCTCCAATATAGGGTCTTTTCTAAGCCAAAGAAGGCGAGGTCAGGTTCTTTAGAACCAGGGAGAAGTCAGCTACATGCATGTAGTCTCCGTTTGCTCCAAGGGTCGCTAAAGAAGCGTTGACGTGATGGAACAGTGAAGCATTTCCCGCAGACCGAAGCTGCCCTGTTTCGGCTGAGTTGAAATTGGCCAATTCAATCCCTCCTCAAGCCTAAGCAAGCACTCCCATGGCCGAATTAGGACTAAAAGGTAAGCCAATTCATCTCCCCTCTGCAATTTTCAGCCAGTGCTAGAGAGAGAACCAATAGAATTTTGATGATGAAATTCTAACTCAATTCGGCATCAATTGATGCGATTCTTGATTCTAGAATTAACCGAAGGATGAGAGCTATCTACTCAGATTGAAATCTCGGACCGCCGTGCCCCTGACGTTGAGCTTTCGAAGCTTTCTCTCTCTATAGTCCATTTTCCGGCGAATGTCCATTTGAGTTCGTTCCAGCATTAAAACTTGCAATTCAAATTGCTAAAGAGTCGTATGAATATGTAGAAACTCAATTTCAACTTCAATTTCAACAATTGGAAATGTTTGATTGGTCAATTTGATGAAATCAAATTTTCCTGTGTTAAGAAGATGGAATTGGGGGAAATTGGGGATTTTCAAAAATTCATTGGATCGACATACAATTTCCTAAAATTGATGGTCAATTGGGCTTGATAAAAATGTTAGAGAACCAATTGAGGAATTTTAGAATTTTTAGGGTGATACCATTTTTGTAGAGGATGGGCAAAATGGTAATTTTGGAAAAGTTGGTGAATCAAATTTGAAATTTGAGAAATTAAACCCCTTTTTGTGAAATGAAATAAATTGAGGTCCTATGATAAATTTTAAAAGTTTCGGGACTCAATTTGAGGAAAAACATGCATTAGAGACTTAAAGTTAAAGAGAACTTTAGAGACCTAATTGCAAATAAATAAAAGTTTAGTTTTCTGATTCATTTAGAATGAATGAAGGCTATTAGGCCAAAGGATAATGAACCGAAATGTTCATATCGTATAGGAACATGAAGTACCGAGAACGCCAGCAATAACAAGCTCACGCGAATACAAAGAACTGGTCTAGTGGAATTCACTACATTAACGGGTGGGTGGGATTTTATATCATACCCAGTTAGGGATGATAAGTACCTCGAAATGAAAACGCACTACCAAGTGGTATTTTAAACATCACAACTTAGATGAGTGATGTGAAAATCATGCGGAAAAACTACTTACCAGTTTTAAGTAGATCATACCCAGTTGGTATGATAAAACTTCCTCGAAGGAAGTTGAAAACCTATTCATCGATTATGAGCCGAGATATCCTTATACCTGGTCGATATAATGGATAGTTGAAAATATATTTTTATCGGAAGTGCTCTCCCTTGACTGTGTGCCAATGCTTAAATGATTTGGGAGGCCTTCTTGATGAGAGCTCAAATAGCTCTTATAGGCCAGGGGACTCGATTTTGGGACTTAGGGGCTAATATGCCCGATTTTGAAAATCTCGTACAATGGGCCCAAGGCCAGTTGGCACGAGCAAGAGCTCGTAAAGAAACATGAGTTATATGCCATAAAACTTTAAATAAAGGAATTGTTTGGCCATGGTACCAAGACGAGGCCGACATACTCAGTCAATTAGCGGCAGTACGACATGACAGGTCGATGGACCTGTCAAGACAAACCATTGCTGGTTGAGTTGAGGGTTGGGGCTGTTGGACTAGTAGCACCATAGATTATATGATATGATAAGAAAATACTAATTGTGCATGCACTATGATTACGGGATCATCAAGATGCCCAGAGGGGTAGTGATGCGACCTAAGTACACTGGACGACCTGGTGGGCATAAGGGCAGTTTGTCGTACCAGTGACCATGTGAAATTTGGAGTAGCACCAAGCGCATGAGATCGGGGTGGGGACAGGATGAGGTCTCTGTCGTGATACGAACATAGAGAATTGATTTCGGGAATTGAGGGTCAAATGTCACAAACATCCACTCATTCCCAGGGTAGAAGTAGATGTATTTCTATCTGGGTGGTCGGTAAAGTCGCTCTGTACCCACAAGTGGGTTTAGTGAACGGGTTGGCCTGCGAATGTGTGTTTGACCTTCATGATTAAGGATGTATGTTGGGTGATGACACACCTTGATTAATAAGGAAATGGTGGTAAAAATCGAGATTTGATATGAAAGGATTTTTGAAAGAAAGGAGTCTGTCACACTCCAATACAAGTCTTTTTCCTAAAAGTTAAAAGTTTTGAAAACCCATTCACTAAGTAGTTGTACTCACCCCTCCCTTATATCTCTTTCAGGAAATTCTAGAAAGCCTACCCTTAAAGACCATCAACTAAGACGCTTGTGAGATAGGTATAATGAAATTAAAATATTATGCAGTTTTGATTTATATTATTCCAGGAAAAGGTGCATATTTAAAGGACGCCTTACTCTTTACAGTCTATAATAAGGGGTAACCCTTTAAATAAACTGGGAGAGTGGCGGGTTGATCACAAGGATCCGACCAAACTAGGTCAGGGCGTGACAACTAGAGTGGTATTAGAGCCTGTTTACTCGAATACATAATCAAGACTAGAAAACTAGGAATGGCTCTACTCAACATCCTATCTTCGTAGGAAGACAACCCTAAAAGCTTCCCAAATGCCTAAGGCATGGCAGGAATCTCAAAAGACAAAATGGGGAAGTATCCCGGAGAATGGTGCCAGGACCTATTGAGGTCACAACTAAGTATAAAGGAAGCCAAGCATGATGCCATAAATAAGGGGGCATATAACCTTACATAGGAGGATACTAATCAAGAATCTCGTAGCTCCCTAGTTATGGTGACCTTTTTCTGTAATAGGGCCAAAACACCCAACATGCTGTACTACTCTATTAATGAAGTACTCCAAATTGCTAAAAACCATGTCCCTCAAATGATTTGATCTTCAAGGAAGATGGCCCCAAAGAAAGTGACCAAATAAGCCTGTTCAATCATAGAAACTCGGGAGAGTCCCATCCAAGTTAAGGAAATTGAATTAGGGAATCGAGAAATCTAGGAGGACTCTTAGAGTGATCAAATGACAAAGAAGACTACACAAGAAAAACTCTCAAGGTATCCAAAATCAAGGACGAAGGAGCACCAAAACTAAAAATTCCCTAGAAAAATACCAGAGGAACCACTTATGTTCACACAATTACAACTATGAACAATAGGGACACAGCGTGGAGAAGTGCGCAACCCTACTAAGGACAGGAATCAAGTTAACCTATAGGAGAATAGGACACGGAGTGAAAAACTATCCCACACTGCCAAGATTCAGGACAATATTTTCCAAGAATAATGCCTCCACATCTATAGGAAACCCAAAAGGATACAATCCTTAGAAATACAACTCCTGCTCGGAACATCAATTACATCCAAGAGTAAGCTCTTCAAGATTCTAGCATAATGGTATGAAGAAAAAGAAAAAGGACTAAACGTAGGACCTCGATAAACCATAAATAGAACAAAAAGAACTCTCCCTTGAAAGAAGAAAATTCTAAATATTGGGAGCAAAGAAGGGAAAGCAACTACAACAGAAGACAAGATGAACTTTTGATGACAAACAGGATGTATTGGGATCATAAGAATGAATCATCTTGGAAAAAGCAATGAAGCCAAATTGGAATTTCGGACCAACATGACAAAAGAAAGCAAGTTGTTACAACAAGATAGTCAGAGAGAATAAATGACACCCTAAGGAAGACCGGGAGGTAGAAAGGACTAGAACCTAAAAAGGTTAGTGAGATGGATGTTAAGGACAGGAGGACTCGAGAAACAACTGCCTAAGAAACTTAGACCAAAGGAATGGTGGAGGTGAGGCAGTTCCAACAAAAAAGAGAGAGGCGGAAAGGCCCAATACTCGGGAAAAGAAGGATGAAAGAAATCCTTAAAGGGACCAAAAGGCCAAATTAACAACTAAACTTAAGCCAAGAAAGGAATAGGCAAGCCTCTCACATAATTGTCAAGAAATCTTGAAACAAGGAAGATTTGAATGCTCCAAAAAGAAATACACGATGCAAGTAAACTTTGGAGGGATGCATATATCTAAGTACTTCAAAGGAATCATTGGTTGGTGGATGGACATAACATTGAGTGCAATGGACCAAACTATTGTTAGAAACTTCTTGAAGGAAGAATGTATCGGAGGCCAATTATGACTTGCTTTGGAAGAGTAATAGAGCCAAATAACAATTCTAGGAGAACCAAGTAGATATTAGTAACAACGGGATGGTCAAAGAGAATCCTAAGAAAGGCTGATATGTAGTAAAGACTACACTATATGAAGAACAAAAGGATGGGCATGAAGGACAAGTGACACCACTGCCCAGATGATTGGATTAGAAAAATGGAGAGGAGGAGACATTTAAAGAACTTGTCTTCGAGAGAACCATGGATTTAAACTACGACAAAGAAGGGAGAAGTGAAAAGGCCAAAACATTGGAAAAAGAAGAACGAAGGAAAATCCTTAAAGACATAAATGGCCAAAACTGGATTTCTAGTTTAAAGTCTTGAGATGGTTAAGTGAGCTTCATGAAGGATGAACAAGAGATTTTGAAACAAGGAGGATGTGAACCTCCTTAAACGGAAATAAGTTAAGAAGTTAGCATCAAAAAGATGATGTGACAAGTATGAATGAGTGGACAACCCATAGTAAGTTAATAAAGTAAAGAAAGTTCGAGAAACGTTGGAAAAGTAAGTCCTCCAAATAAGATGTGGCTAAGGAGGAATAACCACAATTGGAAAGACGGGTCATAGTCCACACACGCATATGAAGAATAAAGAGTGGACGACCATGCATAGTGTGCAATGCACAGAATAAAACAAATAATCAGAAGTATCCTATGTAAGGAATAAGGCATAAAACAAAAGTTGTGGATAGAGAATGATCCAAAGCAAACATATGCCCTAACATAGATAAGGCTGCGAAGAAAGGGAGAAAGAAACCTTAAAGGAATGGTAAGAAGGTTGAGCATGTATCTCCTAGAACGAAAGTCTCTACCTTGAGGGACATATTAGAGAATAAAATCGTAAAAAGGGAACTACTCGAACAAAACAATAGACTGAAAAGGGTCAAACGAGAATAATGAAATATGAAATGATTACGAATAAGTAAGAGTGGTTTAAGGCCAAAGAAAATCCTTGAGTAAAGGATGTTATTGGGATTGAGGATGGACCTAAGAAAGGATGAATCCCAGCATGTTAGTAAAACATCTAGAAATCAAATAATTGGAACCGAAAAGACTCAATAAGGAAGTTGAAATAGGATGAGTTGGTAAGGAGAAACGACACAGCTTTGTAAGTTGATGTGGACAAAGGTAAAGGTAGTTGAGGAATACTACCAAAAGAATAGAGGGATGAAATTATACAACCCCTGAGAGGTTGGAAAGTTAGGAATAATCCTAAAGGAGATGTTCTGGAAATCTAATGGATATAGAGTCAAGATCTAGAAAATGTCATGTTATAAAGGGCAGGAAAACTCAACAGTCCCGAGGAAAACATGAATCAAAATAAGGAAGAGTCAATTAGTAAAAACGAAAATGTCAAACCTAAAATTTGGACTGAATTGTAAAGAGCAATAGATATAGGAGGATGAAAAGGTGATGACAAGGAAATCTGTGAAAACAGGTACGTAACGCTCTAAAGGATGTCGAGCTAAGGGTTAAAACGCCCAAGAGGTTAACTAGACACGAGAATGGTTAGGTATCTTGGAACTCCCAATTTTAAGTACGGGACATCAAAGGGAAAAATGTTACTCTAAGCAAAGATAGATGTGAATATAAGGATATACCCTTAAGTAAGGTATATCTAGTTATGATAAACTCCATGGAGGGAGTAAAGGATATACAGGGAAAAAAAAAGAAATTCCTTAAGTGAAGGATGTAAAAAGGGCTACTTGAAAGAAAAAGGGAAGAGTATGCATGTTAAGCAAACACCAAATAGACATCAAGGGAAATGGTTCCTCATGCAAGGATGCTAATTAAGTTTTGGGGACAAAACTCCTAAAAGGAGGGGAGAGTTGTAAACCTCGCCCTTTTGAGTTAAGGAAAACCGGGAAAAGAACCAATGAAACTGAATAAGAAAACTGAACCGGTTCACAAACCCGTTTATTGGGGAACGAGCAAATTAGAGAAATTTCAACTCACTTGTGACCCAAAGAGATTTATAAACCTTGGGAAGGAACCTTAGAACATAGTGGGAGAGAAAAACCAGACCGATTCGGGTGAACCAGACCCAAACCGGATTAAACCGTTTAAGAATCGAGTTGGTTTATGAACCGGAACTGGTAGAGAGATGGTAAACCAGGAATTTTATGGACCCTATGTGACCTAAAGAGTCATAAAAGTCATGAAAAAGGACTTTAGGGTGAATTGGAGAGGAAAACCAAACTGGTTCAAGTGAACCAGATCCAAACCGGATTGAACCGGTTTGGACCAGTTTGAACCACTATTTAACTAGATCCTAAATTCATTTTCTAAGTGGATTAAATAATTCAAATTTGAGATTTGAGGACACATTGGATAGAAAATGAATTTAGAAATATTTAGATTTGAAAAACTCGATCGAATGAGGGGTGAATCAGCTGGTTTAAGCTTCAAACCCGGTTTGGACCGATCCAGTTCGTAATAATGTCATATTTTTCGTTCAGATGACAGCACTATTCACTTGCTAGAAAATCAAACCAGTGCTGGTGAAGAAGAATTAGACTTACTTCTATCTGGGTGGCCGATAAAGTCGCTCTGAAGCCATAAGTGGGTTTAGTGGATGGGCTGGCCTGCGAATGTGTGTTTGACCTTCATGATGAAGGATGTGTGTTGGGTGATGATACACCTTGATTAATAAGGAAATGGTGGTAAAAATTGAGATTTGATATAAAAGGATTTTTTAAAGAAAGGAATCTGGCACACTCCAATACAAGTCTTTTTTCTAAAAGTTAAATGTTTTGAAAACCCATTCACTGAGTCGTTGTACTCACCCCCTCCCTTATATCCCTTTCAGGAAATTTTGGAAAATCTACCCTTAAAGACCATCAACTAAGATGCCTGTGAGATAGGTATGATGAAATTAAAATATTATGCAGTTTTGATTTATGTTATTCTAGGAAAAGATGCAGGTTTAAAGAACGCCTTACTCTTTACGATCTATAATAAGGGGAAACCCTTTAAATAAGTTGGGAGAGTGGCGGGTTGATCACGGGGATCCGACCAAACTGGGTCGGGGCATGACATAGGGTCTTCAGTTATGTGTCAAGAGTTTCCTTCAAGCACTTTAGGTATTCCTTATTTTGCTTATCCTTTACCAAGTTCCTTATTGGTCATTCTCTTTTCCAACTGTAAGGTTTCTCGATCATTTCTCAACTTGCTTAGTGGAATATTCCTAGCTATACTCCTTTTAATTCTCATTATATGTCACCATTTGGTTGGGGATATCCTTCCTCGGGGGTTTCCATTGTCGTAACTTACATGTACTTGCTCATGACTATTTCATAATAATCCCCTTTGTACTTATGATTTGTCCCTTGTGGTAAATATTTACAGCCTTCGCTTTTCTTTTAGTGTTCTCCTTGCTTTCCCAATTCTCTACTCTCATGAGTAGTGGGTGGTTGGGAGAGAATTCTGATCTCATTCAGGTAAGGGAGTGACTCCATTTTATATGGAGGTGATCTAGACCTCCGTGGTAATCTAGCCATAGGCTTCTTTCTTTATTTCATAGCTCGAGGCCTCATGAATAGATTAAGGTCCTCAAGAAGTGGATTCGGGTTGTTTAGGTGAGTTGTCATGTAAAAACAGAGGAATCTAGGTGAATGGTCGGGTGAGTAAGACGACACACGTGTGCATGGCTGCGTGTGTGTCCACCCACGTCCTAGCAGACTAGTTCAACATTATAGCGAACTAGTTTCCGATGAATTTATTGGTCGATGCAGCGGTTATTGGACCAAAATTTCCCCTTCCTGACCGGTTCTTGAGAAAATAAAAATACCTAAAATTTCTACATTCAACATCCTATTGAATGGATTAAAGAACCATTCCATTTTGATTTGTTTTGACCAATTAAAATTTTGAGGGGTTTTGTGACTCCCTTAAGCCCAAGCCCGGTTTGAATTGGTTTTCTCCTGATTTCTTTCCAATCTAATTCCTTGTGTTCTAGGGCACCCTCAATTGTACCCCAAGCTCCAATTTACCCCTCTTAAACCCTCCATCAATCCCTCTATTCCATTCAGGCTTGGTTTCATTCCCCGGATGGCCTTCTACCTCCTAGTTTGATTCTTTTTACTTGGTTCATCTATTCCTAGTTTTTTCCTTGGAGAAATTCTCAATGTTACATGTGGGCATTGACAAGACACCTTTCGAGGTATTGTCAATGATGAAGGAAATTGGAAATGGAGGATAATGGGAGATTGAACTCTTTCTCCTAGATTTCCCGGGACATCCGACCAATGTACGAGTACTATCCTCACTGCGATGAGAAGGAGGTAGGATTGAATCACAAGTGTAAAGGGACATGTGAAGGTTGATGATCGGTACATTTCTCATGACCCAAAATGCAAAGACATCCATGTGAAAGACAAGCCCAAGAGGCATCGATTGTGGACGAGTACTCATGACTCCCACATCTTAGAGAGACTCGATTGGTATTGTGAAATACCCTCCGAGGATGAATAGGGTGAATGAATAGTCCATGTGATTTGGGTGCAAGAATATGACCTATGTGTCAGGAACATGAGTAGTTCATGTGTGTGCTGTATCTAAGTTTTCGATGTATGTTAATATGATATTGGTAAAATTTGGGGAGATCTAGAGTGGTCCGACTGTAGAATAGACTACAATTAGGGGCAACTCGAGATAGGAGTCTCGAAGGGTGAGATAAACCACAAAAAATGTGATAGTATTATGAAACCATAATGAAAATTTAGTTAGGTGGATTATGGGGGATTTCTAAGTCGTAATCCATGTAGAGGCCCGACGTTAGTACCCCATTCATTGAGTTGTAAGATCATCCCTCCTCCAAAATGATTGCAGGTTTAAGTCGATGGAGTTCGAGGAACATCTATTGGATCAAGCTCCACCTGAGGTAGTAATTATGGTTCTTATCAACTACTATTTTCCCAGGATATTTATGAAATCATTTTTGGACTTGAACAATACTTTGTAAAGAAAAATTCAAAATTTTGCTGCAATAAACAAAGATGGGTTTTTATCGGATAACTTATTCCTTCTTGTTTCATCGTGGTGACATCAAGGGAATTGACGGGGGTTCACAAGACCATCGACCAATGAATCGGGCATGGGTGTGATAGACCATTTGGGTGTTATCAGGAACCCCATTTTCACAAAATGAGAAATTGTAAACGAAAACATTTTCGGATATATGGAAAAGCAAGAATATCATGTATAAGTATTCATTTATAAGATTAATGTAGGGAAGTTTGCTCCCTTACTAATGAAAACAAAATTTTCTATAGACTCTCAAGCACATCGATGCATCGGTGTAAGGACCTAACTAAAAAGTAGCTGGGAACTCCCATGTAGGAGCTGATACACCTCCATATATCTAGGCCTACCGAAAACTTTTGAGGGACTTAGAATTAGATCCGGAATTGTCAAGAGTATCCCTCCCTGCAGCTCCCCGGGAAGAGAGATAATTGGAGGTAGCACCTCCTCTAGTGGTCGCACCAGTTCCCCACCAAGAACCTTAGTGTCAAGCCCCGACCTGGATTACTTGGACCCCCGTGAATAACCCGCCATCCCTTTGATCAAAGAAGAGTCAATACTTCCCAAGACCACGATGTGTCAGGTGTAATTTCTGTCCTTGTTTCTTGGAATAACATTATACAAAACTCAATAGGTTAAAATCTTTAACATTCCTGACTGAAGGCTTGTTCTCGAAATTTCTTTATGAGTGTTCTCCTTTCATGAAAAAGGGCTAAAGGGAGGGGGTGAGTTTCTACAACTTAGTGAGTGGGTGTTAGGGTGAGTTTAAAAACACATCTTTAGCAGTGGGAATTTGGTTAGGAAAATTCGGGCACTTTCTCTATTTTGAATCGAGCTATTATGATGAGGGGGGACCGAATTTTCTTAAACGATTGCTTTAGTAGGTAGAGTGTAGGCTGGGAAGACTAGAGGGGAGCTTGGTTTGGCCATAAGAGGTTGGGAATGGTCGAATTGGGACCGGGCAAAATAGGGCAGCATCAAGTCCTAAGCAGTTGCTTCACTATTCGGACATGCTGGCACTTCGCCGGTGGTCCTCAGGTCGAATGGAGGGTACTTTTAGGTAGCTGACTTCCTTAGGAGTCTATAGGACCGAATTCACCTTCTGAGGTGGAAAGAAGTGCCAAAGTCAAAGCTCTAGTTTGAGCTTCGTTGAGAAATTGATCACTTATTCTTCGTATGGTTGAGGAGTGTAGAGGATGAATGAAGGGATGCTCTTTATATTGGGAGCTCAAGGACCCTCAGCTCTACCGGTTTCCATATCGGTCGAGCATATCCTCATCAAAAAATGCCATAATCGGAGGGAATATTCCCTCGCTAAAAATGGACGGTGAAATTCCTTCCATTAATAGTGTCATCAGTGATACTTGCATGTGTGGACTTGCCACGTGGGGGCCAGGATTGTCTGGCTTAACTAATACAACATCCTACTAAGTCGCCTCGTCAGCCGTTGACCCATTGACTGTACATGTGGCATCCTCCCATCGGTTGTCTGTGCCTATGTGGTTGTTGACAAGTTTCCACTGTCCACTGATTAGGACACGTGTTGCACCTCTATTGGTCAGTCATTGCTGAGGTGGATTTTACTCCTATGACAATTGATGGAGGACACATCTTGCCTTCTAATTGGCCAGCGCTTCCAAAAGCTGATTGAGCAGCTGACTAGGCACGCTTCACCACGTGTCACACACTAATTGGTCACACTTGCTGACTAGGCATTGACCTAGCAGCGGTCCATTAACCAACTAGATCGTTGATCGGTCTAGTCCGACCAGTTTTCCAAAAAGTTAAAATTTTCTAAATTAATCTAAATTCATTTTCTATATAATTGTGGCCTCAATTTTCCAAATTGACATTTTTAAACTACATAGAAAAATGAATTATTGAACCGATTCATTATGGTTTAACCTAGTTCGATCCGGTTCAGGTTTTGTTTACCTAGAACCAGTTCGATTTCCACATCCAATCCATTCCTTGGTTCTTCATCTAGATTTTTATGATTTTTTGGATACTTGGGATTTTCCAAATTCCCAATTTCACCCATGTTTACTATTTTTGGTTCATTTATAGGCTCGATTTTCTCATGAAAATTCCTAGTTCTTTTCCCGATTTCCTTGGTCTGAGAGGACGAGTTTCACAACTCTTCCCACCATTTAGTAGTTTTATCCACAAAACTTACCTATGCATCTATTACATTGGGAATAAATTCTCTTGTTATCAACTTGGAATTTGATATGATATGCTACCACTTTGGTTACCACTTTCACTTAGTCCCATAGGCAACATGCTTAAGGGATTTCCTTTCCTCTTGATCATTCACTTACTCCTTTGGACATATTACCATTGGCTTTTCTTACCCTTGTGTCCAATGCAATTTCTTAGATCCAATGCTTAATGTTGGTTAAGGTAAGACCCTTCCTCTTAATGGTTTTTGTCCATATCACAAGATTCGGAGTTCCAAAATGTCCTATCGTCTCCGTGTCCTTTTATTCCCTTGGTCATTGAAGCTCTTTAGCTTGACATCCCTTCACGCCTTACTTACATGTTTTGGTGGTTTCAGCATTATCCCCTTTTCGTCTTAGACCAGTTCTATTATCCACTCCTTCCTACTTGGGTCTCCCTTGATATTGTTGAGTCTACATGTTTCTCACAACATGACATGTTATTAAACTGTTTTTGTCCCTTATGTTTCTATAAAATTTCCCAATAATTGCTCCTGACTTTCCAACTTTTTGGGATAATATGGTTTATTCCGTTCTTATCACTAAGTAGTATTTCCTTAACTACCTTCAGTGTTATTCCACCACTCTTCTACATTTGGCATCATGCATTTCATGATCATTTGGGGGCTTTTCTCATTTCTCCATTCTTACCAACCTCCTCATTTGAGCGAATCTGGATTTCAATCATCGGGTTTCACGAACACTTCCTAACTTTTCGACATGCTTGGAATTTTCCTCCCTTATATCCTTTCTCGTACTTAACAATGTCTTTACTTTATGATTTATGTTCCTTAGTCCACCCTTACTTGTTTGTGACCATTTGATGATTCTTCATTCTGTATGGTTTCTTCATAGTGCTTTTGTCGACTCCTAGTAACCTCTTAGAGAATATTTTTTTCGTCGGTTTTGTTCCCTACCCACTTTCTCCAGAATAGTGACTTCTACCTATGAACCCTCATACAAGATCACACACATGAGATAAGGTCAATCGGGGGATTGAGCTCGGTGGGGGGGGGGGGGGGGGGGGGGGGGAGGAATCGGGAACCACTACCCCTTTACATGCGTCCTTATGATTATCAGACCCTATAATAAGTTTACGGTCTTCTCTATATGTTGCCATTCTAGTTTATTACATTCTTCGAAAGTCCTTGCGACACATCCTTTGTACCCTATCTTCATTTCCTACGTGTATCCTTTTACAAGTTTACCTTCCTAGGGGAGAGTTTGGGTCCATTTGTTCCGAGGTTTCTTGAACTTTTGTGAGAGGCTTACCTGAGCCTTCATGTGGCATCAGTTTTGTCGTCCTAGAGTTATCTGTTGATACTAACCCCTTTCGCTCTCTTGGTTGCATTAAGTTTTCCCCTTCATCCTTCCTTCTCTAAATCATGTCCATTCTTCCTTGCTCATTCACGGGTACTAGTCTTTCCTCAGGTTAGTTTCATATGTAGTTTTTCTTAACCTCTCTCTCCTTTGGTTATGATGGACAGTTCCTTGATTATTGATTTCTATCTCTTTATATTGCCCTCGGGCCTTTCTGTCCTCTTTTCCCATTATTTTTGTCGTTGCTGTTGACTTTTGGGCCCTCTTGTCTTCTCTTGTGATGAAAGTGTCTATTCCAACATAAATCAAAACTTCCGGTATTTTTGGTGAGAGTTCTTGATAATTTGTTGTTTTAAGAAGAAAATTTATTCAGGCCTTTTTGTCTTTATTGCAGAATCTCATCCTTAGGTTTAAATAAAAGTTGTCATAAAAGAACTTTTATTTATCAAAGCAAATCATTCTCGTTGAAATTGGCTTATTACAGGCACTCATCTCACTCCCTTCCTAGTCATTTACGGTTATCGGTTGGGAATCCACCTTTGACTTTTTTCGGAACTCATTGTGTGACGGCTTTGAGGATGATGAACTTATGTATCTTCCTTCAAACCCATGGTATGGGTTCATGTTAGTTTCCCTGGGGCGGGCTCTGACTTCATGAGTCACTTCAAGTCCATATTTCTCCAACACCATAACCTCATACTCGTATGTCTGTCTCATTAGGTTTGTGGGTTCATGTTTTATTTGGATGGGCGGGGGCTCATGAAAAATCTTCACATAATTCACATATGCCTCCAAGTACTTACTCATGTCCTCTTCCTGTGTTAGGGTTCTCTCCGGCTGTTGTGGTGTCGGGGGAGGTATCGGATCCCTCTAGGGAGGTGTAGGCACTTCTCGTCCTTAGGGAAAATTCTGCTAGTTGATATATTTTAGTATTTCTCTGCAGAGTGCCCTATAATTCGTGATCATGACCCTTGGTATAGTTTTCTCAAACTTGGAATTTTCCTTGCTATTTTTCTTGCTTGAGGTGTTGAACTTTTTCAATGGTCCATGGGTTGGGCGGGTTCGCGTTGCAAATTTTCTTGGAGGCATTATTCCTACAAGGTAAATGGGCTTTGTTTAGTTCCATGTTATATAGTCTTAATAATGAATTTGAGGAAACATGCTTTCATACCACTCAAGTTATCACGCCACGACCCAGTTTGGTTAGAACCCCATGATCAACCATCGACACCCTTTGGTCTAAGAAGAGTAATTATCAAGCCCCGACCTGGTTTGGTTGGAACCCCGTGAACAATCCACCACTCCCTTTGGTTTAAGAAGAGTCACCACTTCTCAAGACCGCGAGGAGTTAAGCGTAATTTCTGACCATGCTCCATCGAATAGCATTATAAAAAACTGAATAGCTTTAAATGAATTTTAACATACCTCACTTAAGGCGTGTTCTTGAAATTTCCTTAAGAGTGTTTCTCTTTTCTTAAAAAGGGTTAAAGGGAGGGGTGAGTTTTCTAAAACTCAATGAGCAGGTATTAGGGTTTTTCCAGCGACCTGCATACTAGAGTAAATTTCTCTATCATTCGGCTACCTCCGAAGATGCTCTTGGTATCCTTGGAAAGCTGAGGACCTCAGCTTTCCATCCCTACCCTTGTTGACCCTCAACTATTCCTCTATCATCGCTGGTGAGATTGCACAATACCCGATCACCAATAACCCAAAATGTCACAACTATTTTCATGGCAAATTTCGACGGCCATGATAGCCCTTGCAAGCTAAGAAAAATTGGGTGAGTTTCTTGAACCTCCAGCTTTCCATAGCATTTGATTTTGCCAAATTTGAGTGAGATTTCTAGATGAATTAAATCATCCAATTTTCAAATTGTGGGTCTTAGAGTCGAGCTAACTAGAACATGAATTGCATGGGCTACATAACACCATTTAATGTCATTCAAGTTACTGGAGGTTCTTGAGAGAATCAGCTTTCCAACACCACTAGCCTCGATGGCCGACATGCCATGTCTAGTAAGATCCTGGTTCCAACCTCCACTACGACTACATGCAAGTTCCTAATCATGCTTGCTCAATGAGCCTCTAGCCGACCTCAGCCTAACCAGTCTTACAACAACCTAGAGGGAGGCCAGGGGGACCTTCCCACTTTGTTTGGTAATTTTTGGAGTTAGTTAAAATTTAGGAAAAGAGTTGGGGCCAAAATGAAAATATTTGAAAGTTAGGGAACCAAAAATCAATTGGGAATTTTTTTTTTGGGGTTTTCTAAGGGGGAAAATAAAGTTTGGTGCGATGGAAACGTTTGGGGAAGGTTAGGGACCGGGGTTCCCAATTTTCATAGAATTAGGGACTTATTTGCAAATAAAGCAAAGTTAGGGACCTAAATGCAAAAATATAGTTTTACATGGTTAAAAGGCAACCTTTGGGAAACCTAAGGACCCAAACGTTCTTTAAAGAAGATTGGGGAGTAAAATGATAAATTTGAAGGGTTGAGGAATAAAAAGCCTAAGCATTAAATAAGGGCAAAAACATAATTTTTTTTTTAAACTTAAGGGCATTTTGTTAATTTCAAGAAAGTGTGTCTTGAAATGTTTAAATTGGTCATTAAGGACCTAGATAAGACTCAAGGGAACTTGCGAGACCCAAATTGAAGATTTGGAAAAGTTTAAGATCTAAAAATAGGAAGTTGATGAGAAAAGGGCAAAATGGTCATTTTTGCCAAATTGGAAGACCCAATGGTAATTTAGTAAAATGAGGCCCTAAGATAGTCAGTAGGAAGGTGGAATTAACTTAGTGTAGGCTCAATGGAAGGAGGTTAAGCATTGAGCCAAGGAGGTACCATGAAAAAATAACTGAGAAAAGAATTTGAGGTGAAAGACTTGGGTACTCTCAATTATTTTCCTAGTATTGAGATTGCAAGGTCTAGGAAATACATAGTACTTTCTCAGATAAAGTATACACTCAATTTACTCACTATGACAAGGATGTTAAGCTACCGAACACTTCAACACCAATTGATGTGAATGAAATTGGGCATGTTGTGATTCATAAGTTAATGGCTAAGAGATTTAAAGAAGCATAACATGGGATGATTGGAGCAATCGCAAAAACCCAAATGGATGCAAAAAAGAAGAGTACAACAAGTACTTAAGAAGAGAATTCAAATTTGAATTTCAAGTGGGAGATTTATTAACATAATAAATTTTCTAGAATATTAAAGAATAAAATAATATATTTCCTAGATATATCTAAGATAATTGCTAAGTTTAGAATATTTATTATCTTAGATATCTTTAAATAAATATACAACAAATATCTTTAGGAATATTTTCAATATGAATAATTAGTAGCTGACATATCAACCATAATATATTATTTCTTTATTTATATAATAATTAATATTAATAAGTGTTTATAAAAGGCTCACTTCATAGCATTGTAAGATATATGTGAGATTTATGTTTATTTCTATTTTGAGAGAACTTTTGAACTTATGAGGTTTTTATTTGTCACATTCAAGCAATCACACTCATCATAAAGGTTTTCTAAAAGTTTTTTTCAAAGGAGTTTGGCGTGACATTTACATCTATTTGTACCAAGTTTCTCAACCAAACAAGTTATAATTCATTTGTAACATGTTTCTCAACCAAATAAGGTATAATTCATTCTTTTTACTTATGTCATTAAAGTCTTGTGGTCAATTATATATTTGGTGTAGGGTGTCGTCACTATATTGGTGGGTTTCGCATTAGAGCACATGGTTGTGTGACAAGTTTCACGCTATCTTTTCAAATTTGGTTCTATTTTATTATCTTTTGCCTATTTCTATTCACTATAAAAACCAACAAAAATTTTCCTCTTTTCTTCTATCTAGGTGTATTTTCACTATCTATTTTCTATTTCTAGTTTCTATAAAAAAATCCCATCTTTTTTATAGTAAAAAAGTGCAAAAAAGCCAAAACATATGTGCAAAAAAGGCAATAAAAACCCAAAAAGACGTGCAAAAAAAGAAAAAAAAACATGGGTAAAAAAAGGAACAAAAAGGAAAATTAGGAAAATAAGGCAAAAAAGGCAAAAAATGCAAAAAAAGAAGTACAAAAATTTATACTCATTTTCGTATTAATTCTATTTTATTAGATTTTTTATATCCTTTGAGTATCCTTAAACCTCACATTTAAATCATTTTAAAATTGATTTTTAGAACTTTGTTAATTTGTATTTATTGTTACTCAAGTTGAACTGCTCTATGCAAACGATTTATTCTTAGGTTAAATTAAGATTTAAATAAGGCATAAGAGTGGAAAAAGACAATAGTATTTGAAATCTATAAGAAAAATTCATTTAAATGTTAAACATGAGTGTTTTAGAAAAATATGTTAGGGAGAGTTGCGAGATATTTTTAGTTTTAATCACAAGTAGGCTCACAAGGGACAACAACGAGAAAACAACTTGAAATAAGAGGATTCCCCATAAACCATTCAAAACGTACATCATAAATGAATGATGAAATAAGTGGTGAAGTCTGGATTTGAGTCACTTCACATGCGAATAGATCATTTAGAGGAAGGTCTAATACTACGTTCGCATCAACATACTCCTACTGAACAACAATCTCAAATCTTTCAATCTAGGCGTTTCAATCCACAGGAACTCGAGATGTTTGATGATATCAAAGTTAATCGTGATAACCTTAGCCATGATTCCATCAATCAAAATTCTCCAAGGAAAAAGCCATGAATTGATGACATCTTAGACAACAAATATGAGAATTTAAATCATACTCGTTGTTATGTGAAAAATAATGTTTGTTCTATTATTATAGAAGGGGAAAACTGCACTAATATTGTTAGCACCAAGCTTGTGGAGAAGTTGGCATTACCTACAGTAAAGCATCCGAAGCCTTATCAAATTAAAATGTTGAACAATTAACACAAACTTGAGGTAACCAAGCAGGTGTTGGTTTTATTCTCTAGTGAGAAATATAAGGATGATGTATTATTTGATGTGGTACCCATGCATGCATGTCATATTCTCTTGGGACAATCTTGGCAGTTTGATTGTCAAGTTACACATGATAGATTAATAAATATTTACTTATTTGTTATGAGTAATAGATCGATATTTCTTGTACCTTTGACTTTACATCAAGTTTTTTAGGATAAGTTGAAAAAGAAAAAGACAAATATAAAAAAAATATAAGAAATAAAAGAATAGAGAGAAGCCATAATTGAAAAAGATGATAGAAAATGCAAAGTTGAAAAAGAAGAGAGTAAAGCTATAATTTAAAGAGAAGATTTATTAAAGGAAAAGTTGAAAAAGAAGAGAGAAAACTCAGAGTTGAAACAGAAGAGAGAAATGCCAAAATTGAAAACGAAGAGAAAAAAGTTATAATTGAAAAGAAAGAGAGCAAAAATGATCTTATTACAAGAAAAAGTGAGATTAAGAGAGATATAATTTTACAACTTGTCCTTAGACTACTTTTGTACAATGATATATTTTTTAATACTAACCCCATTATCAGGTATTTTTCGAGCAATATCATGTCTTTTTTTTTGCAGGAATTCAAGCATGTTCCTAAGAAGATATCACATCTTTGGTCGTCAGCTCGAGGGATCAAGCATTAAACTCAACATCAAGTCCTAAAGCCGGTAGAAAAGAGAATTGTAGCAAAGAGAATTAATCCATGTGTTGTGCAACTATCCAAAAAGGGTAAAACGTGGTAGAAATGCATCGATTTTTGAGCTATCAACAATATCACGATTAAGTTTCGACACTCTATTTCTCATTTAGATAATATGGTAGATGACTTATATGTATCTTATTTGATTACAAAAATAAAGCTTAAAATTGAATATAATAAAATTCAAATGAAAGATAAATATAAATTAAATATGCATTAAAGATAAAACGTGATTTATATAAATGGTTAATTATGATTTTTTGCTTGACTAATGCAACTAATATTTCTATGAGATTAAGGAATTATTTCTTGCATGATTTAATTGAAATGTTGTATGATTTATATTTTGATAATATAATAATATATAACATGTCCTTATATGAACATTAAATATATTTAAAAATTGTCTTAAATATTTTTAGAAAATATGCGATTTTCCTATTTTAGAAAATATATATATTATTCGAATAATATTGTATTTCCTAAATATATTGTAAGTTTTGAAGGGATTGTCATTAACATAAAAATTAAGGCAATTCAAGATTGGCTAACATGTAATTTAAGTCGAGTGAGAATTTTCCATGGATCGAGTTGTTTTTATAGGAATTATGTTCCTAACTTTAGTAGTTTTCCTACACCTCTCTATATGATTTTAGAAAAAAATGTTATATTTAAATTGTGTGATGTGCAAAAAAAAATGGATTCAAATGATTAGAGGATAAACTAACTAGGATAAACAAACTAGTTTCCACTTGCTTGGATTACCCAATTTCTCTAAATTATTTAAAGTTATTTGTGAAGTATCATAAATATGCATTTGAATTGTATTGATTATATATTTTAGTGAAAACTGGAGTGAAGTAGCCATCAACTATCCTATCTACGACAATAAGATGTTTGCATTTGCTCAAACTCTACAAATATGGTAGCTAAGACCAAAAGAATATTTGATTCATATGATTCATGTATTTATTTTGCACCTTAAGAGCAATACATGTTGAACAAACGTAATACAAGGTGGGTGGTTTTCATCAAAACTTTTCCATATGTGATCAAGCATAGACAATTTAGGAAATATATAGTTGTCGATGTACTATCACAAAAGTATGTTATATTTATAACTCTTGATTATAAATTTCTTGATTTTGATTATATAAATAAATTATATGCAAATTATCTTGATTTTTGTAAAGTAATTGTGAGTTGTAAAAAGGATGTTTTGGGAAAGTTTTACTTACAAAAATGTTTTCTTTCTTAAGAAAACAAATTATTCATCTCTCAATTTTCTTTGTTTGAGTTACTTATTGGGGAAATACATGTTGTAGAACTCATTGGACAAACTGAGATAGATAATTCTATTGATATATTGCATGAGCATTCTTTATGGCCACTTATGAAAATGGATGTAGAAAATATTTTTGTTATGCACTACATGTATAGAAACTAAGAGTATGCAAAATCTTAATGGATTGCATACTACTCTCCTAATTCTTAGTGCACCTCATTGGATTGATATCTATATGAAATTCATTCAATATCATTAAATATCATATAAACATTCTTATAGTTAAAAAATTCTTAAAAATGACATATCCCATTAAATATCATAAAACTGAGGGTGAATCAAATATTGCTTATTTATTATTTAGAGAAGTTGTTATATTGCATTATATTCCTAGAATTAATGAACTTAATTATGATTTTAATGTTTTTAATAACTTTTGGAATATTTTGTTGAGTAAATTGGAATGAAATTTTTTTAATTATATATTTACATGATATTGTGTTTATATACAATTATTCTACCATTAGGTTTTCATTATTTGATGTTGTTTATGGTTTAAATTCATTGCCTCATCTAGATTTAATATTACTTAATGTTGCTAAGTTAGTAAATTTAGATAGAAAGTAAAAACCTGGTTTATGAAACAAATTCAGAAGACAAATATGCACAAAAACTGACATTATGAAACCAATCATCTCGGATCAAGGAAAACCGGGAAAGAACTGGTCAATTAAATGAGAAAGTTGAACCACTTAAGGAATCGATAATGATAAAGGGGGGTAAAAATAGGAAATTGGAAGATCCAAAGTTACCAAAAAGTCATGAAAATCATGGAGAAGAACCATGAAGTAAATTAGATGGGAAAACTGCACTGGTTCAGGGTGAACCGAACATGAACCGGGTTGAATAATAATGAACCGAATTGGAAAATTCATTTTTCTAGGTAGCTTGAAAATATCAATTTGGAATATTGAGGCCACCATCAGATGAAAAATGAATTTAGACAAATTTAGAAATGTTTAATTTTGAGAAAACTGGTCGAATCGAGCCTAAACCAGTCGATTTTTTCCATTGAACACAGTCGGTCCGGTTCAGAACAGGTCTTCTTCCTTAGGATGACAACAATGTTCATATGGCAAAAAAACTTTTCTTCTTTGATGAGGGAATATTCCCTCTGATTTGGGCATTTTTTGAAGAGGATAAGCTCGACCAATATAGAAACTAGTAGAGCAGAGGGTCATTGAGCTCCATATATAAAGATCTCCCCTCAATTCATCCTCCGCACACCTCAAATCCTCTCCTCCTCCGAAGTGCTATATTTTTCGGCAAATCTCAAACCATATCTCTAAATTGGGCATTTTCTCAGCCTTAAAAGGCAAATTTGGGTCTTACAGACTCCGTAGGAAGTCAACTACTTGACAACAACCTCCCTTTGACCCAAGGATCGTCGGAGAAGCGTTGACGAGATCGAACATTGAAGTAGCTCTATCGGACTAAAGCTGCCCTATTTTGGACGACTTGAATTCCACCAATTAAGACCTCTTACGGCCAAGCCAAGCCTTCCATCAACCCCAAGGCCATCACATGACCTCCATAGAGGTGAAAAGTAAGCCAATTCGGCCCTCCTCCGTTGTTGAAGATCAATTTTAGAGAGAGAAAGTGCCAAACTTCAATAACTAAATTCCCATTGATATGACATCAATTGTAGTGATTCTTGATCCTATGAAGAACCTAATGACAAGAGCTACCTCTCCAGATCAAGAGCTAGGATAGTCGCACCTCCGACGGTATGCTTTTGAAGATTTCTCTCTCTACGAACAGTTTTTCGGTGAAGCTCCGTTTGACCTCGTTTCAAACCTAAATGTTGTAATTCAAAGCTCAATTGAATTGTATGGAATTGTAGGAACCAATCCATACCATCAATTAGAGCATATAATTGCATTTGAAAATTCAGTCATTAGACAGGGGTAAAAATTTGGGGATTTTGAAAAATTGAGGGGCATCCATGCAATTTTTCAAAATTGAAGGTCAATTGGAAATGAGAAAGATGTTGGGGGACCAATTGGTCAATTTTTGAAAGAATTAGGGTCAATTGGCTATTTTTGGAAAGTAGGGGCAAATCGGTAATTTTACAAAAATTAGGGACGAAATTTGGAATTTAGAAAACTTGAGCCCTATTCACAATTTTAAGTAAATTAAGCACCTAAGGAGGATATTGGAAGCCCTTGAGACTTGATTTGAGAAAATTTTAACACTAGAGACCTAAATTCAAGATGTATGAACTTTAGGGATCTAAGTACAATAAACAAAAAATTTGGGCCTAGTCGCTCATACGCAAGAAAAAGAAGGTTGTCATGCCAGACCTTTCCTAATAACGATGCCCAAACCGTGTAGGGACACTTGGGACTGGAATGCCAGCAAGAGTGCTAGCATAGACTTGGAAACTGACTAGGGACGAATACGTCACAGTCGTCAGGTGTAAAACCTGTCCTTTGGTATCAAAGAAAACTGAGAAAAGAACAGGTATAGATTTATGCATGAAGAAATGAGTCTATTAATGAACAAAAAACAGTTAACGCAGGAAATTAGAAAATTCCAAGTGACAAAAAATTTACAAAAATTACAAGGAAGAACTAGGAAGTGGAATTAAGGATAGAACTGGATTGGTTTAGGGTGAACAAGACCTGAACTAGGATGAACCATAGTGATCCGATTCACAAATTTATTTTTCTAGGTGGCTTAAAAATGTCAATTTGGGAAATTGAGACCTCCATTAGATAGAAAATGAATTTAAAATTTTTAAAGTTCAGAAAAATGATCAAACTAGGTCCGAACTAGGTTTGAACCGACCGATTTTGGAATTCTGGACAACGGACCCGGTTAGACCGGTCAACGGATAACAAACAATGGTCAACGGTCATCTGATAGTTGATGACCTATCAGCTGCCATGCAGACATGGGCAACCAATGGGAGGCTTCCACGTGTCCGGTCAATGGACAGCTGGAGCTCCATCAGCACACCATGCAGACATGAGCAACCAATGAAAGGCTGCCACGTGTCCGGTGAATCATTCAAACTAACAAATCATAGCGTGCCACATGGCATGACCACCATGTCTTCATCTAAAACCTTCCGACACTGACATAGAGAAGGGAGGAGAGAGAGACGCTAGAAAAGCTAGTGTCTCTAGCAACACGAAAAACTCTCCAGCAGGTCACCAGCGGTTGAGTCGGAGAACAAGTCTTATGCTGGCGGGTAACCTGAATACTTGCCAAGCTCCCTATATAGAGAGCACCCCTCCATTCATCCTCAACATCCCACAATCATACGGAGAAGAAGAAGAAGAAGAGTACATTTTCCAATGAGCTGCAAACTAAAGCTTCAACAACGGGTGAAATCTCCACCAAAGGAGCTCTAATGTAAAACCCGCCCTTTTGAGCTAAGGAAAACCAGGAAAAGAACCGGTCAAACCAAGTGAGGATTTAGAACCGGTTCACAAACCCGATTATTTCTGAACGGGCAAGTTGGGAATTTACAACTCTCGGGTGATCCAAAGGGTTCATTAAACCTTGGAAAAGAAACTTAAGACAAATAAGTAAATAAAAATCAAAGTGGTTCAAGTGAACTAGATTCCATAAGAACTTTAAAGTTAAGGGTGTTTACTTAAGAGTAATGTGAGGATGGGTGACCTCCTGGGAAGTATGAATTTTTTTTTTGTAACCCAAAATTTCGGTCAAAAATTTGTATGTACACCTTATCATAAATTAATATATAATTAATAGCAATAATTTAATACCTAAATTAAATTATTGGAATTAATACAAATAATTTAATACCGAAATTAAATTATTAGAATTAATATTGAAATTTAATTTATTAGAATTAATACCGAAATTAAATTATTGGAATTAATACCAATAATTTATGGCAATATTAATACCAGTAATAAATCTCGCCCATTTAATACACGGGTTTTACAACTATATAAAGAGTTCATCCCCATTTCATTCTCCTCACACCTGAACACTTCTCTCTCTCTCTCTCTACTGCTCCATTTCCCGGTAAAGCTCGAACGAGAGCTTCGACTTGAACAAAGGTCGGGCTCTTTAGAACCGGGGAGAAGACAGCTATCTGATAGCAAATTCCAATCAATCCGAGTATCGTTGGAGAAATGCCGACATGATGGAATATTTGAGCAACTCCGGCGGACCGAAGCTGCCCTATTTTGGCCAAGCTGAAATCGGCCATTTCAAGCCCTCCTCAGGCCAAACCAAGCCCTCCCAACACTTTCTCAGCCTTTCCACGACCGAATTAGGACTGAAAGGATGAACCTCAGGATGAGACCTATCTGCTCAGATCGAAAGCTCGAACCGCTGTGCCTTCACCGGAACACGAAGTACCGGGAACGCCAGCAAAGACAAGCTCGCGTGAATACCAAGAACCGGTCTAGTGGAATTCAGGGCATTAACGGGTGAGTGGGTTTACAAACATCATACCTGATTGGGATGATGAGCACACCTTATAAAGTTAAAAACCACTTACCGGTTGTGAGTGGGTTTACAAACATCATACCTGATTGGGATGATGAGCACACCTTATAAAGTTAAAAACCACTTGCCGGTTGTGAGTGGGTTTACTAACATCATACCCGGTTGGGGATGATAAGTACCTCGATATAAAAACCCACTGTTTAGTGGTATTTTAATCATCACTACTTAAAGAAAGTGATGTGAAAGTTATGCGGAAAAATTACTTACGGGTTGTAAGTAGATCATACCCGGTTGGTATGATGAGACTTCCTGGAAGGAAGTTGAAAACCCGTTCATCGGTTATGAACGGAGATGTCCTTATACCGGTCAGTATGATGGATAGTAAAAACCTATTTTTGTCGAAAGTGTTCTCCCCTGACTGTGTGCCAATGCTTAAACTATTTGGGAGACCTTCTCAACGGGAGCTCGAATAGCTCTGATAGGCCAAGGGCCTCGGTTTTGGAACTTGGGGGCAAAATGCCCGATTTTGAAAATCTCGTACAGTGGGCCCAAGGCCAGTTGGCACGAGCAGGAGCTCGTAAACGAACATGATATATGTGCCATAAAACTTAATAAGTGAATTGTTTGGCCATGGTACCAAGATAGGACTGACATGCTCAGTCAACTAGCGGCAGTGCGACATGACAGGTCGACGGACTAGTCAAGACAAACAGCTGCGGGTTGAGTTGAGAGTCGGGGCCGTTGGACTAATGGCACCACATATTACATGGCAATATAAGAAAACATTGTTTGTGCATGCACTATGAGTACGAGATCATCAAGACGCCCATGAGGGGTAGTAATGCATCCTAAGGGCACTGGATGACCTAGTGGCTATAAGGGCAGTTCGTCGTTCTAGGTGTCTGTGCGAAATCTGGAGTAGCACTAAGCGCATGCGACCGGGGTGGGGACAGGATGAGGTCTCTGTCCTCATACAGACACGAAGAAGTGATTTCGAGATTGTGGGTCGGATGTTTCGTACATCCACTCATTCCCAGGGTAGAAGTGGTCGTACTTCTATCCGGGTGGCAGGAAAAGTCACTCCGAAGCCACTAGCGGGTTCAGTAGTGATACTGACTTGCGAATGTGTGTAACCTTCATTATGAAGGATGTGTGTTGGGTGATGACACATCGATAACTAAGAAATAATGGAAAAAGATGAATTTTTAAATGAAATGATTTTTTTGAAAACAAAGGAGTCTGGCACACTCCATATAAATGTTTTTCTTGAAAGTTAAAAGATTTGAATCCCATTCACTGAGTAGTTGTACTCACCCCCTCCCTTATACCTCTTTCAGGAAGTCCCGGAAAGCCGAACCTTAAAGGACTTGCGCAATTAAACGCCTGCAAGATTGGTACAACTAATTTAAATTACTATGCAGTTTTGATTTATGATATTCCTGGAAAAAGGTGCAGGTTAACGCCTTACTCTTTACGATTTATAATATAAGGAAAAACCCTTTAGTAAATCGGGAGAGTGGCGGGTTGATCACAGGGATCCGACCAAACCGGGTCGGGGAGTGACATCTAAAGTCTCCAAACACTCTCAAAACGACCAGAGGATGCACAGAGAATGCAAATGGTATCGCACAATGAAGTTACCCCGAAGCTCGAAACAGCGAGCTCCTGCCTGACCCAACCTCGACCCTCTCGGCCCTTTTGCCGCCAACATTGGCCATCTCTGACTGCCTAAGACCCTCCACAACACCCCTACAGACCCTGGTAAGCTCAATTTCTCTTCCCCTCGTAGGAATTTCTAAGTTGTAGAGTTGCACCACCCGGAACTTCTCTCTTCAAATTCCCGCAGGACTGTAATGAATTGTAGCAGGATTTGGTCCTCCTAGGTCCCCCTCGACTAGCTCTAGCTGCCCCCACCTCAAGCTCCGGCCACCGCCCCTCCATCGATAAGATATGCACTCTTTCTCTCTCTATTGTGAATTTTCCGGCAAAGCTCCGATGAGGTGAAAAACAGAACCAAATTCATAAAATTCGAAGTGTAGGATGATTGATAGGAGCTAGAGGAGACGAATAGAAGCATGAATTGATGAAATTAAGGACTTACAGGTCGTCAATTGGACGAGGCAAGATTTGGACATTCACGAGCTTGAATTAGGGAAGAAGATGAAATGCAATTTGGGGATTTTTGGGATTGTTGTGCAATTTTTGAAAAATTGGAGGACATAATGGTAATTTCATGAATCTGAGGTTGTTATCATGAAATTCATCCCAATTGAGGGTTAATTGTGCAATTTGGACAAAATTGGGGGCAACTTGGAAAGTGGTGAAATTAAGAACTAAAGGGCAATTTTGGTAAATTAAGGGCCAAGTGGCAAAATTAAAAGAGTAAAGGACCCTCAAAGTACGCTTCCTACCCCCACTTATGGTAAGGGTTTGTACGTATACATGCCTTTACCTTCCCTATATCATTAGGGTATGAATACTCGGATAATGCAGGAAATGGTGGTGGGTTGATCACGAACCCTGATCAAACCGGGTTGGGGCCTGACAACATGAGTGGTATTAGAGAATAACTTTCTTGATTAGTTTTCCTCCAACCCATCCTAATCCCTGATTCCCAACATCCTTGTAGGAAACATGAATGGGAATGCCTCCGAAGAGTATATTCCCTGGATACATGCCATGGAACAACTGGTAGAGGCGCTAGAAGAGCCCATCCCATGGGATCCATCGTAAGATAGGAGCCCTCCCTACTCGGTGGAAGACAAATTGTCCTCACCTATCAGCATCCACAGTGTTTGAAGAGCCAAGCATGAACCCGTGACCTCAATGTGGAAGGTACCATAGGGGCGAATGCCCACCCAGAAGGAGGAGGCACATCCAGACACTATATGTAAAGTCTCGCAACCCACATAGGTATAACTCTAGGTCAGTTAACTGGTGGGGGGGAGAAAAGGGGGCAGTAAATTCTAGAAATATTGATTGTAATAAATCTTGGTCGGGGTTTTCCGGTCCAGCGAAGAAAGAATTTTCTCAAAGAAAGAACCCAAATTTCATAACTAGCCCTTGAAACAATGAAACTACAGAAGCACCTGGAATACCAAGGACCCCTAAGGAAGTGAACAAGAACCAAAACTCACTTTGGATGGGTTGTTCATCCCCTTCCAACCTATATACCACACATACTAGGGCAAGGATGACAAGAGGCCCCGAGGAGTATCTTAAAGGACACAGGAAAGCTGGAGTAAACCATGGCAAGCCCAAAGGGCAGAGTAGGAAACCTTATAAAATAGGTGCCACAGGCAAGCTAGCAAGAACACTAAGATGGGACCAAGGACCCAAAGGAGAGCCATGTCAAGAGAGAGGAAGGCAACCCCAAAGGGATGTCAAGATATAAAATAAGAACACAGACCGAAAATGGTAGCAAGATAAAGGCTCAACAAGAACTGCCTAAAGACGAGGACCCAAGAAAAATAGTAAATAGACCACGGAGAACCCGAGGATAGACCTAATCGCCCCATAGGACCCTAGCAAGAGATAGCCAAGATAATGGAAGGGTGATAACATAGTACCCCAAGGACAAGGGATAGAGAAGCAAGCTTGTGTTGAAGGAATGAAACATCCCGACATTAGAGACTAGGGAAAGTAAAAAGGAAGGAGCAGGCAAGTATGGAAATTCTAAAATTAAATTAGACAGTTACAAAAGGGAGTTATATCGAGAGACTCGAAATTCAAGGAAGACATCGAATCGGAAGGACAAATAAACGTGTCAGATGAAAAGTAGGGGAGAGGCAGGAACCCTAACACATGAAGAGGAACACAAACCCAAGAAGGAAGTATCGACACATAGGCCCGACAACCCCGAGTGAGGAGTGGGTAGTCAAACGAGTTGAAATAAGACAATGACCTAAACAAAGCAACCGCGGACCAGCAAGGGAGGATCTCGGGACCTCGTGGGCAAAACTTGAGACCACACCTTGGAACAAGTAAGGGAAACCTCCGAAAACAAGTCCCACGTGGGAGGCGAACTTCGTAAGGGGTAGAACTCCCTCGAGGATGACTTTGATGAGAGAGAGATAAATCTGAAGGAGTACAACCATTACACATTGGCAAGCGTAATGACCCCTAGGCCAAGAAAAAAGAGAGGGACTAGAAAAAGGAAGGACCCCTTGCTAGCTGGAGAACGTCAACAAATGCACGAATAGATGGAGGGACTTTAAATATGGACTTGAAGTGACTCATGAAGTTAGAGCCCGCTCCAGGGAAACTAACATGAACTCATACCAAGGGTGTGAAAGAAGATACATAAGTTCATCATCCTCAGAGCCGTCATACAATGAGTTCCAGAAAAAGTCAAAGGCGGATTCCCAACCGATAACCATAAATTACTAGGAAGGGAGTGAGATGAGTGCCTGTAATAAGCCAATTTCGACAAGAATGATTTTCTTTGATAAATAAAAGTTTCTTTATGACAACATTTATTTAAACCTAAGGATGAGATTCTGCAATAAAGACAAAAAGGCCTCAATAACTTTTCTTCTTAAAAGAACAAATTATCAAGAACTCTCACAAAAAATGTCGAAAGTTTTGATTTATGTTGGAATAGACACTTTCATCACAAGAGAAGACAAGAGGGCCCAAAAGTCAGCAGCAACCAGAAAAATAATGGGAAAAGAGGACAGAAAGGCCCAAGGGTAATATAAAGAGATAGAAATCAATAAACAAGGAACCGTCCATCATACCCAAAGCAGAGAGAGGTTAAGAAAAACTACAGATGAAACTAACCTGAGGAAAGACTAGTACCCGTGAATGACTAAGGAAGAATGGACATGAGTTAGAGAAGGAAGGATGAAGGGGGAAACTTAAAGCAACCAAGAGAGCGGAAGGGGTTAGTATCAACGGATAACTCTAGGGCGACAAAACAGATGACACATGAAGGCTCAGGTAAGCCTCTCAGAAAAGTTCAAGAAACCTCAGAACAAATGGACCCAAACTCTCCCCTAGGAAGGTAAACTTATAAAAGGATACACGTAGAAAATGAAGATAGGGTACAAAGGATGTGTCGCAAGGACTTCCGAAGAATGGAAAAAACTAGAATGGAAACAAATAGAGAAGACCGTAAACTTATTCTGGGTCTGATAATCATAAGGACGCATGTAAACCCCATCCTTTAGAGCTAAGGAAAACCGGGAAAAGAACTAGTCAAACCAAGTGAGAAAATTGAACTGGTTTACAAACCTGATGAATTGTGAATGGACAATTTAGGAATTTACAACTCTCACATGATCCAAAGGGTTCAAAATATTAGGGAAAAGAATATTAGGATGAATTGGAAGAGGAAAATTAGACCGATTTGGATGAACCGGGTCCAACAGGATTGAACTGGTTTATGAATTGAGTCAGTTCATAAACCAGAACCGATGGAGATTGGGCAAAACAAAGGAATTCAACTGCATTGTACTCCAAAGAAATTCATAAACCTTGGGAAGGAACCTTAGAACAAAGTGGGAGAGAAAAACCAGACCGGTTTGGGTGAACCGGACCCGAATTGGATTGAACCAGTTTAAGGACTGAGTCGGTTTATGAATTGAAATTGATAAAGAGATGGTAAACTGGGAATTTTATGGACCTTAAGTGACCCAAGGAGTCACAAAAGACATGGAAATGGACTTGTGAAGGAATTGGGGATGAAAAACCAAATTGGTTTAGGTGAACCGAATTCGAACCAATTCGGACCGGTTTGAACCACTATTGAACCGAATCCTAAATTCATTTTTCTAGGTGGCTTAATAATTCAAATTGGAGATTTGAGGACATCATTGGATAGAGAATGAATTTAGATAAATTTAGAAATTTTTAGATTTGAAAAATTTGGTCAAATGAGGGTTAAGCTTCGAACCCGGTTCGGAATAGTGTCATCTTCTTCCTTAGGATTACAGCACTGTTTAGTCATTGGGAAACTGAAGAAACGCCAGTGAAGAAAAAATGCTTATGTTCGGGGCATTTTAGGTCTTCAATGTCAGTCATAATGATACCAAACGGATGGCCAACGAGTCCCCAAGCTCCCTATATAAAGAGGCCTTCCCCATTCATCCCCTCTACACCTGAAAACTCCATTCTCTCTCAACTGCTATATTTTCCGACAAAGCTCAAACCAGAGCTCTGACATGGGGTCTTTTCTGAGCCAAACAAGGTGAAGTCAGATTCTTTAGAACTGGGGAGAAGTCAGCTACACGTTTGTAGTCTCCGTTCACTCCAAGGATCGCCAGTGAGATGCCGGCGTGATGAAACGGTGAAGCAGCTCTGGCGGACCGAAGCTGCCCTATTTCGACCGAGTTAAAATCAGCCATTTTGAGCCCTCCTCAGGCCAAAACTTCCTTGGCCCTCCCACAGCCAAATTAGGACTGAAAGGTAAGCCAATTTGGCTCCCCTCTGTAATTTCCAGCCAAACTTCCTTGGTACTAGAGAGAGAACTGGCAGAATTTCAATGATGAAATTCTAACTCAATTTTGCATCATTTGATGTGATTCTTGATTCTAGGATGAACCTCAGGATGAGAGCTATCTACCCAAATCAAAAGCTTGGACTGCCATGCCCTCACCAGTGAGTAATCAAAGCTTTCTCTCTCTATAGTTTGTTTTCCGGTGAAGCTCCATTTGAGCTCGTCTCTCTCTACAGTCTATTCAAAGTGCTATTGAATCGTAAGAAGATGGATGAACTTAGTTTTAACTTCAATTTTAACAATTAGAGGTGTTTGATTAGTCAATTTATTGAAATCAAATTTGGCTGTGCTAAGGAATTGAAATTGGGGGAAAACTTGGGGAAAATTGGGGATTTTCGAAATTCAAAGGACCAAAATGCAATTTTATGAAATTGAGGGTCAATTGGGCATGAAAATAATGATGGAGGACCAAATTGGAAATTTAGGAAAATAAACCCCTTTGTGCGAAATTAAATAATTTGAGGTCCTAAGATAAATTTTCAAAGTTTTGGACTCAAATTTAGGAAAAACCTAGCAATATGGACTTAAAGTTATGGAAAAATAATTTTAGGGACCTAATTGCAAATATATGTAAAGTTGGGTTTTCTCATTCATTTGGAATGAATGAGGGCTATTAGGCTAAAGAATAATGAACAAATTATGTTTATTTCGTGGAGGAGAACGACACATCGGGAACGCCAATCGAGGTCTAGCTTGCTAAGGATGGAATTCGACTAAGTGGAATTTCTCTACACTATCGGGAGAGTGGGATTAAATATCATACCTGGTTGGGAATGATAAGTGCATCAGTATAAAAACCCACTATTTAGTGGTATTTTAATCATCACCACTTAGAGAAAGTGATGTGAAAATTATACGAAAAACTACTTACCGGTTGTAAGTAGATCATACTCGGTTGGTATGATGAGACTTTCTCGAAGGAAGTTGAAAACCCGTTCATCAGTTATGAATGGAGATGTCCTTATACCGGTTGGTATAATGGCCAGTGAAAACCTATTTTTTTTGGAAGTGTTCTCCCCTGACTTTGTGCCAATGCTTAAACTATTTGGGAGACCTTCTTGACGGGAGCTCGAATAGCTGTTATAGGCCGGGGGCCTCGTTTTTGGAACTTGAGAGCTAGAATGCCCAGTTTTTGAAAATCTCATATAATGGGCCTAAGGTTAATTGGCACGAGCAGGAGCTCGTAAACGAACATGATATATGTGCCATAAAATTTAATAAGTGAATTGTTTGGCCATGGTACCAAGATAGGACTGATAGGTCGATGAACTAGTCAAGACAAACAACTGTGGGTTGAGTTGAGAGTTGGGGCTGTGGGACCAGTGTTACCACATATTACATGGCTTGATAAGAAAACATTGTTTGTGCATGCACTATAAGTACGAGATCATCAAGATTCCCATGAGGGGTAGTGATGTGAGTATAAGGGCAGATCATCGTTCCAGGTGTCTGTGTAAAATTTGGAGCAGTACTAAGCGCATAAGACTAGGGTGGAGACAGGATGAGGTCTCAGTCCTCATATGAACATGAAGAAGTGATTTTGGGAATGAGGGTCGGATGTCGTGTACATCCCCTCATTCCCAAGGTAGAAGTGGTCGTGCTTCTATCTGAGTGGCTGGTAAAGTCACTCCGAAGCCACTAGTAGGTTCAGTAGTCATACCGACCTGTGAACGTGTATAACCTTCATGATGAAGGATGTGTGTTGGGTGATGACACACCGTGGTAAATAAGAAATGATGGAAAAACCTGAATTTTTAAATGAAGGGATTTTTTAAAAGAATGGAGTCTGGTACACTCCATATAAATATTTTTCTTAAAAGTTAAAAGTAGACCTTTGAAAACCCATTCACTGAGTAGTCATGCTTTCCCCTCCCTTATATCCCTTTTAGGAAATCCTGGAAAGCCTACCCTTCAAGACCATCAACTAAGATGCCTGTAACATAGGTATGTAAAGTTTAAAATTTAATGTAGATTTGATTATATTATTCCAAGAAATGGTGCATGTTTAAAGGACGCCTTACTCTTTACGGTTTATAATAAAGGGAAACCCTTTAATAAACCGGGAGAGTAACGGGTTGATCATCGGGATCCAACCAAACTAGGTCAGGGCGTGACAACGTATGTAAAGGGGTAGTGGTTCCTGACTCCTCCCCCGGTTGACCCTATCTCATGTGTGTGATCTCGTATGAGGGTTCATAGGTAGAAGTCACTACTCTGGAGAAAGTGGGTAAGGAACAAAACTGACGAAAAAAAAATCCTCTAAGAGGATACTAGGAGTCGACAAAAGGACTATGAGGAAACCATACAGAATGAAGAATCATGAAATGGCCACAAACAAGTAAGGGTGGACTAAGGAACATAAATCATTAAGTAAAGACATTGTTGGATATGTGGAAGGATATAAGGGAGGAAAATTCCAAGCAAGTCAAAAAGTTAGGAAGTGTTCGTGAAACCCGATGATTGAAATCCGGATTCACTCAAGTGAGGAGGTTGGTAAGAATGGAGAAATGAGAAAAGCCCCCAAACGATCATGAAAGGCATGATGTCAAATGTAGAAGAGTGGTGGAATAACACAGAAGGTAGTTAAGGAAATACTACTCGGTGATAAGAAGGGAATAAACCATGTGATCCCAAAATGTTGGAAAGTTAGGAGCAATTATTGGGAAATTGTATAGAAACATAAGGGACAAAAACAGTTCAATAACATGTCATGTTGTGATAAACATGTAGGCTCACTATCTCAAGGAAGGGAGACCCAAGTAGGAAGGAGTGGATAATAGAACTATTCTAAGACGAAAAGGGGATAATGTTGAAACCGCTAAAACATGTAAGTAAGGTGCGAAGGGACATCAAGCTAAATAGCTTCAATGACCAAGGGAATAAAAAGACACGGAGACGATAGGATATTTGGGAACTTCGAATCTTGTGATATGGAAAAGAAACCATTAAGAGGAAAGGTCTTACCTTAACCAACAGGAAGCACTGGATCTAAGAAATTGCATTGGACATAGGGGTAAGAAAAGCCAATGGTAATATGTCTAAGTGTGTAAGTGAATGATTGAGAGGAAAGGAAATCCCTTAAGAATGTTGCCTATGGGACTAATTGAAAGTGGTAACCAAAGTGGTAGCATATCATATCAAATTCCAAGTTGACCACAAGAGAATTTAATCCCAATGTAAAAGATGCATAAGTAAGTTTTGTGGATAAAACTCCTAAAAGGTGGGAAGAGTTGTGAAACTCGTCCTCTCATACCAAGGAAATCGAGAAAAGAACTAGGAATTTTCATGAGAAAATTGAGCCTATAAATGAACCAAAAATGGTTAACATGGGTTAAATTGTGAATTTGGAATTCCCAAGTATCCAAGAAATCATAAAAATCAAGATGAAGAACCAGGGAATGGATTGGATGTGCAAATCGGACCGGTTCTAGGTAAACAGAACCTAAACCAGATCGAACCAGGTTAAACCATGATGAACCGGTTCAATAATTCATTTTTTAATGTAGTTTAAAAATGTCAATTTGGAAAATTGAGGCCACAATTATATAGAAAATTAATTTAGATTAATTTAGAAATATTTAATTTTTAGAAAATTAGTCGAAACGGATCTGAACTGGCCGATTTACAATTTTGGGTCATCGAACCCGGTCGAACCAGACCGGTCAACGATCTAGTTAGTCCAATGGACCGCTATCAGGTCAATGCCCAATCAACAAGTGTGACCAATTAATGTGTGACACGTGGTGAAGTGCGCCTAGTTAGCCGCTCAATCAGCTTCTAGAAGCATTGACCAATCACAAGGCGACATGTGTCCTCCGTCAATGGTCATAGGAGGAAAATTCACCTCTGCAATGATTGACCAATAAGGGTGCGACACGTGTCCTAATTAGTGAACAGTGGAACTGGTCAGCAACCACATAGGCACGGACAACCTATGGGAGGCTACCACGTGTCCAGTCAACAGGTCAACGGCTGACGAGGTGACTTAGTAGGAAGTTGTGTCAGTCCACATGTGCGAGAATCACTGATGATACTATTAATGGAAGGAATTTTGCCGTCCATTTTCAGCAAGGGAATATTCCCTCAGATTATGGCATTTTCCTATGAGGATAAGCTCGACCAATATGGAAACCGGTAGAGTTAAGGGTCCCCAAGCTCCCTATATAAAGAGCACCCCTTCATTCGTCCTCTACACACATCAACCATACAAAGAATAAGTGATCGATTTTCCAACAAAGCTCAAACTATTGCTCTGACTTTGGCACTTCTTTCCACCTCAGAAGGTGAATTCGGGTCCTATAGACTCCTAAGGAATTCAACTACCTAATAGTACCCTCCATTCAACCCAAGGACAACCGGAGAAGTGCCAGCATGTCCGAATAGTGAAGCTGCTGCTTAAGACTTGATGCTGCCCTGTTCTGCCCGGTCCCAATTCGACCATTCCTGATCCCTTATGGCCAAACTGAGCTCCCCTCTAGTCTTCCCAGCCTACACTCAACCTCCTAAAGCAATCGTTTAAGAAAATTTTGTCCTTCCTCATCATAATTGTTCGATTCTAAATAGAGAAAGTGCCTGATTTTTCCTAACCAAATTCCCATTTGTAAGGACATGAATTGTAATTACTCTTGATCCTAGAAGTACCCTATGGACAAGAGCTTTCATTCCAAATCAAGAGCTCCAACTGCCACAACTACATTAGTTAAGTTCTTGAAGCTTTCTCTCTCTACATCTAGTTTTGTAGTGAAGCTCCATTTGAGCTCGTTTTAGACACAAAAACAAAAATTCAAATTTCTGTCAGATCTTATGGATGTGAAGAAATAGATTAGCACCATAAAAAGGAACAATTAACCCCAATTGGAAGGCCAATTTGAGGAAATCAAATTCAGGTCTATAAAAAGGGTGAATTGGGGAAAATTTTGGAAAAATTTTGGTGAAATTTTGGAGATTTCGAAAATTGACGGACCTTTGTGTAATTTTTCAAAAATTGAAGGTCAATTGGCAAAGTAGAATCTGGAGGGCCAATTGGTCATTTTTGGAAAAACTTCATGCCAATCGATAATTTTGGAAAGTTAAGGTACCAATTGGGAATTTTGGAAAATTTAATTCCCTATTTGTGATTTTGAAAATTAAAGACCCAAGGAGGATATTGGACAACCTAGGGAATTAATTGAAAATATCTAAGCATTAAGGACATAAAGTCAAAGATTATGTACTTTAGGGACCTAATTGCGATAATACAAAAGTCGGGGGCTAGTTGCAAATAAGTGAAAATAAGAGGCATTTTCATGCCAAAGACTTTCCTTATGAGAATGCTCAAATTGTGCAAGAAAGCTCAACAAGTACTGGGAATCCAATTGGGGACGAACACGTCACAGTAATCGGGTGAGTGAGAAATTCCAACATCATACTGAGTTGGTGTGATGTGAACTTTTGCTAAAATGAAAACCACTATGGCTGGAGATTTTTGGCATCATACCCAGTTGGGGTGATGAATTCCCTCTTGAAGCCTGAAAACTGTTTCCCAAAAAAGATGTCCCCTGATTGTGTGCATCTACTTAATCATTTTGGGAGACTTTTTTAATAAGTGTTGGGACAACTCCAACAGGTCGGAGGCCTCGATTTTGCACTTATAAGGCCCAAGGCCCAGTTTTGAAAAACTCATATAGTGGGCCCAAGCCTAGCGTGCATGGGCTAGTGCCCGTAGACAAATATGATTATAAGAGCCATGAAAAGTTTCATAACTGTCTAATTTTGTGTGAATTGCCACGGTACCGAACCCGGACAAACAAGACTCGATGGACGAGTGGCAGTGTGTCAAGGCCAGGTCGACAGACCGGTCGTGCATACAACTACGAAGCCCAAGTCGAGAGTCGGGGCCGTTGGCTCCAAAGATGATCGAATATAAATACCAAAACTATTATTTGTGCATGCACTATGATATGAGACCATCAAGATGCCTAAGAGGGGTAGTGTTGGTTCTAAGGGCTGCTGACGACCAAGATGCAATAAGGGCAGTTTTGTCATGCCAATAAGTCGTGAAGCTCGGAGTAGTTTCCTATGCACTTAGACTAGGGCGAGGTTAGGATGAGGTCTCATCCCACATAGCGGACATGAAGTTTCATTGGGTTTGAGGGTTAGACGGGTAACATCCACTCAAACTCAGGGTAGAAGTCGAGGGCTTCTATAAGGGTGGACAATAAAGGCACTCCGATCCCCAAGTGGGTGCAGTCGGAGTACTACACTTGTGAATGTTTGTACCCTTTATGATAAAGAGCTAAACTCACATAGCAGTAAAATTTTATCTTTTGTTGCAAAATTTTGAATTTTTCTTTACAAAGTATTGTTCAACTCCAAAAATGATTTCATTAATATCCTGGGAAAATAGTAGTTGATAAGAACCATGATTATGAACTTTGTGTGTAGGGTAAGAAAAATACCTTAGGTGGAGCTCGATCCAATAAATGCTCCCCGACCTCCAATGACTTAAACTTGCAATCATTGTGGGGAAGGGGTGAGCTTACAACTCAATGAATGGGGTACTAACGTCGGGCCTCTACATAGATTATGACTTAGACAACCACCATAATCCACCTAATTGAATTTTCATTATGGTTTCATAATACTATCACATTTTTTGTGGTTTATCTCACCCTTCAAGACTCCTATCTCGGGTCGCCCCTAATTGTAGTCTACTCTACAGTCGGACCACTCTCGATCTTCCCAAATTTTACCAATATCATAATAACATACACCGAGAACTTAGATACAACACACACATGGACTACTCATGTTCTTGACACATAGGTCATATTCTTGCCCCCAAATCACATGGGCTATTCAATCACCCTATTCATCCTCGGAGGGTATTTCACAATACCAATCGAGTCTCTCTAAGATGTGGGAGTCATGAGTACTCGTCCATAATCGATGCCTCTTGGGCTCATCTCTCACATGGATGCCTTTGCATTTTGAGTCATGAGAAACGTACTGGTCATCAACCTTCACATGTCCCTTTACATTTGTGATTCAATCCTACCTCCTTCTCATCACAGTGGTGCAATTGGGATAGTACCCGTACCTTGGTCGAGTGTCTCGGGAAATCTAGGAGAAAGAGTTCAATCTCCCATTATCCTCCATTTCCAATTTCCCTCGTCATTGACAATACCGTGGAAGGTGTCTTGTCAATGCCCACATGTAACACCGAGAATTTCCCCAAGGAATAAACTAGGAAGAGATGAACCAAGAAAAAAGAATCGAACTAGGAGGTAGAAGGCCATCCGGGGAATGAAACCGAGCCTGAATGGAAGAGAGGGATTGATGGAGGGTTTAAGAGGGGTAAATTAGAGCTTGGGGGTACAATTGAGGGTGCCCCAGAACACAAGGAAATAGATTGGAAAGAAATTGGGAGAAAACCAGTTCAAACTGGGCTTGGGCTTAAGGGAGTCACAAAACCACTCAAATTTTTAATAGGTCAAAACAAATCCAAATGCAATGGTTCTTTAATCCATTCAATAGCATGTTAAATGTAGAAATTTTAGGTATTTTTATTTTCTCAAGAACCGGTCAGGAAGGGAAAAAATTGGTCTAATAATCGCTGAATCAACCAATAAATTCATCGGAAACTAGTTCACTATAATGTTAAACCAGTCTCCTAGGACGCAGGTGCACACATGCGCAGCCATGCGCACATGTGCCGTCTTACTCACCTAACCATTCACCTAGATTCCTCTGTTTTTACATGACAACTCACCTAGACAACCCGAATCCACTTATTGGGGACATTAATCTATTCATGAGGCCTCGAGCTATGAAATAAAGAACGAAGCCTATGGCTAGATTGCCACAGAGGTCTAGATCACCTCCATATAAAATGGGGTCGTTCCCTTACCAGAATGAGATCAAAATTCTCTCCCAACTACCCACTACTCATGAGAGTAGAGAATTGGAAAAGCAAGGAGAACACTAAAAGAAAAGACAAGGCTGTAAATATTTACCATAAGGGATAAATCATAAGTACAAAGGGGATTATCATGAAATAGTCATGAGCAAGTACATGTAAGTTACGACAAAGGAAACCCCTGAGGAAGGATATCCCCAACCAAATGGTGACATATAATGAGAATTAAAAGGAGTATAACTAGGAATATTCCACTAAGCATGTTGAGAAATGATCGGGAAACCTTATAGTTGGAAAAGAGAATGACCAATAAGGAACTTGGATAAGAAAAACAAGGAATACCTAAAGTGCTTGAAGGAAACTCTTGACACATAACTAAAGACCCTATGTCATGCCCCGACCTAGTTTGATCGGATCCTTGTGATCAACCCGCCACTCTCCCGGTTTATTTAAAGGGTTTCCCCTTATTATTGACCGTAAAGAGTAAGGCGTTCTTTAAACCTGCACCATGTCCTCGAATACCATAAATCAAAACTGCATAATATTTTAATTTCATCATAAGTGTCTCACAGGCATCTTAGTTGATGGTCTTTAAGGGTAGATTTTCCAGAATTTCCTGAAAGGGATATAAGGGAAGGGGTGAGTACGACGACTTAGTGAATGGGTTTCCAAAACTTTTAACTTTTAGGAAAAAGACTTGTATTGGAGTGTGCCACACTCCATTCTTTAAAAAATCCTTTCATATCAAATCTCAGTTTTTACCACCATTTCCTTATTAATCAAGGTGTGTCATCACCCAACACACATCCTTCATCATGAAGGTCAAACACACATTCCTAGGCCAGCCCGTCCACTGAACCCACTTGTAGCTTCGGAGCAACTTTGCCGGCCACCCAGATAGAAGTAAGTCTAATTCTTCTTCACCGGCACTGCTTCAATTTTCTAGAAAGTGAATAGTGCTGTCATCTAAAGGAAGAAGACGACGCTGTTATGAACCAGACCGGACTGGTCCGAACTAGGTTCGAAGCTTAAACCAGCCGATTCATCCCTCATTCGATCGAGTTTTTCAAATATAAAAATTTCTAAATTCATTTTCTATCCAATGGTGGCCTCAAATCTCAAATTTGAATTATTTAAGCCACCTAGAAAAATGAATTTAGGATCCTGTTCAATAGTGGTTCAAACCGGTTCAATCTGATTCACCTGAACTAGTTTGGTTTTCCTCTCCAATTCACCGTAAAGTCCTTTTTCATGACTTTTATGAATCCTTAGGTCACTTATGGTCAATAAAATTCATGGTTTACCATCTCTCTATCAGTTCCGGTTCATAAACCGACTCGATTCTTAAAATGGTTTAATCCGGTTCGGGTCCGGTTCACCTGAACCAGTCTGGTTTTTCTCTCTCACTTTGCTCTAAGGTTCCTTCCCAAGGTTTATAAATTTCTTTGGGTCACAAAAAAGTTGAAATTTCTCTAATTTTCTTGTTCCCAAAAAACGGATTTGTGATCCGGTTCAATTTTCTTACTCGGTTTCACCGGTTCTTTTCCCGGTTTTCCTTAACTCAAAAGGTCGGGGTTTAGAACTCTCCCCTCCTTTTAGGAGTTTTGTCCCCAAAACTTAATTAGCACCCTTGCATGAGGAACCATTTCCCTTGATGTCCATTTGGTGTTTGCTTAACATGCATACTCTTCCCTTATTCTTTCAATTAGCCCTTTTTACATCCTTCACTTAAGGAATTTCTTTTTTTTTCCTTTATATCATTTACTCCCTCCTTGGAGTTTACCATAACTAGATATACCTTACTTAAGGGTATATCCTTATATTCACATCTATCTTTGCTTAGAGCAAAATTTTTCCCTTTGATGTCCCATACTTAAAATTGGGAGTTCCAAGATACCTAACAATTCTCATGTCTAGTTAACCTCTTGGTCGTTTTAACCCTTAGCTCGACATCCTTTAGAGCGTTACGTACCTGTTTTCACAGATTTCCTTTTCATAACCTTTTCTTCCTCCTATATTTGTTGCTCATTACAATTCAGTCCAAATTTTAGGTTTGACATTGTCGTTTTTACTAACAGACTCTTCCTTATTTTGATTCATGTTTTCCTCGGGACTTTTGGGTTTACCTACCCTTTACAGCATGACATTTTCTAGATTTTGACTCTATGTCCATTAGATTTCCAGAAGACCTCCTTTAAGATTATTCCTAACTTTCCAACCTCTCAGGGATTGTATAACTTCATCCCTCTTTTCTTTTTGTAGTATTCCTCAACTACCTTTACCTTTGTCCACATCAACTTACAAAACTGTGTCGTTTCTCCTTACCAACTCGTCCTATTTCAACTTCCTTATTGAGTCTTTTTTGTTCCAATTATTTGATTTCCAGATGTTTTACTGACATGGGATTCATCCTTTCTTAGGTCCATCCTCAATCCCAATAACATCCTTTACTCAAGGATTTCCTTTGGCCTTAATCCACTCTTACTTGTTCGTAATCATTTCATAGTTCATTATTCCCGTTTGACAATTTTCAGTCTATTGTTTTGTTCGGGTAGTTCCCTTTTTACAATTTCATTCTCTAATATGTCCCTCAAGGTAGAGACTTTTATTCTAGGAGCTACATGCTCAACCTTCTTACCATTCCTTTAAGGTTTCTTTCTCCCTTTCTTCGCACCCTTATCTATGTTAGGGCATCTGTTTGTTTTGGATCCTTCTCTATCCACAACTTTTGTTTTATCCCTTATTCTTTACATAGGATACTTTCGATTTTTTTTTTATTTTGTGCATTCCACACTATGCATGGTTGTCCACTCTTTAAGCTTCATATGTGCGTGTGGACTATGACCCATCTTACCAATTGTGGTTATTCCTCCTTAGCCACATCTTATTTGGAGGACTTACTTTCCCAACATTTCTCGAACACTCTTTACTTTATTACCTTAGTATGGGTGTGTCCACTCATTCATACTTGTCACATCATCTTTTTGATGCTAACTCGTTAACTTATTTCCGTTTAAGGAGGGTTCACATCCTCCTTGTTTCAAAATCTCTTGTCCATCCTTCATGAGGCTCACTTAACCGTCTCAAGACTTTAAATTAGAAATCCAGTTTTGGCCATTGATTTCTTTAAGGATTTTCCTTCGTTCTTCTTTTTCCAATGTTTTGGCCTTTTCACTTCTCCCTTCTTTGTCGTGCTTTAAATCCATGGTTCTCTCAAAGACCAGTTCTTTAACTATCTCCTCCTCTCTATTTTTCTGATCCAACCATCTGGGCAGCGGTGTCACTTGTCCTTCATGCCCATCCTTTTATTCTTCATAGAGTGTAGTCTTTACTACATCTTAGCCTTTCTTAGGATTCTCTTTGACCATCCTGTTGTTACTAATTTCTACTCGGTTCTCTTGGAATTGTTATTTGGCTCTATTACTCTTCCAAAGTAGGTCATAATTGGCCTTCAATACATTCTTCCTTCAAGAAGTTTCTAATGATAGATTGGTCCATTGCACTCAACGTTATGTCCATCTGCCATCCAATGATTCCTTTAAGGTACTTAGTTGTATGCATCCCTCCAAAGTTTACTTCCATCGTGTATTTCTTTATGGAGCATTCAAATCTTCCTTGTTTTAAGATTTATTGACAATTATGTGAGAGGCTTGCCGATTCCATTCTTGGCTTAAGTTTAGTTGTTAATTTGGCCTTTTGGTCCCTTTAAGGATTTTTTTCATCCTTCTTTTCCTGAGTATTTGGCCTTTCCGCCTCTCTCTTCTTTATTGGAACTCAAATTATGGTTTTCCCATGTATTAGTTCATTAACTACCTCGCCTCCACCATTCCTTTGGTCAAAGTTTCTTAGGGTAGTTGTTTCTCGAGTCCTCTTATCCTTAAGATCCATCTCACCAACCTTTTTAGGGTGTAGTCCTTTCTACCTCCCAGTCTTCCTTAGGGTGTCATTTATTCTCTCTAACTATCTTGTTGTAACGACTTGCTTTCTTTTGTCATGTTGGTCCGAAATTCCAATTTGGCTTCATTGCTTTTTCCAAGGTGATTCATTCTTATGATCCCAATACATGTCGTTTGTCATCAAATGTTCATCTTGTCTTCTCTTGTGGTTGCTCTCCCTTCTTTGCTCCCAATATTTAGAATTTTCTTCTTTCAAGGGAGAGTTCTTTTTGTTCTATTTGTGGCTATCGAGGTCCTACATTTAGTCCTTTTTCTTTTTCTTCCTACCATTATGCTAGAATCTTGAAGAGCTTACTCTTGGATGTAATTGATGTTCCGAGCAGGAGTTGTATTTCTAAGGATGGTATCCTTTCGAGTTTCCTATAGATGTGGAGGCATTATTCTTGGAAGATATTGTCCTGACTCTTGGCAGTGTGGGATAGTTTTTCATTCCGTGTCTTATTCTCCTATAGGTTAACTTAATTCCTATCCTTAGTAGGGTTGGGCACTTCTCCACGCAGTGTCCCTATTGTTCATACTTATAATTATGTGAACATAAGTGGTTCCTCTTGGTATTTTTCTAGGGAATTGTTAGTTTTGGTGCTCCTTTGTCCTTGAGTCTGGATACCTTGAGAGTTTTTCTTGTGAAGTCTTCTTTATCATTTGATCTCTCTAAGAGTCCTCCTAGATTTCTCGATTCCCTAATTCAATTTCCTTAACTTGGATGGGATTCTCCCGAGTTTCTATGATTGTACATGCTTATTTGATCACTTTCTTTGGGGCCATCTTCCTTGAAGATCACATCATTTGAGGGACATGGTTTTTAGCAATTTGGAGTACTTCATTAATAGAGTAGTACAGCATGTTAGGTGTTTTGGCCCTATTACAGAAAATGGTCACCAAATAACTAGGGAGCTACGAGAATCTTGATAAGCATCCTCCTATGTAAGGTTATATGCCCCCTTGTTAGCATTTATGGCTTCACGGTTGGCTTTATTTATACTTAGAGTTGTGACCTCAATAGGTCCTGGCACCATTCTCTAGGATACTTCCCCATTTTGTCTTTTGAGATTCTTGCCATGCCTCAGGCATTTGGGAAGCTTCTAGAGTTGTCTTCCTATGAAGATAGGGTGTTGAGTAGAGCCATTCCTAGTTTTCTTGGTTCCTCTCCTGGGAACCATCTGAAAATTTTAGGATAAATCCTATTAGTTACTATATTTTCTAGTCTTTATTATGTATTCGAGTAAATAGGCTCTAATACCACTCTAGTTGTCATGCCCCGACCCAGTTTGCTCAAATCCCCGTGATCAACCTGCCACTCTCCTCGTTTATTTAAAGGGTTTCCCCTTATTATAGACCATAAAGAGTAAGGCATCCATTAAACCTACACCTTTTCCTAGAATAACATAAATCAAAACTGCATAATATTTTAATTTCATCATACTTGTCTCACAGACTTCTTAGTTAATTGTATTTAAGGGTAGACTTTCCAGAATTTACTGAAAGTGATATAAGGGAGGGGTGAGTACAATGACTCAGTGAATGGGTTTTCAAAACTTTTAACTTTTAGGAAAAAGACTTGTATTGGAGTGTGTCAGACTCCTTTCTTTCAAAAATCCTTTTATATCAAATCTTGGTTTTTACCACTATTTCCTTATTAATCAAGGTGTGTCATCACCCAACACACATCCTTCATCATGAAGGTCAAACCGTCCACTGAACCCACTTGTGGCTTCGGAGCGACTTTACCGGCCACCCAGATAGAAGTACATCCACTTCTACTCTAAGAATGAGTGAATGTTTGTGACATCCGACCCTCAATTCCCGAAATCAATTCTTCGTGTCCGTATGAGGACAGAGACATCATCCCGTCCCCACCCCGGTCTTACGCGCTTGGTGCTACTCTAAATTTTTCACGATCAACTACTATGATGAATTGCCCTTATACCCACTAGGTCGTCCAGTGCCCTTAGGACGCATCACTACCCCTCTTGTGCGTCTTGATGGTCTCATATTCACAGTGCATGCACAATCATCATTGTCTTATCATACCATATAATCTATGGTGCCACTGGTCCAACAGCCCCTACCCTCAACTCAACTCGAAGTTGTTAGTTTTTACTGGTCCGTCGACCTCTCAGTTGTAATGCAGCTAGCTAGTTGACTGAATATGTCGGTCCTATCTTGGTACCATGGCCAAACAATTCATTTATTTAAATTTTTATGACATATAACTCATGTTTGTTTACGAGCTCCTACTCATGCCATCTAGCCTTGGGCCCACTATACAAGATTTTCAAAATCAGGCATATTAGTCCCCAAGTTCCGAAACTGAGGCCCCCCGCCTATAAGAGCTATTCTAGCTCCCGTCAATAAGGTCTCCCAAATTGTTTAAGCATTGGCACACAATCAGGGGAGAGCACTTTCGACAAAAATATGTTTTTAATGGTCCATCATACCAACTATGTATAAAGATATCTCCACTCATAACCGATGAACGGGTTTTCAACTTCCTTCAAGGAAGTTTCATCATACCAACTCGGTATGTAGTTTTTCCGCATGTTTTTCACATCACTCCTCCAAGTTGTGATGTTTAAAATACCACTTAGAAGTGGATTTTCATTTTGAGGTATTTATTATCCCCAACCGGGTATGATATAAAATCCCACTCACCCATTTATACAGTGAATTCTACTAGACCGGTTCATTGTATTCACGTGAGCTTATCCTTTCTAGCATTCCCGGTACATCATGTTTCCAGTCCCTAAAGTTATTTCTCTTTAACTTTAAGTCCCTAATGCCGATTTTTCCTCAAATTGAGTCCCAGAACTTTTAAAATTTATCATAGGACCTCAATTTATTCCATTTTAAAAAAATAGGTTTAATTTCCCAAATTTCCAATTTTGTCCCCCAAATTTTCCAAAATTACCATTTTGCCCTTCCTTTAAAAAAATGGTAAATTTTACCCCAAGAATTCTAAAATTCCTCAATTGGCCCTCTAACATTTTTATCATGCCCAATTGACCCTCAATTTTAGGAAATTACGTTTCGGTCCTTCGAATTTTCGAAAATCCCCAATTTTTCTCCCAATTCCAACTTCTTGACACAACCGAATTTGATTTCATCAAATTGACAAAATAAACACTTCCAATTATTGAAATTGAAGTTGAAATTGAGTTTCTACATTTCATACAATTCTCTAGCAATTTGAATCGCAAGTTTTAACGTCGGAACAAGCTCAAACGATGCTTCGCTAGAAAATGGACTGTAGAGAGAGAAAACTTTGATTACTCACTAGTGAGGGCGTGATGGTCTGAGATTTCTATCTAGGCAGGTAGTTCTCATCTTGAGATTTATCCTAGAATCATTAATCACATCAATTGATGTTGATTTGAGTTAGAATTTCATCATCGAAATTTTGTCAGTTCTCTCTCTAGCACTAACCGGAATTGTAGAGGGGAGCCAAATTGGCTTACCTTTCAAAATTAATTCGGCCGTGAGAGGGCTGAGAAAGTGTTGGGAGGGCTTGGTTTGGCCCGAGGAGGGCTCGAAATGGCCGATTTCAACTCGGCCAAAATAGGGGAGCTTCGGTACTTAGTAACAGCTTCACTGTTCCATCGCGTTGGCGTTTCTCCCGTGACCTTTGGAGCAAATGAAGATTACAGGCGTGTAGCTGACTTCTCCCCGGTTCTAAAGAACCCGACCTCACCTTTTTTGGCTCATAAATGACCCTATATCAGAGCTCTAGTTTGAGCTTCACCGAAAAATTAACCAATTGAGAGAGAGTGAGCTTTTCCAATGTGGAGAGGATGAATGGGGAGGGGGTCTTTATATAGGAAGTTCGGGGACTCCTTGGTTTTTCGATTAGTGCCTTTAAGACTAGCATTGATGGTCGAAAACATATTGAACGGAGACGTTTCTTCTTCGTCAATGTTGCTTCAATTTTTCGGCCAGCGAACAGTGTTGTCATCTAAAGGAAGAAGACAACACTATTTCGAACTAGACCGGACCGGTTCGAAGCTTAAACCAGTCGGTTCACCCCTCATTCGACCGAGTTTTTCAAATCTAAAAATTTCTAAATTCATTTTCTATAAAATGGTGGCCTCAAATCTTAAATTTAAATTATTTAAGCCAACTAGAAAAATGAATTTAGGATCTGGTTCAATAGTGGTTCAAACCAATTCAATCTGGTTCGGATTCGGTTCACATGAACTGGTTTGGTTTTCCTCTCCAATTCACCCCAAAGTCCTTTTTCATGAATTTTATTGACTCCTTAGGTCACTTAGGGTCCACCTCTCCAATTCTCAGTTTACCATCTCTCTATCGGTTCCGGTTCATAAACTGACTCGGTTCTTAAACCGATTTAATCCGGTTCGGGTTCGGTTCATCTGAACCGATTTGGTTTTTCTCTCCCACTTTGTTCTAAGGTTCCTTCCCAATGTTTATAAATCTCTTTGGGTCACAAGGGAGTTGAATTTGTCTAATTTTCCCATTCTCCAATAAACGGGTTTGTTAACCGGTTCGGTTTTCTTACTCGGTCTCACTGGTTCTTTTCCCAGTTTTCCTTAACTCAAAAGGGTGGGGTTTACACCCTAGTTGGATAAGAGAGGCTCAAATGAAGTTCCTAAAGAAAGAAACTATTCGAAACCACTAGAAAGGATCAACGACTAGTGAGATGTAAACTCACCATGATCAAGGAAACCTCGGAAGCCACTAACCGTCGCGAAGGCCATGACACTCTAATAAAAAGGAATGATGAAAAACCAAGTCATTAGTTGAATTAAAGATAAATCTTTTGAAGAGAGATAACGGACCTAAGAAATTGAAATGATCCATGGAAAGATCAAATAAATAAAGTAGGAAGATTTCATGTTGGACTCTAGGATCAGCATAAAATTGAAGGGGTGAAATTAATGATATCGAAACAAGAAGGGACAAGCTCCACAAAGTGAGTGGGTGCTCGAAGAGAAGGTAAAACCTCTCAAAGAAATCATTAAAGGACAAATGAAAAGAGTGCCCATAGTGACATTTTGCTGAAGCATGAAATGTTCGAAGGAATGCTCAAATGAAAACAAATGAGAGGCCAAATCGCTAAAGATCTTCACATCAAGTTTGAATGCTTCATCATAACATTAAAAATAGATGAAAAATAATTTATGGATAATTGATACCCCAAGATGGGAGAACAAAGGTCAGAAAGCCCAAAAGGGGAAGTGGCATGGGTTATGTTCCTTAAATAGGTTTCAGAGATAAGAAGAGTAGTAGAATGGTGCCAATTCAAAAAGGTACAAAATATTAGACACCCTCAACCAAAAATGGTCATGAAGAAACCACTAATAACCACCTATGATGCATGGTCACATAATGAGAGAAAAGAGGTAATAAGAAAAAGTCATCAAGGGATTTTCCCTTCAACGTAAATGGTTACCTCAGAGGAGGTTGAACTAAAGAATAAAAGATTACAAGAAGAATGAAAATTAATATTTCTGTAAGGAATACTCCGATGAAAAAATGTGTGGTCAAACACTATATAATAAAATAAGAAGAAGAGCTTGTGAGAACAAGCATGAAGCATTTGGTAAAGTTCAGTAGGAGTACCATTTAATGGACAAAATGGTGAGGAATTTCTACTAAAAAAATTTGAATGAACAAAATGGAGATTTCTAAGCAAATCAGAAGTAACTAAGAAACAGGGAAGTATCTATTGAACATTTGAGTGATTTTCACAATAATTTAGGAATTTTACCCAATGCCAATAATGGATGAAATTCCAAGAATTTTTTTGGATTAGAAGTTTGACATTTGGATAGGGAAACATTTTTGAAAGATATCATGCTCAAGCATCCTACTGTGCTAAGGAGACGTAAGTCAAGACGACTAAAAGGATATGACTCGTGGAAGGAAGAGTCATTTATCAGAGCATGATAATGTCAAACAAAAATCTTGGGAAGAGTTACACTATAAGAATGAAAAGATTCCTCTAATTTAGAAGGCTATAAATGGACAAAGTTGTAACTTTCGGGTCTATGAATAAAGGGCCTTTTGATTAAAAAGGATTGACAACATGGATTATTCGAGTCACACAACCAAAAGCCTTAAGTATTGAAAAGGCATTAATTTTGAGAATAAATAAGATCCTACTCACACCATGGGAGTTAAAAATGAAAGGGAAGGAATCCCAAACATTAATCAAGGACCACATTGTAAGAATGACGATGTAGGTTAAGGGAATGCGACTCCAAATGAGTTGGATACACATATTTCACCTTGAATAAGAGTACTAGTTAAATCTTAAGGAAGGATCCTAATGTGACCACGAGACAAAAAGGGGTATAATAAGATTCTAAGAAGGGATCTCAGAAATTTCAATACCTTAAGGTAACTCCAAAGAAAAGGGTATAATGAAAATCTCCAGGGTTTAAATGAGGAGATTTCAAGGAGAGCATGACTGAATCATCGATCAACATATTGGCGAGGTTCACATCAGTTGGTATAAGAGCACACAGTTGCACAGCAAGTTTCATCCTTTCTTTTATATATGGTTCTTTTTTATCTTCTCTACCTATTTCTATTCTTAAAAAAACAAAAAAAAAAGTCTCATCATCTTCTATCTATCTTCTTTTTAGTGAGTTCAAAAAAAAGAAAGAAAAAGCTAATAAAAATTTGTGCCAAAAATAGAGAAAAAAAAAGGAACAAAAGAGCAAAAAAAAATATTCATGAAAAAAAGGCACAAAAAAAGAAAGGCACTCAAAACTATCTTGATATTCATTCTTATTTGAGTATATTTATTTATTATGCTCTGTGAGTTTCCTTCTTATTTATTACCATTTGAGTTTATTACTTCATACCATCTAAGTTTCTTTTTTTTTCTCTATCTAAATTTCATTCTTATTTCTTATCTGAGTCTATTCATACCTCTCACTTAAATTGTTTTGGAATTGCGTTTTGAAATCCTTATTGATTTGTCTTGATTGTTCCTCAAGTTGAATTGCTTCATAAAAATAATTTGTTTTTAAGTTCAATTAAGATTGAAAGAAGACAATTGAGTGGAAAAAGGTAAGAGTGTTTTGAATTTATCAACAAAAGCCATTTTAGTGTGAAACACGAGTGCTTGAGTGAAACATGTAAGGGAGAGTTGTGAGGTTTTTTATTTCTAATAATTGGCAGGATCATAAGGCCCAATGACAAGGAAACACTATGAAAGAAGAAGGTTCCATACCACCCATTCAAAACCTACGGTGGAAAGTAATAAAGACTGAAATGAAACAGATAGTCAAGTCTGAATTTGAGCCACTTTATATTCGAATGGATCGCTTGGAGTAAGGTGGGAGACAATGCTCACATCAACATACATCCACTAAATGACCATGGAGCATTCGATCTCGATGCTTCGATCCACATGAACTAGGGGAGTTCGATAATATCCAAGTTAATCGTGACAACCTCAAGCTCAATTCCTTTAATCAACATACTTGTCACACCCCGACCTGGTTTGGTCGGATCCTATGAACAACCCACCACTCTCCCAATTTATTAAAGGGTTTCCCCTTATTATAAACTGTAAAGAGTAAGACGTCCTTTAAACCTGCATACCCGTCTTAAAGGCATCTTAGTTGATGGTCTTTCAGGGTAGGCTTTCCGAGATTTCATGAAAAGGATATAAGGGAGGGGGTGATAACTACTACTCAATGAATGGGTTTTCAAATGTCTACTTTTAACTTTTAAGAAAAATATTTATATGGAGTGTGCCAAAGTCCTTTCTTTTCAAAAATCCCGTCATTTAAAATTTCTCTCGGGTTTTTCCATTATTTCATAGTTACTAGTGTGTCATCACCGAACACACATCCTTCATCATGGAGGTTAAACACATTCGCAAGTCCATATCACTACTAAACACGCTAGTGGCTTTGGAGCGACTTTTCCTGCCACCCGTATAGAAGCACGGCCACTTCTACCCTAAGAATGAGTGGATGTTCATGACATCTCACCCTCAATCCCGAAATTGCTTCTTCGTGTTCAGGACAGAAACCTCATCTTTTCCCCACCCCGATCTGATGCGCTTGGTGGTACTCCAAATTTTGCACAAATACCTGGAATGACAATCTGCCTGTATACTCATCGGTTGGTCAGGGTCCTTAGGACACATCACTACCCCTCATGGGCGTCTTGATGATCCCGTACTCATAGTGCATGCACAAACAATGTTTTCTTATCAAGCCATGTAATATGTGGTGCCACTGGTCCAACAGCCCTGACTTTCAACTCAACACACAGTTGTTTGTCCTGACTGGTCCGTCGACCTGTCATGTCGCACTGCCGCTAGTTTACTGAGCATGTCGATCCAATCTTGGTACCATGGGCAAACAATTCACTTATTAAGTTTTATGGCATATATATAATGTTCATTTACAAGCTCCTGCTTGTGCCAATTGGCCTTAGGCCCACTGTACGAGATTTTCAAAAATCTAGGCATTCTAGCCCTTAAGTTCCAAAACTGAGGCCCCCGGCCTATAAGAGCTATTCGAGCTCCCGTCAAGAAGGTCTCCCAAATAGTTTAAGCATTAGCACACAGTTAGGGGAGAATACTTTCGACAAAATAGGTTTTTACTATCCATTATACCGACCGGTATAATGACATCTCCGTTCATAACCGATGAATGGGTTTTCAACTTCCTTCGAGGAAATCTCATCATACCAACTGGGTATGATCTACTTACAACCATCAAGTAGTTTTTCTACATAATTTTCACATCACTTTCTCTAAGTGGTGATGAAAATACCACTAAACATTGGCTTTTTATACCGAGGTACTTATCATGCCCTACCGAGTGTGATATAAAATTTCCACCCACAACCGGTAAGTGGTATTTATCTTTAAGTTGTGCTCATCATCCCAACCGGGTATGATGTTAGTAAACCCACTCACCTGATAGTGTAGTGAAATTCCACTTAGTCAGGTTCCATGATTAACAAGTTGGACCTCGACTATCGTTCCCGATGTCTCATTTTCCTACACAAAATGAACATAATTTTTCATTATTCTTTGGCCTAATAGCCCTCATTCGTTCCAAATGAATGAGAAAACACAACTTTACGCATATTTACAATTAAGTCCCCAAAGTTATTTTTCTTTAACTTTAAATCCCTATTGCCGGGTTTTTCCGAAATTTGAGTCTCGACACTTTTAAAATTTATCTTAAGACCTCAAATTATTTAATTTCGCACAAAGAGGTTTAATTTTCCAAATTTACAATTTGCTCCCCCAACTTTTCCAAAATTACCATTTTGCCCTTCCTTTACAAAAATGGTAAGTTTTGCCCCAAAAATTCCAAAATTCCTCACTTGGTCCTCCAACATCATTTACATGCCCAATTGACCCACAATTTCATAAAATTGCATTTTGGTCCTTTGAATTTCAAAAATCCCCAATTTTCCCCAAATTTTCCCCTAATGTCAACTCCTTAGCACAGCTGAATTTGATTTCCTCAAATTGACCGATCAAACACCTCTAACTATTGAAATTGAAGTTAAAATTGAGTTCCTCCATCTTCTTATGATTCAATAGCAGTTTGAATTGCAAGTTTTGACGTTGGAACGAGCTCAAACGGAGCTTCGCCGGAAAATGGACTCTAGAGAAAGAAAGCTGCGATTACTCACCGGTGAGGGCATGACGGTTTGAGCTTTTGATCTGAGCAGATAACTCTCATCCTAAGGTTCATCCTAGAATCAAGAATCACATCATTTGATGTCAAATTGAGTTAGAATTTTATCATTGAAATTCTGTCGGTTCTCTCTCTAGCACCGGCCTAAAATTGCAGATGAGAGCCAAATTGGCTAACCTTTCAGTCCTAATTCGGCTGTAGGAGGTAGGAGGAAGTGTTGGGAGGGCTTGGTTTTGCTTGAGGAGGGCTCGAAATGGCCAATTTCAACTCAGCCAAAACAGGGCAACTTCGGTCCGCCAGAGCTAGTTCACTGTTCCATCATGCCGGTGCTTCTCCAGCGATTCTCAAATTGACTTGAGTTTGCTATCAGATAGCTGTCTTCTCCCCAGTTCTAAAGAGCCCGACCTCTCCTTCTGAGATTAAAAAAATGATCAAGTCGAAGCTCTGGTTCGAGCCTCACCGGGAAATGGAGCAATAGAGAGATAGAGAGAGAAGTGTCCAGGTGGGAGCAGAATGAATGTGGATGACCTCTTTATATAGGTGTAAAATCGTATATTGAATGGGAGAGATTTATTACTAGTATTAATATTGCCATAAATTATTGGTATTAATTCCAACAATTAAATTTCAGTATTAAATTATTTGTATTAATTCTAATAATTTAATTTATGTATTAAATTATTGGTATTAATTGCAATAATTTAATATATATTAATTTTTGGCTATTATGATATGGCGCTCACATAAAACTTTTTGACAAAAATTTCGGATTACAAAAAAAATCATACTTCCCAGAAGGTCACTCATCCTCACATTACTCTTGAGCAAGCACACATAACTTCAAAGTTCTTATGGATTCTCATTCACCTAAACCAATTTGGTTTTTCTCTTATAATTTGTCTTAAGTTTCTTTTACAAGGTTTAATGATCCCTTTGGATCACTTAGAACTTGTAAATTTCCAAATTGCTTGTTCCCAAATGATCGGGTTTGTAAATCGACTCGATTTTCTCACTTGGTTTGACCGGTTCCCTTTAGATTTTCCTTAGCTCAAAAGGGTGGGGTTTACAACTCTCCCCTCCTTTTTGGAGTTTTGTCACCAAAACTTAATTAGCAACCTTGTATGAGGAATCATTTCCTTTGATGCCCCTTTTATTTTTGCTTAACATGCAAACTCTTCTCTCATTTTTTCAATTAGCCCTTTTTACAACCTTCACATAAGGAATTCCTTTTTCCTTTGTATTATTTACTCCCTCCATGGAGTTTGTCATAACTATACATACCTTACTTCAGGGTATGTTCTTAGATTTTATCTCTTACTTTGCTTAGAGCATCATTCTTCCCCTTGAGGTTCTGCTCTCAAGATTAGAAATTCTAAGATAACTAACCATTTTTGTGTCTAATTAACCACTTGGTCATTGAAACCCTTAGCTCGACATCCTTTAGAGCATTACATACCTATTTTCACTGATTTCTTTATCATCACTTTTTCATCCCATTTTGACTCTTTCTTCATTTGTTGCTCATTACAAATCAGTCCAATTTATGTTTGAATTTGTCATACTTATGAATCGACTTTTCCTTATTCTGAGTCATGTTTTCATCGGGCTTGTTGGGTTTTCTTGTCCCTTACAGCATGACGTTTTCTAGATCTTGCCTCTATATCCATTAGATCTTTAAAACACCTCTTTTAGGGTTATTCCTTATTTTTCAACCTTTTAGAAATTGTATAACTTCATCCCTCTTTTCTTTTGATAGCATTCCTCAACTATTCTTTTTACCATTATTCTCTTCTCCATTATCCCTTTGAAGTTATGTCTCAAATAACCGCATGGATTCCTCTTACCTACTCATCCTTCCCCAACTTCTTTATTGGATCTTTTCGATTCCAATTAATTGGGTTTTCCTTAGGTCCATCCTCGTTCCCAATGACATCCTTTACTCAAGGATTTTACTTTGGCCTTAATCCACTCTTACTTGTTCGTAATCATTTCACAATTCTTTATATCGAGTTGATTCCTTTCGGTCTACATGTTGATTTGCTTGGTTCGGGGAGTTTCCCTTTTTACGATTTCATTTCTACTATTTCCTTCAAAGTAGAGACTTTCACCTTAGGAGTTACATGTTCAACCTTCTTACCATTTCTTGAAGGTTTCCTTTCTTCATCTCCTTACACCCTTTCTATATTGGGGCATTTGCTCGCTTTCAATCCTCCATTGTCTTAAAATTTCCATTACATCCCTTATTCCTTATTTGAGTAGCTTCTGATTATCGGTGTTATTTCGTGTACTCCACCCTATGCCCAGCCATCCACTCTTTAGGCTCCATTATGCGAGTGTGGACCACAATCCATCTTGATATTAGTGGTTATTCCTCCTTAACCACTTCTTATTTAGGGAGCTTACTTTCCCAAGGTTTTTCGAACGTTCTTTCCTTTATTTTTCTTATTATGGGTAGTCTACCCATTCTTACTTGTTATGGCATCTATTGATGCTATCTTTCTACCTACTCATTCCTTGGGTTTTACAAGGAGGTGGTCATGAAATAAGTAGAGGACTACGGGGTGTGTGCTAAGCATCCTCCATGGTAACGTTATAAGCCCTAACTGGTGTTCCTGGTCTCAGGCTTGGCTTCCTTTGTACTCGGGGTGTGGCATCAACAGGTCCAAGCATCATCCTCTAGGATACTTTGTCATTTGGTCCTTGGGGATTTCTACCATGCCCCAGGCATTTGGGAAGATTCTAGAGTTGTCTCCCTACGAGAACAATGTGCTAAGTAGAGTCATACCTAGTTTTCTTGGTTCCTCTCCTCGGAGCCATCTGTAAATTTTAGGATGAATCCTATTAGTTACTACATTTTCTAGTCTTGATTATGTATTCGAGAAAACAGGCTCTAATACCACTCTAGTTGTCACGCCCCGACCCGGTTTGGTCGGATCCCCATGAACACCCCGCCACTCTCCCGGTTTATTAAAGGGTTTCTCCTTATTATAAACCGTAAAGAGTAAGACATCCTTTAAACCTACACCATTTCCTAGAATAGCATAATCAAAACTGCATGAAATTTTAAACTTTACATACCCGTCTTACAGGCATCTTAGTTGATGTTCTTTCAGGGTAGGCTTTCCGGGATTTCCTGAAAAGGATATAAGTCAAGCCATGGAATATGTGGTGCCACTGGTCCAACGACCCCGACTCTCAACTCAACCCGCAGTTGTTTGTCTTGACTGATCCGTCGACCTGTCATGTCGCACTGCCGCTTGTTGACTGAGGATGTTGATCCTATCTTGGTACCATGGCCAAACAATTCACTTATTAAGTTTTATGGCACATATATCATGTTCATTTACAAGCTCCTGCTTGTGCCAACTGGCCTTGGGCCCACTGTACGAGATTTTCAAAAATCTGGGCATTCTAGCCCTTAAGTTCCAAAACCGAGGCCCCAGCCTATAAGAGCTATTCGAGCTCCCGTCAAAAAGGTCTCCCAAATAGTTTAAGCATTGGCACACAGTCAGGGGAGAATACTTTCGAGAAAATAGGTTTTTACTGTCCATTATACCGATCGGTATAATGACATCTCCGTTCATAACCGATGAACGGGTTTTCAACTTCCTTCGAGGAAATCTCATCATACCAACTGGGTATGATCTACTTACAACCATCAAGTAGTTTTTCCGCATAATTTTCACATCACTTTCTCTAAGTGGTGATGAAAATACCACTAAATAGTGGCTTTTTATACCAAGGTACTTATCATGCCCTACCGAATGTGATATAAAATTTCCACCCACAACCGGTAAGTGGTTTTTATCTTTAAGTTGTGCTCATCGTCCCAATCGGGTATGATGTTAGTAAACCCACTCACCCGATAGTGCAGTGAAATTCCACTTAGTGGAGTTCTATCCTTAACAAGATGGACCTCGACCGTCATGCCTTCATTCGTTCCAAATAAATAAGAAAACCCAACTTTACGTATATTTACAATTAGGTCCCTAAGTTATTTTTCTTTAACTTTAAGTCCCTATTGCCGGGTTTTTCCTAAATTTAAGTCCCGAAACATTTAAAATTTATCTTAGGACCTCAAATTATTTAATTTCACACAAAGAGGTTTAATTTCCCAAATTTCCAATTCGGTCCTCCAACTTTTCCTAAATTACCATTTTGCCCTTCATTTATAAAAATGGTAAGTTTTACACCAAAAATTCCAAAATTCCTCAATTGGTCCTCTAACATCATTTTCATGCCCAATTGACCGTCAATTTCATAAAATTGCATTTTAGTCCTTTGAATTTTGAAAATCCCCAATTTCAACTCCTTAGCACAGCTGAATTTGATTTTCTCAAATTGACCAATCAAACGCCTCTAACTATTGAAATTGAAGTTAAAATTGAGTTCCTCCATCTTCTTATGATTCAATAGCACTTTGAATCGCAAGTTTCGACGCCAGAACAAGCTCAAATGGAGCTTCGCCGGAAAACGGACTGTAGAGAGAGAAAGCTTCGATTATTCACCTGTGAGGGCATGGCGATCCGAGCTTTCGATTTGGCCAGATAGCACTCATCCTGAGGTTCATCCTAAAATAAAGAATTGCATCAATTGATGTCAAATTGAATTAGAATTTCATCATTGAAATTAAGTTAGTTTTCTCTCTAACACCGGCCAGAAATTGCAAAGGGGAGCCGAATTGGCTTACCTTTCAGTCCTCATTCGGCCGTGGGAGGGCGGAGGAAGTATTGGGAAGGCTTGGTTTGGCTTGAGGAGGGCTCGAAATGGTTGATTTCAACTCGGCCGAAATAGGGCAGCTTCGGTCCGCCAGAGCTGGTTCACTGTTCCATCATGCCGGCACTTCTCTAGCGATTCTCATATTGACTAGAGTTTGCTATCAAATAGCTGTCTTCTCCCCGGTTCTAAAGAACCGGACCTCTCCTTTCGAGGTTAAAAAAATAATCAAGTCGAAGCTCTGGTTCAAGCCTCATCGAGAAATAGAGTAGTAGAGAGAGAGAGAGAAGTGTTAAGGTGTGAGGAGAATGAATAGGGATGACTTATGGCTATTATTATAAGGCGTACGCTCGAGGTCACCCATCCTCACACTACTCTTGAGCAAGCATGCTTAACTTCAAAGTTCTTATGGATTCTCGTTCACTTAAACTAATTCGATTTTTCTCTTATAATTTGTCTTAAGTTTCTTTTCCAAGGTTTAATGAACCCTTTGGATCACTCAAAAGTTGTAAATTTCCAAATTGCTTGTTCCCAAATGATCGGGTTTGTAAACTAGCTCGGTTTTCTCACTCGGTTTGACCGGTTCCCTTTCGATTTTCCTTAGCTCAAAAGGGTGGGGTTTATAATACTACTTGGCATAGAACATGGATTGATTATATCTTGGACAACCAACATGAGAATTTATTTCATACTCGTTGTTCTATAAAAAATAAGGTTTATTCTGTTATCATAGTCGAGGAAGGCTGCACCAACTTTGCTAGCATCGAGCTTGTGGAGAAGTTGACATTACATTCAATGAAGCATCCAAATCCATATCAAATTCAAAGGCTGAATGATCAACCCAAACTCAAGGTAACCCAATAGGTGATAGTGTCCTCTATTGGGAAATATTAGGATGAAGTATTATGGGATGTAGTACCAATGCATACATGTCATATGCTATTGGGAGAACCTTTGAAGTTAGATCGTCAAGTTACATATGATAGATTAATAGATAGGTACTCATTCATGATGAATAATAGACCAATATTTCTTGTACCTTTGACTTTACAACAAGTTTTTCAGGATCAATAGAAAAAGAGAAAGAAAAATTAAAAGAAAATAGCAGAAAAACAAGAGAGAAAAGCCAAAATTGAAGAGGAAGAGAGAAAAGGAAATATTGAAAAAAAAGAGAGAAAAATCATAGTTGAAATTGAAGAGAGAAAACCCATAATTGAAAATGATGAGAGAAAAGGCAAGGTTGAAAAGCAAGAGAGAAAAACCATAAGAAAAAGAAAAGAGAGTAAAAATAATTTTATGGAGAGAAAAAAGTGAAATCAAGAGAGATATTATTTCAAATCCTATCCTTACATTACTTATGTACAAGGATTTATATTTTACTAACCATATTGTCGAATATATGTCGAACATTAGTATTTATCTTCTACAGGAATTCAAGAATGTCATTCCTAATAAGATAACTCATGGTTTGCCACTAGTTCGAAAAAATCAAGTATCAAATTCAACACAAAATCCAAAATTTGAAGAAACTGGGATATGAACGGGATAACATGATTTCAAGTGTTGTGCAAATGCCTAAGAAAGACAAAATTTGGCGAAAGTATGTTGATTTTTGAATCATCAACAGTATGAAGGTAATGTATCTTCATCCTATTCCTCAATTAACTATTATGGTAGATGAGTTGCATGGAAATTGTTTTGTTTCCAAAATTTGATCACAAAAGTGGATATTATCAAATTTGAATCAAAGGTAATTATGGATTGAAATGACATTAAAAGTAAAACATGGTTTTAATGAAGGGTTGGTTATTATTTTTGGTTTGACTAATACATCTAACACTTTTATAAGGTTAATAAATTATGTCCTACGTGATTTTATTGGAAACTTTGTTGACATATATTTTGATAAAATCATAATATATAACAATTACTTATATAACATGAAGGATATTTAAAAATTGCCTTGTAAGTTTTTAGGAAAGATGAGTTGTTTGCCAATTTGAATAATTGTATATTGTGTTTCGATAAACTTGTATTTCTTGGATATTTTATAAGTTTTGAAGGGATTGGCATTAACAAGTAAATTAAGGCAATTCAAGATTGGCCAATGCATATTTCACGTAATCAATGGCCGAAAGAGTTTGTGATTCACACAGATCATGAATCTTTTAAGCACATCAAGGGGCAAAACATGTTGAATAAACATCATGCAAGTTGGGTGGTATTCATTGATACAACCCCTTATATGATCAAGTGTAAACAAGGTTATGAAGGAACTGAAGATTTGAAGACAAATCATTTTCAAGAGGGGGAGAATGATGTGAATCCAATAAAAGAGACAACGGATTTACAATTCCGATAAGCCGTACCTACGAAGGAGGTGAATACTTTGTCAGAAAATGAGTTGAAGGGTCAATTAAGACTAGAAGATAGCTAAATGACAAGGTTAAGGGTTAAAATATTCAAAGAAGTTTTATATGAATTGATTAAACAGATTGCAGAAAATCCAAGTGGAAGTCTAATAGAAAAGCCCAAGAGAAGGTACAAATTTAATTAATAAGAAGAAATTTATTAATATAATAAATCTTTTTGGATATTAAATAATAATATTAGATATTTAATTAGTCAAATTCAGATTTTTAAAGCAGTTATTAAAATATCCTAGATATTTACATTAGATGAGAAGTGATAAGGTTGGCATGTAACCATAAGATATTTTTTGCTTTTTCTTAGACTATTTATTTGTTATCTGTGCCTATAAAAGGCACACTCAACATCATTGGAGCAGACACTTTGAAAATTTAATTTTGTTTGATTTTGTCTTCTTTCTCTCTTGAACAAACTTTTGAACTTATTAGGTTTTTACCCATGGTGTTCAAGCAATCAGACTTATCAATTGAGGTTTTCTAAGAGTTCTTCTTAGAGGATTTGGGTGTTGTGTTTACATATCTCTTACCTTGTTTCGCACATAAATAAGGTATATTTTCATATTTTCATACTTGTGTCGTGAAAGTCTTAGGGTGTTTGCCATATTTGGTGTTGGGTGTCGTCAACATATTGGCGAGTTTCACATCATACTATAGAAGTCACAAAGGACCAAGAGACATTGTGGGGAAGTATCCAGTACCACCAAAGTATATATGGTGTCAGGACATGTTGAGGTCATAGCCTTGAGTACGAAGGATAAAGAACCTAGTTGTTCCCAATCTATTTCGTAACCACCATTTTGTAATAGGGCTAAACCCTAACATATTGTACTCCTTCTCCATTAATGAAGAACACCAAATTCCTAAAACTCTGTCTCTTAAATGTGATGTGATCTTGCACCTCAATTGTAGGAAGATAGCCCGAAGGAAAGTAGCCAAATAAACTCGCGTTAGCCTAGACACCATGAAGATTAGGGAGAACCCCATCCAAATAAGGAAATGAACCATGAGACTAAGGAGACTAGGAGAACTCTTGCAGGAACTATTAGGCAAAGAAGACTCGACAAGAAAACTGTCAAAGTGTTCAAACTCAAGAACAGCAAAGCACAAGACTACCAACAATCCCCTAGAAAGGCTCCCCAATGCTCGAAGTATTGGATAAACCACAAAAGTCCACACAAAGAAATGACCTATAACAGCTGTGGACAATGGGGACACTATGTGAGAAAGTGTCAAACACTACTAAGGATAGGTATCAAGATACCCTATTATAGGTGTAGGGGTATAGGGCATGTAGTGAAGGTCTATCCCACACCACAAGAATTTAGAGCAATACCTTCCAAGAACGACACCTCCTCACCTATAAAAGTCTAAAGGGATACAACCACAAGAACCATGATTCCAACTAGGGATTTCAATCTCACCCAGGAGGAAATTCCTCAAGACCCTAGCATAGTAGTAGGTACTTACCAACCCGACATTGTAACAATCTCCCTTTAAGGAGAGTTAAAACCCCAAATTGTATTCCTACTTCGATAATAAATAAAGAATATCATGATTTCCTAAAAAAAATTATGTCCCCCAATGATGAAGTGATTGTGTGCCTCAACTAACATGAGGAAGGGTCACGGGAAAAAGAAAGATCGAAGGAAGGACCCTGAGAAGCTACAAATGGAAAAGAACAAAGAGACAAGGAGGAATTTTCCTTGGAGGATCACAAGCCATTTAGGTACAAGAAGGGAAGCGTCTCCACAAGAGAAGGCATACCCTAAATGTGGGATGCCGAATGGGATATCTCAGAATAATAAATATAACCCACTTTGGAAAAGTAGAGGAGGAACGGTGCCCCAAGGAGGATATGGAAGTGGTAATAATTGCAAGCGCACTGATTGGTGGCAAGCTAGGCATTTAGAATGAAGTGAACTAAGAGATAACCATCTCAAAACCATTGACAAGGAGAATAATAGGGACGAGGCAGTTAATGGACTAACCCTCATGAGAATTATGGACTTAAAACCCAGAGAAGAAAAGATAAGTGAAAAGGCCAAATGTTGGAAACGAAGGATGAAGGAAATCCTTAAGGAAATTAATGGCCAAAAACGGATTGATGACTGAACTCAAGCAACAAGGAGGATTAACTAAGCATCTTAGAAGGAGGTCAAGAAACCTCAAAATGAAAAGAGATCAAAACTCTTTCCTAATAAAATGAACTTGTAGTGATTACAAGTAGGAATAAGAACCATATATAAAGGATATGCCTGCGAGACCCCTAAACTTAGGGTAAGTAGGGGAGAATGGCATCAAAGGACATCATGGAATTGATTTAAGGATAGATACCCATAAAGACGAATGAAAAAGGGAATCTCGGGGAAAAGAGAAAGAAGCCTACCAAGGAATGGAGCCCTAGAGAGAGGCATAAATATCCCAACGGAGAATTAATGAACCCAATTGAAGTGGAATAGAAGGTAAACTTGCAAATGGAATACAAGTTGGGATAAAGGACCAATTACAAGGGAAGTGTATCCAATGTCCAAGGAGCAAGTTAAACCCTAAGGAATATGTGAGCACTAAGATAGTATTGACTCATGTCATAAAAAGTGGGGATGAATGGCATACCCAAAAAAATAAGGAAGCGAATCCCAAAGGAAGTAGAGCCTTGGGAAATGGTGCACTCCAGTCGAAATGGGATATAAAAGAATAACGACTTACACCAAGACTATTTCTGGTCCATTGCCATTTAATGGAACTTAAGATTGAATGTCTAGGCCTAATGTAAAGGACACGAAATAAGACTCACAAATCGGAGATTCCTCATATAGGAAATCAAGGGCGAAATGGGGAATTTATGTTAGTAAAGGATTGAAGGTGAACAAAAGCACCAATACAAAAGGGTGTAAGGATATGAAGGAAGGAAACCTTCAAGGAATGGACAAGTAAACCATAAGGAATCAACTTGGAATAAAGATCCGTGAAACAGTTACGAGCAAGTAAGGATGGACTAGAGAAAAGAAATCCTTGAGTAACGGACACCATTAGATATGAGGAAGGACATAAGGGAAGAAAAAAATTCCAACATGTCGATAAGTCATGAAGTGATCGGGAAACCCGATGATTGGAATCGGGAAAACCCAATAAGAAAGTTGGTAAGGGACGAGTAGATAAGAAAAATCGACATGATGTCAAAGGTAAAAGCATGATAGGATAATGCTGAAGGTAGTTGAGGAATACTACCAAATAATAAAAATGGACGAAATCATACGACTCCCAAAAGGTTGGAAAGAAAGAACAACCATCAAGAAAATGATATAGAATTATAATGGACAAAGACAAGTTATAGAACATGTCATGCTGTAAGGGACATGTAGGTCCAACAATCCTAGAAAAATATGACTCAAGTAAGAAAGAGTCAGTTAGTTAAGCATGACAAAGTCAAAGATAAAAATTTGGACCGGAGTTGTAAACAAAGGATGGAGGAAGGACCAATATTGGACGAAAAGGGGATAACACCAAAACCAATGAAAATAAGTACGAAATGCTCGGAAGGACACCGAGCTAAGGGTTTCAACGATCAAGAGAATAACTAGACACGGGAACGATTGGGCATTTTGGAACTCTCAATCCTGGAATTATGGACAAAAACCCTCAAGAGTAAGGTTCTTACCCTAAACAACAAGAAGCATTGGATCTAAGAAATTACATGGACACGGGAGTAAGAAAAACCAAAGGGACTAAGTCCAAAGGAGAAAATGAATGATCAAAAGGGAAGGAAAGTCCTCAAGTATGTTGCATGCAAGACTAAGTGAAAGGGGTAAACAAAGCGGTAGTATGTCAATGCAAACCCCAAGTTGACATCAAGGGAAATTATTCCCAATTTAAAGGATACGTAATTTTGTTTTGGGAACAAAACTGGAGGGGAGAGTTGTGAAACCCGTCATCTTGGATCAAGGAAACCATGTAAGAATCAGTCAATTTAATGAGAAAACCTAACCACTTAAGGAACTGAGAATGATAAAGAGGGGTTAAAATGGGAAATTGGAAAATCCCAAGTGACCAAAAAGTAATAAAAATCATAGGAAAGAACCATGAAGTAAATTGCATGGGAAACCAGATTAGAACTAGATTGAACCAGGTTGAATCATGGATGAACCAGTTTCTTAATTCATTTTTTCTAGGTGGCTTGAAAATCTCAATTTGGAAAATTGAGGTCACCATTAGATAAAAAATGAATTTAGATTAATTTGGAAATTTTTAAATTTTGGAAAACCGATCGAATCGGTTGTGAACCAACCAATTTTCATTGTTGAACCTGGTCAGACCGGATCAGTCAAGTCTAGAACAGTGTCGTCTTCTTCCTTGGGATCATAACATTGTTCATCAATGCAAAAAACTATCCATTCCCAATGAAGGAATATTCCCTCTAATTTGGGCATTTTCTGGCGAGGATAAGCTCGACTTGTATGGAAACTAGTAGAGTAGAGGGTCCCCGAGCTACCTATATAAAGAGCTCCCATTCATTCATCCTCCACACACCTCAAATTGCCTCCCTTTCCGAAGTGCTATGTTTTCCGGCAAGGCTCAAACTAGAGCTCTGACTTAGGCTCTTTTCTCAGCCTTGGAAGGCAAACTTGGGTCCTATAGACTCTGAGGGAAGTCAACTATTTGAGAGACTTTGTCGAAATTGTTCTCCCTTGACTATGTGCCATTGCTTAAACTATTTGAGAGACTTTCCTGACAAGAGCTAGAATATATCTAATAGGCCTAGGGCCTAGAATTTGAACTCATAGGGCTCAAGGCCATGTTTTGAAAAATTCATGAAGTTGACCCAAGGCTAGTGGGCACAAGCTGGAGCCCGTAAACAAACATGAATAGGAATAACCATGAAAGATCTCATTAAAAATGGAAATGTTTGTGTGATTCACCACGATACCAAGTTAGGACCGACAAGGCTCGATGGGCTAGTGGTAGTGCGCTAGGACTAGGCAAACAACTATAGGTTGGGTCGAGTGTTGGGGCCATTGGACCGTCGACACCAAAGATAATGGTTATATAAGAAAACTATTTTTTGTGCATGCACTTTGATTCAAGACCAACAAGATGCCCATAAGGGGTAGTGATGGGTTAAAAGGACTGTTGGACGACATGGTGGTGATAAGGGAAAGAGAAGCTACTGTGTTTGGGCTTCCTGTCATACCAGTTAGTCATGAAGCTACTATGTTGGGGCTCCTTGCGCATTAGACTGGGGTGGAGACGGGATGAGGTCTCTATCCTAATACAGACACAAAGAGATGTTGATTCTGAGGGCATGGCACCTGGGGCATCACTCAGGCTAAAGGTAGAAGTCAAGGACTTCTATCATGGTGGACAGTAAAGACGCTCCCATCCATAAGTGGGTGTAGTAGGTGTGATGCATCGACGAACGTGTGTACCCTTTATGATAAAGGGCGTGTGTATGTTTGCTAAATGCTTCCCGAGGTGTAGTGGGTGTGATGCATCGACGAACGTGTGTAGAGTTTATGACAAAGGGCGTGTGTATGTTTGCTAAATGGTTCCCGAGGAAAGGGGGTTTGCTAAAAGAGCTAAGTACACATAATGAATGAAAATGGTAAAAGTAAGGAATTCTAGAAAGGGATGAAAGGCTTTAAAGAAGGATTTATGAAAAAAATTTTAATAAACTTTATATTTTTAAACTCAATCCCATCACTTGCTCACTGAGTTATAGAAATCCACCCCCTTCCTTTAGCCCTTTGAGGAAAGAAGACAAAACCCTCTAAGGATTTTTGGAAGTTGAACAAATATTTAGGTATGCCCTTTTTAAATTATTCAAGTTTTGTTTAATGATATTCTAGGAAACTATGTGAAAATGACATATGACTCCTCGCGTTTTAGAAGGAAGAGAAATCCTTTATATACCAAAGGGAGTGGCGGGTTGCCCACGGGTTTCGAACCAAACCAACTTAGGGTGTTACTGTCACGCCCTAACCTAGTTTGGTCGGATCCCCGTGATCAACCTGCCACTCTCCAGGATTAATTAAGGGTTGCCCCTTGTTTATGAACCATGAAGAGTAAGGCATCCTTTAAACCTACAGCTTTCCTGGAATAGCATAAATCAAAATTGCATAAAATTTTAAATCTATCATACCTGTCTCACAAGCATATTAATTAGTGATCCTTGAGGGTAAGCTTTCCAGGATTTCCTGAATGGGATATAAGGGAGGGGGTGAGTACAACTACTCAGTGAATGAGTTTTCAAAATTTAACTTTTAGGAAAAAGAATTATATTGGAGTGTGCCAGACTCCTTATTTTCTTTCAAAAATCCTTTCATTTCAAATCTCTATTTTCATCACCATTTCTTATTAATCACGGTGTGTCATCACCCAACACACATCCTTCATCATGAAGATCAAAACACACAATCATAGACTAGCCCGTCCACCGAACCCACTTGTGGCGTCGGAGCGACTTTACTGGCCACCTAGATAGAAGCATGTCCACTTCTACCCTTAGAATGAGTGGATTTATATGACATCCGACCCTCAATCCCAAAATCAATTCTCCGTGTCTATATGAGGATAGATACCTGATCCTGACCCCACTCCGGTCTCGTGCGAATGAAGCTATGTCGAGCTTTGTAAGGTCACTTGGTCTGACGAATAGCCCTTATATCCACCAGGTCATCCAAGGCCCTACGACACATCACCACCCCTCTTGGGCATCTTGAAGGTCTCGTTCACACAGTGCATGCACATTTTCATCTCATGCCATATAATTTGTGGAGCCACTGGTCCAATAGCCCCGACCATCAACTTAACCTGCAACTGTTTGTCTTGACTAGTCCAGGGATCTGTCATGTCGCAATACCACTAGTTGACTGAATATGTCGGTCCTGTCTTGGTACCATGGCCAAACAATTCATTTCCTTAAAGTTTTATGGCATATATCTCATGTTTGTTTACGAGAACCTGCTCGTGCCAATTAGCCAATGGCCCACTGTTCAACATTTTAAAAAATCAAGCATATTAGCTCCCAAGTTTCAAAATCGAGGCCCCTGGCCTATAAGAGCTATTTGAGCTCCCATCAAGATGGTCTCCCAAATTGTTTAAGTAGTGGTACACAGTCAGGGGAGAGCACTTCTGACAAAACATATTTTCAACTATCCATCATACCAATCAGGTATAAGGATATCTTCGCTCATAACTGATGAACAGGTTTTCCACTTCCTCCAAAGAAGTTTCATCATACCAACCGGGTATGATCTACTTATAGCCAGTAAGTAGTTTTTCCACGTGATTTTCACATCACCCCTCTTAGTTGTGATGTTTAAAATACCACTAAGTAGTGGGTTTTCAATTCAAGGTACTTACCATCCCTAACCGGGTATGATATAAAATCCCACTCACCCAATCATGCAGTGAAATTCCACTTAGTGGTTTTCGTCCCTAGCAAGTTTAACTTCAGCTGGCATTCCCGATGTCTCATTTTCCTACATGAAATGAACATAGTTGTCCTTAAAGTTATTTTTCTTTAACTTTTAGTCCCTAATGCTGGTTTTTCCTCAAATTGAGTCCCAAAACTTTTAAAATTTATTTTATGACCTAAATTTATTCAAATTCACAAAATGGGGTTTATTTTTCCAAATTTCCAATTTGGTCCCCCAACTTTTCCAAAATTACCATTTTGCCCTTCCTTTACAAAAATGGTAAGATTCTCCCCGAAAATTCTAAAATTCCACAATTGACCCTCTAACATTCTTATCATACTCAATTGATCCTCAATTTTAGAAAATTGCATTTTGGTCCTTCGAATTTTCGAAAATCCCCAATTTCAACTCACTAACACAACCGAATTTGATTCATCAAATTAATAGATCAAACACCTTTAATTATTGAAATTGAAGTTGAATTGAGTTTCTACTTATTCATACATTTTCATAGAACTTTGAATCGTAAGTTTTGACGCCAGAACGAGCTTAAACAGAGCTTCACCGGAAAATAGACTATAGAGAGAGAAAACTTTGATTGCTCACCGATGAGGGCGCGGCGGTCTAAGCTTTCAATTTGGACAGGTAGCTCTCCTCTGAGGTTACTCCTAGGATCAAGAATGACATCAATTGATATCAAATTAGATTAGATTTCTGTCGTTGAATTTCAGTTGACTATCTCTCTAACACTAATCAGAAATTACAGAGGGGAGCCGAATTAGCTTATCTTTCAGTCCTAATTCAGCCGTGGGAGGGCTGAGGAAGTGTTGGGAGGGCTTGGTTTGGCCTAAGGAGGGCCTGAATTGGCCGATTTTGACTTAAATGAAATGGGGCAGCTTCGGTCCGCCGGAGCTTCTCCGGCGACTATCGGAACGAATGGATGTTACCACCATGTAGCTGAATTCTCCTCGGTTCTAAGGAACCCAACCTCACCTTCTTTGGCTCATAAATTACCCTATATCAAAGTTCCGGTTCGAGCTTCATTGGAAAACTTAACAGCTGAGTGAGAGTGAGCTTTTCAGGTGTGGAGTGGTTGAATGAGGAAGGGGTCTTTATATAGGAAACTTGGGGACTTCTTGCCCATCCGATTGGCATCTTAATGGCGGTCATTCATTGCATGAAACTCCCTGGCCGGAGACTTTTTAGCTTCGCCAGTACTGCACGATTTTTCGGTGAGTGAACAATGCTGTCATCTGAAGGATGAAGATGACACTGTTCCGAACTGGACCGCATCGGTCCAAACTGGATTCAAAGCTTAAATCGGTTGATTCACACCCCCCCCCCTCCCCCCACATTTGACTGAATTTTTAAAATCTAAAAATTTCTAAATTTATCTAAATTCATTTTCTATCCATTGGTGGTCTCAAATCTCAAATTTGAATTATTTAAGCCACCTAGAAAAATGTATTTAAAATTATGTTCAATAGTGGTTCAAACTGGTCCAAACTGGTTCAGATTCGGTTCACTAGAATCGATTTGGTTTTTCATCTCCAATTCCTTCTCAAGTCCATTTCCATGACTTTTGGGACTCTTTGGATCACTCAGGATCCATAAATTTCCCAGTTTACCCCTTTCTCTATCGGTTCTGGTTTATGAGTTGACTCGGTTCATAAACCGATTCTATCTGGTTCAGACCCGATTCACTTGAACCGGTCCAGTTTTTCTTTCCAATTCATCCTAAGGTTCTCTTCTAAGATTTATGAACCATTTTGAGTCACATGGTAGTTGTAAATTCTCAATTTGCTCGTTTCCTAATAATCAAGCTTGTAGACCGATTTAGTTTTGAAATTTGAAACTGACCAGTTCTTTCCCCGGTTTTCTCATTATCAAAGGATGGGTTATACATCTCTCCCCTACTTTTAGGGGTTTTGTCCCCAAAACGGTTTACACGTTAAATAATTGAGGGTTATTATCCCTCATCATACACTCAGTTTCCCATGTCTCTTTCTACACGGGTCCATTCTGCCACAACACCTTAACCATAGGAATTTTCTTGTTCCTCAAATTCTCTTCTCTCTAGTCGATGATTCGTACCAGTTCTGTTTGATAGGTCAAGTTCTCTTCTAGTTCCATTGGAGGTTGGTCCAATACATGACTAGGATCATGCTGATATTTTCGAAGCACTATGATGTGGAATACATCTTGTATTCTCTGTAGATCAGGAGGTAGTTCCAATTTATATGCTACCGATCCTATCCTTAAAATGATGGGATATGGACTGATATATCTTGGTTTCAACTTTCCTCTTTGTTGAAACCTAAGTATTCCCCTCTAGGGGGACACTTTAAGGAACACTTGATCTCCTACCTCGAACTCCAGATCTTTTTGTCGATTGTCCGCGTAACTCTTTTGCTTGTCCTATGCGGTCTTAAGACGACTCCTTATTAATTTTATCTTCTTGGTGGCATCCTCAATTAGTTCTACCCTTTCTATTTTCCTTTCTCCCACTTCTTCCCAAAATAGAGTGGTACGACATGGTCGTCCATAAAGGGTCTCATAGGGAGCCATCTGAATACTGGCCTGATAACTATTATTGTAAGTGAATTCCATCAGACACAAGTATTCCTCCTAGTTTTTATTCATGATAAGTACGCATGCTCTTAGCATGTCTTCTAAGATTTGGATGGTTCACTCCGTCTAACCATCTGTCTGTGGATGAAATGCCGTGCTCATATGAAGTTTAGTCTCCGTGGCATTTTGTAAACTTGGCGAAAACCTAGAGGTAAATCTCGGATCTCTATATGATACTATACTCACCGGGACACCATTAAGTCTTATGATTTCCTTTATGTATAGGACGACCAGCTGTTCTATCGTGTCCGTCACTTTTATAGGAAGGAAATTTGCTGATTTGGTCAATCTATCCACTATGGCCCAAATCGCATCTCAGCACTTTTTGGTCACCGGTAGGCCCGTGACGAAGTCAATGGTGATGTGTTCCCATTTCCACTCCAAAAATGGTAAGGGTTGTAGTAGTCCTGACAGTTTCTAATGTTCTGCTTTTATCTGTTGACAGGACAAACATTGAGCTACATATTCTGCAATGTCCCTCTTCATACCCTTCCACCAATATCCTTGTTTGAGGGTTTGGTACATCTTAGTACTACCCGGATGCATAGCATACATCGAATCATGTGCCTCTTCTAGAATTAATCTTTTCAACTCCTTATCTTGAGGCACACAAACTCTACCCTTATAGGTTAGTACTCCCTCACCTCGCACGTCGTAGTCCAATTTCCTTTCTCTATTTACCAGATCCAAATAAGACTGGAGTATCAGTCCTTTGTTGAGCCTTAATATGCTTGATTAGACTAGGTCTTACAGCCACATTAGCCACAAAGCATTTTTCCTACTTGTCTATCCTCAGATCTACCTCCATCCTTCCTAATTGTTGTAACAAGGGTAGGTAACTTGTCTTTACTTGTACCGCCTCAGTTTGATACTTGCAACTTAAGGCATCTACTACCACATTAGCCTTTTCAGGGTGATATTCTATAGATACGATATGCCCTAAGAATCCTACCTCCTACAGCCATAACTCACACTTGGAAAACTTTGCATATAATTAGTTTTCCTTCAATATTTCCAATGTAGTTGCCAAATGCTCTTCATATTCCGACCTGGTTCTAAGTATCTAAGGATGTAATCTATAAATACTATCACGAACTTGTCCAAATGAGCTTGGAACATGCAGTTTATTAAGTCCATGAAGGCTACAGGGGCATTCGTCAATGCAAACGGCATCACTCTGAACTCGTAGTGTCCATATCTAGATCTAAATGTCATCTTAGGGATGTCCTCTTCTCTAATCCTGAGTTGATGACAGCCCGACCGAAGATCTATTTTAGAGAAGTAAGCTGCTACATTTAATTGGTCAAACAAATCATCTATCCTTAGGAGTAGGTATCGATTCTTGATGCTGACTTGGTTCAGCTTTCTATAGTCGATGCACAGCCTCATGCATCCATCCTTTTTCTTTACGAATAGAACAGGAGCACCCCACGGAGACTGACTTGTATGTATGAAATTTTTCTCCAATAATTCGTCCAGTTGTTCCTTTAATTCTTTAAGCTTTGCTAGACCCATGCGATATGGGGCCTAGGATATGGGTTTGTTCCTGGGGTTATTTCTATGGTGAACTCCACTTGTCGACTTGGAGGTAGTCCGGTAGCTCTTTTGGAAAAACCTCTAGATAATATCTGACTACCATAATTGTACTTCATTTCTCTTGGAGGTATAGAAGGTTATCGTCTTCTTCCTACAATCCATCTTTGCTAGATAGTTACTCAGCCAGTCCATTCTCAGGATTACTACCACCTTTTCTAGGGTAAAGGAATCAAGTCAGCTTCCAATTAGATTCCTCCAATTTTTATCTCGCATCCCTTTAATTGTTTATTCCTGTTTAAACCTTCTCCCAAAGGTGTAAGGATATTAAGGCTTTGTACTAGTGGGGTGAGCTCTAGGGGTACTTTCGAAACCAACTCTTCTTCGATGAATGATCTTTCTGCTCCAGAGTCAAAGAGGGCATAGACTTGTTGTTCCCATAGCTATATATACCATGATTTAAGAAACATATGGTTTATAAAGAATTCCCTTTATTAGATCAAAAGATGTTCAGTTTACATGATTCCCTTTAACTAATTTGTAGGGTTTTGGGATGTACCCACTACAGTGCTAGGGTCTCCTCTAACCTCCTCCTGAGTGAGGTTGTATACTCTAGCTGGTACTGTAGTGTCTGGCATGGGGTTTCTGGAATTCCCTTGAGGTGGTCCAAGAGTGTTCCTCTATCTATTCTCCCTAAGGGTGAGACAATCTCTCACAAAGTTCCCCGATTGCCCGCATGCAAATCAGGTAAGGCATGCTCCCTCATGGTTCCTCTGACACTTAGTACAACATTGGTTTCCTTGGGGTAAGGTAGGGATTACTCTGGGAGGTGGTGGCATGTCTCTTCTCTTTTGGACAATTGTTCTGTTTCCCTATCTTAGAGCGTTAGGTTCCTTCCACCCTCCCTAACGGTTTAGACCTTTATCCACTTTTTTGGCCATCTGTTCTATTTGACGACGTCAGGTCTGCACTAGTCGCACACATTCGTGAGCCATGTTGATTACGGCTACCAGGTCTGTGGTGCGTCCCAATACCCCCATACGGTCTCTAATGTCCATATTAAGACCATCCACAAATCTCTAACATATGTTTGCTGGCCCAGCTAGGCCAGGGGCAAAGGGTCTTAACTCGTTGAACTTTGTCTCGTATTCTGCTATAGAATTAAGCCCTTGTCGTAGCCGGATAAATTCGTGCTTCTTCTCGTTTATCAAATGGGGTGCCAAATACTCCTCTGAGTACCTCTCCTCAAATTATTCCCTATTGGGGATGGTGGTATGTAGGTTTCGTACATTGTCCCACCATCGTTTAGTGCATCCCTCTAGGAAAAACTCTGTCAGGGTCACCATATTCTCTAATAGTATCCTAATAATTCCCATCAATATCTTGATGTTGGCTAGCCAGTCCATGGCAGCTCCCACATCTTTTTCTCCAATGAAAGAATTACATCCTAGTTGGCAGAGAGTCTTGAGATTTCTAAGAATGTCTATTGGAGCGGGGTGGTTGACAGGAGGAGGGTGAGATTGCATCTCCTCTAGCTCAACCCGAGAATTGGTGCCTGCCTCGGGGACGAGGTTAGGTTGTCCAAATACACGAGTGAACACTTCATATAATCTTTGGTGATCCCTACTGAGTCCAGGAGGAGTTGTCTGGGCTTCTCTAGGAGTTTCTACAAGTAGGTATGGTTGAGCAATGTTGGAGGCGGCAACTCTAGTTCTCTTGGTTCCTTTCTTCGGAGCCATTTTCTGTAAATTTTAAATAAATTCTATTAGTTCCTATGTTTTCTTGTCTTGATTATTTATTCAAGGAAACAAGCTTTGATACCACTTAAGTTGTCACACCCCGACCCGGTTTGGTCGGATCCCCATGATCAACCTGCAACTCTTCCGGTTTAATTAAGGGTTGCCCCTTATTTATAAAGTATGAAGAGTAAAGCGTCTTTTAAACTTGCACCTTTCCTAGAATAGCATAAATCAAAATTGCATAAAATTTTAAATCTATCATACCTGTCTCACAAGCGTATTAATTAGTGGTCCTTGAGGGTAGGCTTTCTGGGATTTCCTAAAAGCGATATAGGGGAGGGGGTGAGTACAACTACTCAGTGAATGGGTTTTCAAAATTTAACTTTTTGGAAAACGATTTGTATTGGAGAGTGTCAGACTCCTTATTTTCTTTCAAAAATCCTTTCATTCCAAATCTTTGTTTTCATCACCATTTCTTATTAATCATGGTGTGTCATCACCCAACACACATCCTTTATCATGAAGGTCAAAACACACAATCGCATGCCAGCCTGTCCACTAAACCCACTTGTGGTGTCGGAGTGACTTTATTGGCCACCTAGATAGAAGCACGTCCACTTCTACCTTGAGAATGAGTGGATGTATGCAACATCTGACCCATAATCTCGAAATCAATTCTCTATATCCTTATGAGGATAGAGACCTCATCCCGACCCCACCCCGATCTCGTGCGCATGAAGCTACGTCAAGCTTCGCAAGGTCACCTGGTCCGACGAACTGCCCTTATATCCACCAGGTCGTGCAAGGCCCTAGGACACATCACTACCCCTCTTAGGCGTCTTGAAGGTCCCACACACACAGTGCATGCACAATCAGTATTTTCATTGCACGTCTTATATTCTGTGGTGCCACTGGTCCAACGGCCCCGACCATCAACTCAACCTACAGCTGTTTGTCTTCACTAGTCCGGGTACCTGTCATGTTGCACCACCACTAGTTGACTGAATATGTCGGTCCTATCTTGGTACCATGGCCAAACAATTCATTTCCTTAAAGTTTTATGGAATATATCTAATGTTTGTTTATGAGCTCCTGGTCGTGCTAATTGGCCTATGGCCCACTATTCGAGATTTTCAAAATCGGGCATATTTGCCCCCAAGTTTCAAAATAGAGGCCCCCAGCCTATAAGAGCTATTTGAGCTCCCGTCAAGAAAATCCCCCAAATTGTTTAAGCAGTGGCACACAGTCAGGGGAGAGCACTTCTGACAAAACATATTTTCAACTATCCATCATACCAACCGGGTATAAGGATATCTCCGCTCATAACCGATGAATGGGTTTTCCACTTCCTCCGAGGAAGTTTCATCATACCAACTGGGTATAATCTACTTACAGCCGATAAGTAGTTTTTCCGTGTGATTTTCACATCACTCCTCTAAGTTTTGATGTTTAAAATACCACTAAGTAGTGGGTTTTCATGTGGTACTTATCATCCCCAACCGGGTATGATATAAAATCTCACTCACCCAATCGTGCAGTGAAATTCCACTTAGTCGGTTTCCATCCCTAGCAAATTTAACTTCTGCTGGCATTCCCGATGTCTCATTTTTCTACACGAAATGAACATAGTTGTTCATTATTCTTTGGCCTAATAGCCTTCATTTATTCTAAATAAATGAGAAAACCAAACTTTCTATTTATTTGCAATTAGGTTACTAAAGTTATTTTTCTTTAACTTTGAGTCCCTAATGCCGGTTTTTCCTCAAATTGAGTCCCCAAACTTTTAAAATTTATCTTAGAACCTCAATTTATTCAAATTCACAAAAAGGGGTTTCATTTCCCAAATTTCCAATTTGGTCCCCTAACTTTTCCAAAATTACCATTTTGCCCTTCCTTTACAAAAATGGTAAGTTTCTCCCCAAAAATTATAAAATTCTTCAATTAGCCCTCTAACATTCTTATCATACCCAATTGACCCTCAATTTTATAAAATTGCATTTTGGTCCTTCAAATTTTTGAAAATCCTCAATTTCCCCAATATTTCCCCAATTTCAAATCACTAACACAACCGAATTTGATTTAATCAAATTAACAGATCAAACACTTCTAATTATTGAAATTGAAGTTGAAATTGAGTTTCTACTTATTCATACGATTCCATAGAACTTTGAATTGTAAGTTTTGACGCTGGAATGAGCTTAAATGGAGTTTCGCCAAAAAATAGTTTGTAGAGAGAGAAAGCTTTGATTGTTCACCGGTGTGGGCGCGGCAGTATGAGCTTTCAATCTGGACAGGTAGCTCTCCTCCTAAGTTTACTCGTAGGATCAAGAATGTCATCAATTAATGTCAAATTGAATTAGAATTCTATCATTGAAATTTGGCCGACTCTCTCTCTAACACTGATCGGAAATTGTAGAGGGGAGCCGAATAGGCTTACCTTTAGGTCCTAATTCTGCCGTGGGAGGGCTGATGAAGTATTGGGAGGGCTTCGTTTCGCCTGAGGAGTCCTCAAATTGGCTGATTTCAACTCAGCCAAAATAGGGCAGCTTCGGTCCGCCGTAGTTGCTTGACCATTCGATCACGTCAGCACTTCTCCGGCAACTCTCAGAACGAATGGATATTACCATCGTGTAGCTGACTTCTCCCCGGTTCTAAGGAACTTGACCTCACCTTATTTGGCTAAAAAATGACCGTATATCGGAGCTCTGGTTTGAGCTTCGCCAGAAAACTAAGCAACTGAGAGAGAGTGAGCTTTTTAAGTGTAGAGAGGGTGAATGAGGAGGGGGTCTTTATATAGGAAGCTCGGGGACTTCTTGATCGTCAGATTGGCGCCTTAATGGAGGTCGTTCAATGCCTGAAACTCCCTGTCCGGAGACTTTTCAGCTTATTCAGCGCTGCGCGATTTTTCAACGAGTGAACAATGTTGTCATCTGAAGGAAGAAGATGACACTGTTTTGAACTGGACTGGACCGGTCCGAACCAGGTTCAAAGATTAAACCGGCCGGTTCATCCCCCATTCGACTGAATTTTTCAAATCTAAAATTTTATAAATTCATTTTCTATCCATTGGTGGCCTTAAATCTCAAATTTAAATTATTTAAGCCACCTAGAAAATTGAATTTAAAATCCAGTTCAATAGTGGTTCAAACTGGTCCAAACCGTTTCGCATCCAGTTCATCAGAACCAGTTTGGTCATTCATCTCCAATTCCTTCAAAAGTCCATTTCCATGACTTTTATGACTCTTTGGGTCACTTGGGATCCATAAATTTCCCAGTTTACCCCTTTCTCTATCGGTTCCGGTACATGAGTTGACTCGGTTCATAAACCAGTTCTATTTGGTTTGGACCCGATGCACTTGAACCGGTCCGGCTTTTCTTCCCAATTTGTCATAAGGTTCTCTTCTAAGATTTATCAACCATTTTGAGTCACATGGGAGTTGTAAATTCTCAATTTGCTCGTTTCCTAATAATCGAGCTTGTAGACCGATTCAGTTTTGTAATTTGAAACTGACCGGTTCTTTCCCCAGTTTTCTCATTATCAAAGGACGGGGTTTACAGTGACACATCTAGTATGGGGTAGTATTGGTTATAAGGGCTACTTGACAGCAAGGTTGGAATAAGGGATGCTATGCTAGGCTTGTATGTCTTGGATCTCTAGGAGATTCATGCGCATTGAGACCAAGGAACAAAGGAGAGAGGTCTCATCCATCAATAGTGAACAACTCTCATTTCCGAAAGTATGGGGGTTAAGGATCAATGCTCACACAAATGAATGGTCGAGGTTGTGTCCTCGCACCAATGTGGTAGAGATTGTAGCATCTCAATAAGGTGGACAATAAAGGAGCTATGACCTACAAGTCTGATAAACCAAGGTTGTACCCTCACATAGTTTGTTCTGGGAATCATTGATCCCTTTAATGAGAAAGGGTGTGTTTGTTTGTGTGTCTAATAAAACCGATGGAAATTTTACCATAAACAAACCATAAAAATTTCTCTCGGTTATGAAGGAACCTATTTTTGCTTAAGAGACACAAGTCGTGAAAGTCCCTTTAATGAGAAAGTGTGAATGATGTTTGTGTGATACAAACTTCTTAGAAGTTTTACCATAAACAAATCCTAAAAGTTCTTTCTGGTAGTATGGAACTCATTTTTTTTGGTGAGATACAAGTAGTGAATTTAAAACTTGTGAAATATTTTTCAGTGATAAAACAAGTCATAGCTTGTTTAATTGATGACTTAAAACCCTTGGTTTCTAAAGGAAATGAAATCCTTAAATCTTTTGAGAATGTGTTGAATTATGGACAGGAATTCATGATGTTAGTAAACCCTACTCACTGAATTGTAGACTCACCCCCTCCCTTGTCCCTCTTAGGGCATAAAATGTCAAGGATAACATTAGAAGATGAACTACCAAATCGGTACGTCGATTCCTTTTACATATTTATGTACAACACTATATACATTCCAACATATTTTGGAAAACATAATCTAATGCATTGTTTTCCTCATTGTCTTGAGCCTTGCTTTTGTCAATACTGTGATAACGGAGGTGGCCTCTATTATAGTATTAGAAGGAGTGGTGGGTTGTTCACAGGGTTCTGTCCAAATAGGGTCAGAGTGTGAAATTTAATGGTTGTTGGAGTTAAGGCATCCGTTTGGCCTTTCATCTACTGACTAATGAGAGGTTGAAGATGCCACTGTGCGCATGCATGCGAGCTTCGCACGTGTGAAATGCCATGTGCCATACTGTGATTAGCTAGCATTATTGATGTAGCGTCCTTCTCAACATCCGAGTCATTTGTTGACTAGATAAGTGGTGACCTCCCATTGGTCACTCTGCTGACGTGGCAATTGGTTGAATCTATGCGTTCATTGACCATGCCACATGGCATCCACTGACTGTATGATTTAAATTCATTTGTTTTCCCACTTGACATATTATCACACCCCGACCCGATTTAGTCAAAACATAGTGAACAACCTGCCACTCCTTTCGGTAAATAAAAAAATGGGTAACCATCACTATGGTATCAAAAGGAGTTAGGCGTGACTTGAAAATATTTCAAAATATATTTAAGGAAATAGGTTTCGATAAAACATACCAGAATATGATTATTGCATAAGGCTTATTGAGGAGTTAAATTTTCACCTGCATTCCTCTTTGTATTTTTCTTCAAAGTGCATAAGGAAGGGGTGAGTTTTACAACTCAATAAGTAGGTTATATCAGACATCATGACTTCATGTCCATAATTCCATATGTACTTAAGCAAACTTTTTCCTTTTTGAAAATTTGATAGACTAGCCACTACTTGTCTTATCTTTCATAAAATGGTTTCTAGCAAGTTTCATATCTTATTTCATTAAGATAAGGGTAGGTACTTTCATAGATGGAGGGATTTAGTTAATTAGACTTACCATGGGTTGTTTCACACAACAAATAAACAACCTTTATATATAAAGGGATCAAGCAGTCGTAGAATACACCCTTAGAGGAAACAACCATGATCTGTTCTACTAGTGTCCCGAAGCATCTTTACTATCCACCCTGGTGAGAGGCCAAAACCTCCACCATATTGTCTATGTGAGCACCTTGGCCGAACCCCCAGACTTATCAATACTTCGATCCCCAATTGTAGGGGTGAGACCTCATTCTTCTATCCCCTCGATCTCAATGCGTAAGAAGCTCCCATAGCTTCAAAACATACTAGAACAATGTTTTTGCCCTTGTGCCAACCTTGTTGTCCAACATCCCTTAGAACCAACTCTAACCCATACTAGGAGCCTCTTGGTTCTACACGGTTGCAATCACATACAAGTATATTTTGATTTAAGACCTTTATCTTTGCACTACTTGCCCAACTGGCTGCAACCTAGCCTTAGCAAGCATTGTCTAATTGTGATAATTTCTTACATGTTCTTAAAACAAACTTATTTATGGGATTGAACCTGTTTCAATTGGCCTTGGGCCCAATTGTATGAGTTTTCAAAACATGGCATTGGGCCCACATCACTTCAAAAACTATGGCCATGGGCCCACTTACACAAAACTAGATCTAGCCCACCATTGTCGACCATGGGCCTTACTCATATGGTGTATTGACGGTCATGCCTCGACCCAGTTTGGTCGAATCCCTATGATCAACCCGCTGCACCCTTAGTTTAAGAGGGGTTCCCTCTTCTTTTATTTAAGAGGAGCTAGGCGTAAATTCAAACCTTGTTCCCTATAATAGAATAAATCAATCTAATGCAAACTTAAAAGGAACTTTAAGCATACCTGATGGAGGGTGTCTTTAGCTCTCTTAGCCCATCTCCTTGCCTCTGGAAGCATTTAGCAAACAACACATGCCCTTCATCAGGAAGGGTACACACATTCGCAGGTATAGCCTGTCCACTGCATCCACTTGGGATCAGAGCGTTTTTACCATCCACCAAGATAGAAGTCCATCCACTTCTACCTTGGGTCTAAGTGAATGTCCTAGAGATCCGACCCTCATACCCGTAATTCACTTCATGTCCATGTGAGGATGGAGACCTCATCTCAACCCCACCTCGGTCCCATGCGTGAGAAGCTTACATAGCTTCAAGACTGATTGGCACGACGATTTGCCCTTACCTCCACCATGTCGTCCAGTAGCCCTTAGGAACCATCACTATACCCTAGGGCATCTTGATGGACCCGTACCACAAGTGCATGCACAAACAAGAGTTTTTTTTCATATCATAGCCATCATCTTTGGTGCTAACAGTCTAACGGCCCTAACGCTCAACCTGACCTATAGCTGTTTGTCTAAGCTGGTCCGTCAACGTTGCCCTGACGCACTGCCACCAGTCCATCGAGTAATGTTAGTCTTGACTTGATACCGTGGCAAAATCACACAATCAATTTCAATAGAAATTTTCATGGCTCTTCTTAATCAAGTTTGTTTACGAGCTCCAGCTCGTGTCCACTAGTCGTGGGCCCACTGCACATGTTTTTCCAAAACTGGGCATTTAGCCCTATGAGTTCAAAAACTGAGGCCCCTGGCCTTCTGAGTTGTTCTAACTCCCATCAAGAAGGTTTTTCAAATGTTTTAAGCATTGGCACACAGTCAGTGGAGAACACTTCTGAAAAAAATTTACTTTTTAACTCATCACACCAACCGGGTTTGATGATATCTCCGCTTACAACCAATAGGCGGGTTTCTCCTTTCCTCGTGGAACTAATCATACCAATCGGATATGATTATCTCTATTTACAACCAATAAGTAGGTTTTCTTTCCAAATAAGTGAACTCATCATCCCAACTAGTGTGATGTATAAAATTTAGACTCACCAGGGGTTTTTCATTTCTAAAGTGCTCACCATCCCAACCAGGTATGATGTATAATTAAGCCCACTCACCTAGTGACTGTGATGCGTTCGTCCCTAGTCAGCTTACAAATCCACGCAAGCTTTCTCTACTAGCATTATGGTCACACGTGTTCCCACATGATTTGGGTATCATCATCAATGAGGGTTTGGCATAATAGCCTTCGTTTTCTCACGTATGTGATACAAGGCCCAAATTTATGATTTATTGCACTTAGATCCATAAAGTTCACTCCTTTTGACTTTAGGTCCCTTGTGTTAAATTTTCCTCAAATTAAGTCCCGAGGACTTCCAATATCCTCCTTGGGCCCTTAATTTACTTTAAATTGGGTAAGGGACTTAGGCTTCCCAAATTTCTAATTTGCTACCTAATTTTCCAAAAATTACGGTTTTTGTCCTACTTTCCAAAAATAGCAATTTGGCCCCAAATATTTCAAAAATTGACTAATTGGTCCCCCAACATCTTTCTCATTGCCGATTGGCCTTTAATTTTGAGAAATTGCATAGAGGTCCCTCAATTTTTCGAAATCCCCAATTTCCCCCAATTCCTCCCCTTCAAACTAATAGAATTTGATTTCTTCAAATTGGCCATTCAAACGGGGTTAATTTGTCAAATTGAAGGTATGGATTAGCTCCTACACTTCCATACGATTCAATTGAGCTTTGAATTGCATTATTTGAGTCCAAAATGAGTTCAAATGGAGCTTCGCCGAAAAACTATTCGTAGAGAGAGAAAGCTTCAAAAGCTTACTGTCGAGGTGCAGCGGTCCGAGCTTTCAATCTGGGGAGGTAGATCTTGTCTTAAGGTTGCTTTTAATATCAAGAATTGTTACAATTGAAGTCCAATTGAGGGTGAATTTAATAAGTGAAATTCGGTACTTTCTCTCTCTAACACCAATCATCAATGATTGAGGAGGGCCGGATTGGCTTACCTTTTAGCTCTGTAGAGACCTTGTGAGGGCCGTGGGGGTGTTGGGGAGGCTTGGTTTGGTAGGAGGAGGGCTGAGTTTAGCCAAATTTAGCTCAGCCAAAATAGGGCTGCTTCGGTTCATTGGAGCTGCTTCATTGTTTGATTCCGTCGGCGCTTCTCCTGCAGTCCTCGAGTCGAAAGGAGGTTGCTATCAGGTTGTTGACTTCCCCTGGAGTCTATAGGACCCAACCTTGCCTTCTGAGGCTATGAAAATTGCCCAAGTCGAAGCTCTAGTTTGAGCTTCACCGGAAAATGGAGCATTTGAGAGTGAATTGCAATTTGTGGTGTGTGGAGGATGAATGGAGATGAGCTATTTATATAGGGAGCTTGGGGACCCTCTTCCTGACCACTTTCCATTTTGGTCGAGCTTATCCTTACCCAAAAATGGCCTTACCGAAGCGGTTACACCTTTGTTGGATAAGGAAGTTTTCTACATTAATAAATAGTGTTGTCATCGTGAGGTCGATGACACTGTTTCGCACTGGACCGGTCTGATCCGACCGGGTTAAATGGCAAAAATCAGTCATTTTAGGACCAATTCGACCGGTTTTCTTAAATCTAAAAATTTCTAAATTCATTTCCTATCCAATGTTGGCTTCCATTTCCCAATTTGATCATTTTTAAGCCACCACGAAAAATGAATTTAGAATCCAGTTCATATATGGTTCAAATCGGTTCAATTTGGTTCAATTTCGGTTCACCCTAAACCAGTCTGGTTTTCTCTTCCCATTTATTTTAAGGTTCTTTTCCATGATTTTTATGACTCTTTGAATCACTTGGGATTTTCCAATTTCCCATTTTACCATTTATTTACCGTTTTAGGTTCGTTAATCGGCTCAGTCATCTATTTTGAATTGACTGGTTCTTTTCCAGGTTTTTCTTATGTTAATCATCATATTAACATACTTAATGCTTTCTTGAAAAAAAATAATCCCAAAATATTTAAGCAGTTTCACACAATAAGGGATTATATTTCTAGAAATCTATTTTCAAAGTAAAGCATGATTATATGTATGTGCATAATTGCTCTAATCGGTCCTGATGTCATAAGTCACACTCACCTGTATTTCATAACTCATTTGTCCCGGATGAATTTCTGATGTTTTTGGATCGTGTAGCGGTTGTAGGTAGAGGTCTCATTTTTGTAACTACAATATTACGAATAATGAATTATTAAATATCCAAATTTTTTCACTTAGATCCCTAAATTTTCTCTTAGTTACATAGAAGTCCCTAGGTTTATTTGATTGGTAATTAACTCTAAATTAATTACCAAAATTCCTATTATTACTTTATATAATTTTATTCAAAAATAAAATTATTTAAATTGCAATTAAATAATTATAATTACTTTTAATTGTAATTAAATTCCCCAAAATTATTTTTAATTGCATTTAAGTCCCTAATTTCTTCTTAATAACCATTGACACTTAATTGAGTTGTTGTTCATGCTTGGTCAAAAAATTGAGTTGTTCTTCTTATTCAGGCTATCGAGGGATGAGGAAAATGGATGGAGAGGAGCCCTTTTATATAGGGAGCTCGGGGACACTTGGCCCTACCAGTTTCTAAATTAGTCGAGTCAATCTTCTTCGTAATTGGCATTGTCGAAGTGAATATTCGCTCCCCGAAAATGGAAAGGAATTATTCCATTTTTTTCATTCTATAAATAGTTTTTTCATCTAAAGGTACAAGATGACATTATGTGCTCATGTGTGAGCTTCATATGTGCGGTTTGCCATGTGTCACATTGTGATTAGCTAGCATCACTAGCGTGGCTTCTCACTTAGTGTCCAAATCACCATTTGACTCATTGACCATACATGTGACAGCCTCTCATTGGTCACCCATGTCAATGTGGCTACTAACAAAATTTTTGCCTCCATTGATTAAGACATGTGGCATCCTTTGATTAGCTGAATTAAATTTAGCATTCTTCCCATCAGATGCATTGTGCCAATGCCATGTGTCAGCCTCTATTGGTTGTGACCATCTGACATGGCTTTGCCACTTGTCAACCTCCTATTGTCCGACCATTCTCTACCATCCTAATTGACCGATGACATGGCACCTTTGTAATGTGTCAACACCTCATTGGTTGGCATAATCAACAATGTTGATAATGACAATGTGTCAACTTTTCAAAATCCCTATGATTACTTTATATGTAATTTCACCCTCTATATATTTTATCCAAAAATAAAATTATTTAAATTACAATTAAATCCTTATAATTATTTTTAATTGCAATTATATTCCTCAAAATTATTTTTAATTACATTTAAGTCCCTAATTTCTTCTTAATAACTAATTGACACTACATTGATGTTAATTTCATAAAAATCCCCAAATTTCTGAAGGTCCCCAATTTGTCCAATTTTGTCAAAATTTACATTTTAGCTCTGAATTCTTGGTTCATTAAATTGAGAGCTAAAATAATATTAATTTTCTCTTACCATGCAACTAATCATCTCATCCATCACTCATTCTTAGAATAGAAGTGGACGTACTTCTATCTAGGTGGTCGGACATAGAGAATTGATTTCAGGATTGAGGGTTCATTGGACGTGCTGGCCTTTAAATATATGTTTAACCTTCATGATGAAGGATGTGTGTTGGGTGATGACACACCGTAGTTAATAAGAAATGGTGGTAAAAACTAAGTTATGAAATGAAAGAATTTTTAAAAGAAAGTAGTCTGTCACACTACAATACAATTCTTTTGCCTAAAAGATAAAATTGTTGAAAACTCATTCACTGAGTAGTCATACTCACCCCCTCCCATATATCCCTTTTAAGAATTTTCAGAAAGCTTACCCTTAAAGACCATCAACTAGGATGCTTGTGAGACAAGTATGATGAAAAGGTGCAGGTTTAAAGGACGCCTTACTCTTTACGGTATATAATAAGAGGAAACCCTTTAATAAACCGATAGAATGGTGGGTTAATCACGGGGATCCGATCAAACCAGGTCAGGGCATGACAGGAGCAGTTGAGAGAGAGTGACCTTTTTATGTGTTAAGAGGATGAATGGGGAGGGGGTCTTTATATAGGAAGCTCGGGGGCTTCTTGGTCGTCTGATTGGCACCATTATGACTGACATTCATGGCTGGAAACGTATTGAATGGAGAACATCATAAGATTTTAATGACTTCAATTGACCCAAAATCGAGCTTAAACAGAGCTTTGTTGGAAAAAATTTCTCTCAAGAGAAATCTCCATTTACTTATGAGTGAATGGATGAATACTGGAACTCTAAGTATGGGTGGCTAGTGCTCATCAAGGGGGTCCTTCTAGGATCAAATTTTGCATCAATTCGCTAACTGGGCAAGGAGAATTTCATTAGCAAAATTTCTAACATTTTTGCTCTGTAAATTCATTGTTCCCACGAAGAGTGGCGGAATTTACTTACCACTAAGGTTCAGGGAGGTTGGGGGTTGGTCGGGGAGAGCCGTGGGAGGGTCGGCCTTCTCTCAAGAGGTCGGGGTGATTGAAATTTAGCTCAAACATTTCACCTCAAATTTCAACGTCTTAGTGAGTGTATTATGCAGCCTCACTAGAGCTTCTCTGGTGACCTTCAAGCTGAATGAAGTATGCAACAAGGTAGAGGACTCTCTCATTATTCTAGGGAACCTGAATTTGCCTTCGGAGGTGGGGAAAATTGCCCAAGTAGGAGCTCTGGTTCACACTTGGTCAAAAAAAGGAGTTGTTCTTCTTATTCGGGCTGTCGAGGGATGAGGAAGATGGATGGAGAGGAGCCCTTTATATAGGGAGCTCGGGGACCCTTGGCTTTGTCGGTTTCCAAATTGGCCGAGCCTATCTTCTCCGAAATTGCCATTGTTAGAGTGAATATTCGCTCACCGTAAATGGAAAGGAATTATTCCATTTTCCATTCTATAAACAGTGTTGTCATCTAAAGGTTCAAGATGGCACTGTGCGCACGCGCTTGAGCTTCACACATACTGTTTGTCGTGTGTCATGTTGTGATTAGCTAGTGTCACTAACGTGGCTTCTCACTTAGTGTCCAAGTCAATCGTTGACTCGTTGACCATACACGTGACAGCCTCTCATTGGTCACCCACGTTGATGTGGCTACTAACCAAATTTTTTCCACCATTGATTATGACATGTGGCATCCTCTTATTAGCTTAATTAAATTTGGCATTTTCCCACCAGATCTACTGTAACAATGCCACGTGTGAGCCTCTAATTGGTTGGGAGCGTCCGACATGGCTTTGCCCCATGTCAACCTCTTATTGTTCGACCATTCTCTAACATCCTAATTGACTAATGACGTGCCACATTTGCAATGTGTCAACACCTCATTGGTCGGCCTTGTTAATGAGGCTCCTCCTCAGTTGATCGTTGACAGGGGACATGTGTCACTCTTCCATTGTTCAATCATAGGTAATGTGGTTTTTCTTCATCTGACCATTGATCAGGCACACATGTCATGCTCTGATTGTTCAATGCTTCCACACAATGACCAGTTGACTAGGCATGCTTCACCACACATCGAGCACTGATTGGTCCCACATGCTAATTGAGCACCGATCAGGCAGGTGGTCCGATGTCCAGTTCGGTCGAACTGAGTTTATTGATCTGAAATTGAAAATCATTTGGTTCAGGTCCTATTTGACCAGTTTTCTAAAATTTTAAAAATTTTAAATTTTTCTAAATTCATTTTCTACATAATAGTGACTTCAATTTCCCAAATTTATGTTTTTAAGACACCTAGAAAGATGAATCTTTGAACTAGTTCCTTCCAATTCAGTCCGGTTCAACCCAATTCAAGTTTAGTTCACTCTGAACCGGTCTAGTGTTCACATCCAATTCACTTAATGGTTATTTTCCATGGCTATTGGATCCTCATTGACCACTTAGAATTTTTTAAATTCCCGTTTTCACTCTTCTTTGCTATTTTCGGGTCACTTTGATCCTCAGTTTTCTCTCAAAAATTTTTTATTCTCATTTCATGATTCTTATATTTAGAGAATGGGGTTTACACATATTGTATCAATGTCATGTGTCCTCCTTTGATTGGTTGTGTACATCCAATGTGGCCTTGCCACATGTCAACTCCTAATTAGTTGCCATATGTCAGCCCCTCATTTGTCAGTGTTACTAATGAGTATACGTGTCATGCTCCCATTGGCCAGTTTATGTTGATGTGAATTTTCTTCATCTAATTGTTGACCAAGTACACGTGTCACGCTATGATTATTTAGTGCTTTTAGACGCTGACCTAGAGAGTAATGATGTGTTCTTTACCACATGAAGTGTGTGATCACTGTGTACTCACCCAACAAGTAGCCCTTTGATCGGTTGGATTGTTGATCGATTCGTTTGGATTAGATTCAGTGACCCAAAATAAAAAATCGTCTAGTTCAGGCCTGATTCGATTAGTTTTCTAAAAATTAAAAATTTCTTTCAAAATTTTCCGGTTCTTAGTTTTAGCCTTCTTGTTTTTGAAAAATGGGCTTTACTATATGTCTCCTGCACTAGCAAAGTTTGGAGCAAATAGGTGTAGCTCATTAATCTTATTCTCATTCTCATTCACAGTACCTGAGATATGTTGGAGTTTGTAGTACTCCAACATCTTCTCATTCACTAGGTACTTCTCCCTGTACTTCCGCTCAACGTCTTCCCTAGTTGGTGGGGTGGAAGATATTGCTTAGGTGTTCTCCCATCATCAACTCGCATGATTTTTTATTTTGTCTAATTGGCACCTTCATAATTGTCAGGCCTGAATCTGACCATGACTACCTTTTGTCTAATTGGCACCTTCATAATTGTCATGTGCTTTTATGTGTTTCATAGCCACTCCATTGCTACGTAGGCATTCTTTCCATCATTGAAGCTCTTGCAGCCCAATAGTTGAAGTCACTTTAGGCACTTCGGTATGTCAAAGTATTACATACCTATTGCTTCTTGGTGAGGTATATTCCCTACATTAGGTCTCACTATTGTTTCTCCTACAAGAGGTACTCCTTTGGCCTCTCATGCTACTACATTATCCCTAGTTTGTGGGGGCATATTACTAACTTTTACGTATTTGAAATACGCCTCCATGCACTCCTTGTATGCTTCCCATTCCCCTGGGTTCCTTGGATGCTAGAGAGGTTCCTCTATTCCAAAATCACTTCATCCAGTCCTTGTTGCTTGACTTCTGGTTCCTTGTACCAGATCCTGCACCGATCTTTCAATGTCGGTCTCCATAGGTTGTATTTCAGCAATTTTTTAGGGATGTCAAACTTCTCTCCTAGGGCTCAATACTACAAGAGTTTCCCTCTTGTTTGTATTTCTTAGTATTAACTTCCCATACGTAAGTTGTTATACTACTATACACAGGATTTTTCAACTAATTTTATCCCCCATTTTGCCCAATTTCCCCAAACCTTCCTTTCATTTTCCTGGTTTTTGAAAGTTAGGCCATGATACCACTTGATGCTATCATGCCCTGTACTGATTTCCCGGGTCGGATACACGTGACAACCTGCCACATCCTCCCGATACTACCATAGTGTGTATCATCACTAAAGTAGCATCGATAGGACCAAGGCTCATAATATAAAACACACATCAATTTGCATTGGTAATTTAAAACTTTTTACAAATGGTCTACTTCTCGTAATTATAATTGTTTAACCCTAGGGAAAGCAGTGACTTAATGGAAAATATGTGTCCCTTCCTTTTGAGGTTCTCTTCCTCGATCTCTAGCTCTACCGAATCTAATTCCTGGTGTATAGGATCTTCCTCTTCTTCTTCGTTCTTCCCTAACACCTGGAAAATGTGTTGGGGGAGGGGGTGAGACCATGCTTAGCGAATGAGAGGACCGCTCATCGGGTCTTTCATGGCTCATTGACGCCTCAACTCAAATCATTTATAAGCCTAAAAAATTTCCTTTCTTTGAAGTGTTTTTCATAAAAACTATCTTGGGGTCTTTTCTCCAATCTGGATCTCTTTCCAAAAACACTTATCTATGATGGTTGCTTTTGGAATCCTCATGCTGCAGTTTACTTAGCCTCAACATGGGGCTTTCGGATGTAGTTGGGCAGAAACTCTTCCCCCATTAACCGACCTTGTGTCGTTTGGGATGTCTCTCATTTATTTGTCTCATTTAGGAAGATTTCGCATCTGATTCATCTCTAAGTCCAAAGGATTTTTGTCACACCACGACCCAGCTCGGTCAGATCACTATGAGCAACCCGCCACTCCTTTGGTTTATGAAGGATCACCCCTTCTTAAGACTAAGAGGAGTCACACGTAATTTCCAAACTTATTCCCTAGAATAGCATTGTACAAAACTAAAGAAATCTTAAAAGAACTTTAAGCATACCTGACTTAGGGTTCATCATCGTGGGATCTCTATGTATAGTCTTCTTTTTTCCTGAAAAATGGTTAAAGGCAGGGAGTGAGTTTCTACAACTCAGTGAGCGGGTGTTGGGAGTGAGTTCTAAAAATAGTTTACAAACCATTTCATCAATTCTTCTTCAAAGACTTTCATCCTTTTCCAAAAATCCTTTATTATTATGTGTGTTTAGCTCTTTTTAACACTTCCTCTTGCTTGGAAGGTGTTTGGCATACATACACACGTCCTTTATCATAAAGGGTACACACATTTGCAGGGCAGTCCTAGACTGCACCCACTTGGGGATTAGTGCGACTTTGCTGTCGACCCTGATAGAAGTTCAACCACTTCTACCTTGAGTCTGAGTGACGCCCAAGCGCCCGACCCTTAGACATGAAATCACTTTGTGTCCATATGAGGATGGAGACATCATCCAGCCCACTCGCCCCAGTCTCATGCGAAAGATGCCTAGACACATTAGCTTCATGACTAACTGGTATGATAAACTGCCCTTATCGCCACCAGATCATCCAGTAGTCCCTGGAACCCATCACTACTCCTTACGAGCATCTCGATGAACCTGAACCAAAATGCATGCACAAACATTAATTTTTCACATAATGGCCATAATCTTTGGTGTTGACGATCCAACGGACCCGACACTCAACTTGGCCTATAGTTGTTTGCCTGACCGGTCCATTGACATGGTCCTAGCACACTACCACTAGCCCATCGAACCTTCCATTCTTGGTACCATGGCAAATCACACAAAATTTCTAGTTTTAATGAGAGTTTTCATGGCTCTTTTACTCATGTTTGTCTACGGGCTCCAGCTCGTGCCCACTAGCCTTGGGCACACTTCACGAGTTTTCAAAACTAGGCCTTGAGCCCTATAAGTTCAAAAAATGAGGCATTCGCCCTGTTGAAGCTGTCTCACCTCTCGTTAGAAAAGTCTCCCAAATGATTTAAACATTTGCACATAGTCAAAGGAGAACATTTCTGACAAAATGGTTTTTAGCTCAAAGTACTCATCATATCAACCAGGTATGATGATAGAGATAGGTCCACTCACAAGTGGATTTTTATTTCAAAAGTTGTACTCATCACCCCAATCGAGTATAATGTAAATATGCCGACTCACATGTAGATTTTCATTTTTAAATTGTGCTCATCATCCCAACTAGTATGATGTGTAAAATTCCCACTCATAACCGGTAAGTAGGTTTTTAACTTTAAAATGGTGTTCACCACCCCAATCGGGTATGATGTATAAAAGGTCTCACTCATAAGTAGATTTAAATTATTCTCATCATCCCAACCGGTATGATGTGTAAAATTCCCAATCACCCGATTATTGTGACGTGTTCATCCCCAATCAGTTTTTCCAAGTCCAGGCTATGCTCCCTTTTTTCTCTCTTACTGGTCGAACGTGTCCCTACACGATTTGAACAACCTTATAAGAAAGGGTTCAGCATGAAAGCCTTCTTGTTTTCACATATTGGAAACTAGGCCCAAATCTTGGTTTTATTGCACTTAGATCCCTAAACTTCATACTTCTTGACTTTAGGTCCCTAGTGTTCAATTTTCCCCCAATCATGTCCGAAGGATTTCCAATATTCTCCTTAGGCCCTTAATTTTCTTGAAATTGTAAATAGGGCTCAAATTTTCCAAATTTCCAAATTGGTCCCTAATTTTTCTAAAATTACCATTTTGCCCTTAACTTTTCAAAAATGGCCAATTGGACCCAATTCTTTCGAAAACTAACCAATTAGTCCTCCAACATCTTTGTCATTTCCAATTGACCTTCAATATTTGAGAAATTGTATAGAGGTCCTTCACTTTTTCGAAATCCCCAATTTCCCCCAAATTTTAGCCCAATTTTCTCCCCTTTCTACTGACCGAATTTGATTTCTTTGAATTGTTAGTTCAAATAGGGTTAATTTCTCAAATTGGTGGCGTAAGTCGGTTTCTATGCTTCCATACAATCTAATTGAGCTTTTAATTGTAGGATTTGGGTCCGAAACGAGCTCAAACGAAGCTTCATGGGAAAATTGGACATAAAGAGAGAAAGCTTCGAAAGTTTGTCATCGAAGGTGTGACAATCCAAGTTCGTTGACTGGGCATCCATTGGACATTGATCAATCCAGTCCGGCCGAGTTCGGTGACCCAAAAACAAAAACTGGTCGGTTAGGCCTGATTCGACCGTTTTTCTAAAAATAAAAAATTTATAAATTAATCTTATTTATTTTTTATCTAATGGTGGCCATAATTTTCCAAATTGATATTTTTATACCACATAGAAAAATGAATTTAGAAATCGGTTCATTGTAGTTCAATCTTCTTTGATCCGATTCTAGTTTAGTTCACCCTGAACCGGTCCAAATTTCTCATCCAATTTGGCTCATGGTTCTTCCCCATGATTTTTATGAATTTTTGGTCAATTGGGATTTTCAAATTTCTCACTTTAACCCCTTCTTTACCATTTTTTATTCATTAAACGGTTCAGTTTTCTCATGTCAGTTACCGGTTCTTTTCTTAGTTTCCTTGGTTTAAGAGGACGGGTTTCACAACTATCCCCTCCTTTTAGGAGTTTTGTCCCCAAAATTTAATCATTTGCCCTTTTCATCATTCATGAGTACTCTTGAGATTAAATCGAGATCCGAATTGGTAACCTCTCATTTTGGTTACCCCCTTTCACCCAATTTCGTAGGCCATGTACTTAAGGAATTTCCTTCCCTTCGAATTGTTCATTTATTCTCCTATATTTTGTCCCATTGACTTGTGTAGCCCTCGTGTCCCAGTAATTTATGAGATCCAATGGTTCCTGCCTTATAGAGTAAGATGATTTCTCTTTAGGGTCTTCATTTACTTCACCGGATTGGGTGTTCCATAATTGTCCGACTTTCTCTATTTCTATTTATTATCATTGATCATCGAAGATCTTTAACTTCACGTATTTTCGAGGGTTTCGTCCCAACCTCTCGGGTTTTTAGTGTTATTCCCCTTTTTTGTCGCATATTAGTCCTTCCTTTATCCTTTATTTACCACAACATCGGTCCACCCAACTACTTTTATGGGATTGCATCAGGTTTACATACTTGACACTTTCCTACTAAGTCACGTTTCCTTAGGACTATTGGACTTGCATAACCCTTGTAGTAAGACATGTTCTAGAACTTGTCTTTTCCATTACAATTCTAGATCATCACTTGATGACGGCTTAGGCCTTTCCAAACTTTTTGGAGTCACCAGGCTTCGCTCCTTCTTATCATTCAGTAGTGTTCCTCCACTACCTTTGGTGTTATCCAGACAACCCCTTTACCTTGATGTTATGCTTTTCGGTGGCATTTGGTTCTCCTTATTTATTCGTTCTTCCCCATCTTCCTTATTAGGTTTTCTTGGTTCTAACCATCAGGTTTCCTATCCACTTATGGATGTGCTGACTTGCTTGTGGTTTTTCTCCCTTTTGTTCCTTCTCCATGTCCAGTGGCATCTTACATAAGGATTCTCCCTTCTCCATACCACTTATGACCCTGTTGTAGTTCCTTATTTCGAGTTGATCTCTTTATGGTCCACCTATCGATTCCTTAGCTAGGGAAATTCCCTTTTTATAGTCCCATTCCCTACAATCTCTTCCAACATAGGGACTTCCACCTTGGGAGTTTCATGTTCAACCTTCTTACTATTCTCTGAAGCTTTCTCCCCCTTTCTTACACTCTTATATCGGTGTACTTGCCCGCCTTTAATCCTTCATTGTCTCGCAATTCCCATTACGTCCTTTATTCCCCATTTGAGGGGTTCCTAATTATCGGGTTTTGTCCCGTGTACTCCACATTATGTCAACCCATCCAATCATGGTTCTCTCGAGTGGTCTTGAGTTGTATACATCCTTCTGGGACTCCTTTCCTTAATACACCCCTCCTCCCTTCTTCGATTTTATAGATACCAACCCTAGAACAACTTGTTGTTGCATTCCATGTTTACCCTTTCTTAGGAAATCCTGTGTGTACTTCCTCTGTACCCTACCCTAGTCCTTAGTGGTACTTCTTTTGAGTTGACCTTCTTAGGGAGAGTGCTCAGATCCTCTATGCTTCGATATTTCTTAACCCCTTTGTGAAGGGTTCACTTAATCCTTTTCGCGGTTTGGGTTTGGTCTCTAATCCTTTTCATCATTGTATTCCTTATTATGGATATTCCTCCTATTTACCCTTTCCTTGGGTTTACCTTACTCCTTGGACCCTCGAGGATTTGCTTCCCTTGTACTTGGTCTTTTCTACCTTAGCTTACACCCCGTCTGTGAGCTTTGTTGGATATCCAAATCCTTATCGTGCTCCCCCACTCACTTTCTTATCCAATTTTGTCCCTATATGGTTTGAGCATTCTCGTAAGGAAATGTTCGGCATGAAAGGCCTCTGATTTCCATGTAATTGTAACTAGGCCCCAACTTTTGTGTTATTACAATTAGGTCCCTAAAGTTCATAATCTTTGAATTTAGGTCCCTAATGCTTAATTTTTTTTATTAAGTCCCATGGATTTCAAATATCCCTCTTGGGTCCTTAATTTTTCTAAAAATCAAATCCCAATTTTTCTAAAAATGACCAATTGGCTCTCCAAGTTCATCTTCTTTTCCAATTGACCATCAATTTTAGAAAAATTGCACAAAGGTCCTTCAATGTTAATTTTTTAAATTTCCAAATTTTCCCCAAAATTTTCCTGCAATTCATCCTTTCCATTGACCCAAAGTTAATCACATCAAATTTTCATGATAATTATTCCCTATCATGGTGCTAATCGATTTCCTCACTTCCCTACGATCAGACCAAACTTTAAATCACCATTTTTTGGTTCGAAATGAGCTTAAATAGAGCCTCACCGGAAAATAGGAAGTAGAGAGAGAAAGCTTCAAGATATCACTGTTAGAGTTGTAGAGTTTTGAGAATTCAATTTAGAATGAAAGCTCTCATCTATAGGGTCATTTTAGGATCAAGAGCCGCTACAATTCATGTTATGAGCAATGGGAATTTGGTTAGTGAAATTTGGACAGCTTCTCTCTCTAGAATCAAACTATTTCGACGAGGGAGGACCAAATTGACTTACTCACTTGTTTTAGGAGGTCGAGTGTAGGATGGAGAGACTAGAGTAAGGTTCGGCTTGGCCGTAAGAGGTCAGAATTGGATGAATTTAGATTTGATAGAACAAGGCAGCTTCAAGTCCTATAAAGCAGCTTCACTGTTTGGACTCGTTGGAGGTTCTTCGGTGGTCCTTAGGCAGAATTGAGGGTGTCATTAGGTGGCAGACTTCCTCTGGAGTCTATAGGACCCGAATTCACCTTCTAAGGTAGAAAGAAGTGCCCAAGTCAGAGCTCTGGTTCGAGCTTCGTCGGGAAATGGAACACTTCTTCTTATTCATGTGTTTGAGGTGTGAGGAGAATTAATGTAGGGGATCTCTTTATATAGGGAGCTCGGGGACCCTTGGTGTTACCAGTTTCAATATTTGTGGGGCTTATCCTCATTAGAAAATGGCATAATCGGAGGGAATATTCCCTTACATGAAATGGAAGGTGGAATCCTTCCATGAATAGTGATGCCATCCTAAGGAATAAGATGACACTGTTCGTTGACTGGTTAGACCGTTCACCCGAAATCGTAAATCGGTCGGTTCAAGCCTAATTCGACCAATTTTCCAAGAATTCAAAATTTCTAAATTAATCTAAATTCATATACTATTTAATGGTGGCCTTAATTTTCCAAATTAAAAAATTTAACACACCTAAAAAATAAATTATTGAACTGGTTCATCACGGTTAAATGTGATTCGATCCGATTTAGCTTCAGTTCACCTTGAACCGATCTAGTTTTTACATCCAATTCATTCCCTGGTTCTTCTTCATGATTTTTAGAATTTCTTGGATACTTGGGATTTTCCAAATCCTTGTTTTAACCCATCTTTAACATTTTTGGTGCATTTTATGGGCTTGGTTTTTTTCATGAAAATACTAGTTTTTTTTCCCGATTTCCTTGGTCCGAGAGTATAAGTTTCACAATCTTGTTAACACTTGTCTTTCCGGGGCTTCTAGAATTTCCAAACCATCCATTTGGACCTCTCAAGTTTCCTTGAGTTTCATTTTGGTCCCCGATAGCTATAAAACAATTTTAAGCCATATTTCTTACTATTTGCCGAATAGTCTCTATGTTTGGGCAAAAATACCATTTTGCCCTTTTCCTAATAACTTATGTTGTGGGACTCATTTGCCCCACATATTTGTCATTTAGTCCATAAACTTTCTCAAATTATGTTTAGGACCTTGGACTATCCAAAAGTTACCTTTTGGCCGCACAAATACACTTATTTTTACTTAGTCCTTAACTTTGTTGTTATTGCATATAGGTCTATAGACCTACCAAAACATGCAAACCTAATCTTCTGACTTCGCCAAACTTTCCCATCACCCCAAAACTTTATTTAGTCTCTTAGGAAGATCTCACAAAAATCCCATTCACTTTTGGGTTGCCTAACTTTCACTTATTTGCATTCTAGTCTCCGACCTTAGACCCATGACACAAGTATCTCCAAACATTTCCAAATAAAGTGTCAAGGTCCCCCTAGACTCCTTCTAGGCCATTGTAAACTTAGTTTGGTTGTAGCCAGCTGAAGTTTTTTGATCAAGCTTCATCGTAAATATAAACCTCGTCCCTTAAAGACAAGGAAATCGGGGAATGAACCGGTTAACTCAATTGAGAAAACTTAACCAGTTCATGAAACCCAACTGTTAGAGAAAGAGTAAAATGGGAAATTTACAAATCTTGAGTGATCGAAAGAGTCATAAAAGTCATGGAAAAGGACTTTGGGATGAATTGGAAGAGAAAACCAAACAAGTTCAGGTGAACTGGACCTAAACCGTATTGAACCGGTTTGAACCTCTATTGAACTAGTTTTTAAATTTATTTTTCTGGGTGGCTTAAAAAATTCCAATTGGAATAATGTCGTCTTCTTCCTCCAGACGATGGCAAAGTTCACTCGCTGAAATAGTGTCATCTCCATTCAGGGAGTTTTAGGCCATGAATTATCGCCATAAAGGTGCCAATCGAACGGCCAAAGAGTCCTAGAGCTCCCTATATAAAGAGCTCATCTCCATTCCTTCTCCTCACACCTGAAAACTTCTCTCTCCCTCTACTGCTCCAATTTCTAATGAAGTACGAACTAGAGCTCCAACATTGGGGTTTTTCTAAGCTAAAGAAGGCGAGGTCACATTCCATAGACTCAGGGAGGTGTCAGTTACCGGATAGTGGTCACCATTAGATCCGAGGATCACCGAAAAAGCGTCGGCATAATCAAATAGTGAAGCAGCTCTGGCGGACCGAAGTTGCGTTATTTTGATCGAGCTGAAAACGGCCAAATTGAGCCCTCCTCAGGCCAAACCAAGCTCTCCCAACACTTCAACAACCCTTATGTGATAGAATTAGAGCTGAAAGGTAAGCTAATTTGCCTCCCCCTCTGGGAATTCTGACCGGCGTTAGAGAGAGAAATAGCGAAATTTCACTAACCAAATTCACACTCGATTCGACATGAATTGTTGCAAATCTTGATCCTAGGAGGATTCTTAGGACAAGAGCTATAGTCCCCGATCGAAAGCTCAAACCGTTGCACCTCTGACAGTAAGCTTTCGAAGCTTTCTCTCTCTAAGTTCAGTTTTCCAATAAAGCTCCATTTGAGCCCAATTCGGACCCAAATGACACGATTCAAAGCTTCATTGAATCATGTGAAAGTGTAGAACTGATCCATACCTTCAATTAGATCAATTAACCTTGATTGAATGGCCAATTTATTGAAATCAAATTTGACTGGTGTGAAAGGGTAAATATTGGGGAAAGTTTTGGGGAAATTTGGGAATTTCGTAAAAATTAAGGGACCAAAGTGCAATTTCACAAAATTGAGAGCCAAATGGCCATAAAAAGGATGTTGGAGGACCAATTGGTGGATTTTCTAAAATAATTGGGGTCAAATTGCCATTTTTGTAAAGTATGGGCAAATGATAATTTTTGAAAAAGTTTGGGACAAAATTAGAAATTTAGGAAATTTGAACCCTTTTGTGTTTGTGAATAAATTAAGAACCCAAAGTGAATTTGAGAAGTTTCGGAACTCTATTTGGGGAAAAGTAGCACCAGTTACCTAAAGTTAAGGAAAAAGAAATTTAGGGACATAAATGCAAATAATTAAAAAGTTTGGGCATTTTGTTCATACGTGAGAAATTACGATATTATGCTAAATGTTAATAAAAAAGGATGTCCAAATCGCGTATAGGAAAACGAAGGACCGAAACGCTAGCAAGGATAAGCTTGCGTGGAGGCAAAAAGCCGATTAAGAGGAAAAATACCGCGAATATCGAGTGAGTGGGTTTATTCACATCATACCCGATTGAAATGATGAGCAAATCGAATATGAAAAACCACTTCTATGTGGAATTTTGACATCACACCTGATTGGAGTGATGTGAGAACTAAATAGAAAAACTATTTACCAATTGTAAGTAGATCATACCTAGTTGGTATTATAAACTTCTTAGAATGAAGTAGAAAACCCGCTTACCGGTTGTAAGTGGAGATGCCATCACACTCGGTTGGTGTGATGGATGAGTTGAAAAGTTATATTGTCAAAAGTATTATCCCCTAACTGTATGCCAATGCTTAAAAGTTTTGGATGACCTTTTTTACGAGAGCTGGAATAGCTCAGATAGGCTAGAGGTCTCAGTTTTGGAACTTGGGGCTAAATGCCCAGTTTTGAAAATCAAGTACAGTGGGCCCAAGGCCAGTTGGCTCGAGCTAGAGCTCGTAAACAAACATAATTATAAGCCATGAAATGTCTTAATAAATGATTGATGTGAGTTGGCCTTGGTACCAAGACAAGACCGATATACACAATGGACTAGCGGCAGTGCGATAGGACCAGGTCGACGGACCGATCTAGACAAATAGTTGTAGGTCGAGTTTAGGGTTGGGGTCGTTGGACTAATGGCACCAAATATAAATGGATTTATGGAAAACTTTGTTTGTGCATGCACTTGAGTTTCAGGACCATTAAGATGCCCAAGAGGGGTAGTAATTCATCCTAGGGGCTACTAAACGACATGATGTAAATAAGAGCAGTTTGTCATGCCAGTAGTTGGGGAAGCTCAACGTAGCTTCATACGCATGAGACCAAGGTGGGGTCGGGATGAGGTCTCTATCCTCATACTGACACAGAGTTGTTTGAGGGTTTGAGGGTTTGATGTTGCGAACATCCACTCATTCCCATACTAAAAGTGGACGGGCTTCTATCTAGGTGGCCGGTAAAGTCGAGCTGCCCTACGAATGATTCCTTTATATGAAGGGTGTGTATTGATTATTAAACACACTGATTGTGGATAATTAAGAAAATAGTTTTGAATAACCAAGAATTTAAGGGAAAGAATATTTTTGAAAGGAAATAAGGAGTATGGCACACTCTGATTAAAAATCTTTTGAATACTCTATCCCATCACCCATTCACTAAGTTGTCAAACTCACCCCCTCCCTTTACCCATTTCAAGTAATCAGGGGAAAACCTACCTAAATACATTCCGATAGTTGAACCTACAAGACAGGTATATAAGGTTAATATTTTAGTTTTGATTTATGTTATTTCAGGAAACGTATGGGTAAAAAGGACGCCTTACTCCTCACGGTTTAGAGAAGGGGAAAACCCTTAATAAATCGGGAGAGTGGCGGGTTGATCACGAGGATCCGACAAAACCGGGTCGGAGCATGACAACTTGAGTGGTATCAAACAATGTTTTCTCAAATACATTATCAAGACTATATAACAGTAACTAAGAGAAAGTTTCAAAATCTTCAAAATGCTCACATGAGAGGAATCAAGAAAACTAGGACTGATTCTACTCAACACCCTATCCTCATGGGAAGACAACCCTAGAAGTTTCCTAATGTCCGAGACATAGTAGAAGCCCCAAAGAAACAAATGGGGAAGTATCCAATACCACTAAGGAGTATGGGGCAAAGATATGTTAGGGTCATAGTCATGTGTACGAAAGGAACCAAGCTTGAAGCTAGGATTACAAACAAGGGCGTATAACCTTACTAAGAAGGATGCTTATCAAGAACCTCGTAGCTCCCTATATATTTTGTGACCACCTTTTTGTAATAGGGCTAAAACCCCAACATTTTGTACTCCTCTATTAATGAAATACTCAAAATTCCTAAAATCATGTGATCTTCTAGAATGATGGCCCCAAGGAAAGTAACCAAACAAAACTACACTACCATAGAAACTAGGGAAAAATCCCATCCTAAATAAGGAAAATGAATCTACCAATTAAGAAATCTAGGAGAACTCTTAGAATGACTCTTTAGCAAGGAAGACTCAACAAGAAAACTCTCAAGGTGTTTAGACTCAAGGACAGCGAAACACCAAACTACCAGCAACCCTAGAATGGCCCCACAATGCTCGAAGTTAGGGAGAAACCACAACGGTCCACGCCTAGGAATAACATATTACAAGTGTGAACGATGGGAACCCTACGTGAAGAAGTGTCTAACCCTACTAAGGACAAGTACCAAGATAATTGGTTATAGGTGTATAGGGATAAAAAAGATAAAGAAGGATTGTCCCACACCCCATAAATTTAGGGCAATACCTCCTAAAAAGTCACGAAAGATAGGAAGAACTGGTGACCAAAACTATGGAGTAGGTTAAGTAAGTGGGTAGCAAAGAGGTTAAGAAATGGCGAGGTAAAGTGAAATTTAAACTTCTTCCTAAGAAGGTCAAATAGATTGGAATACTACAAGAATAAAGGTAAGGTACATGGGAGGTACACCTAGAACCCCCTTAGAAAGGGGCAAACACGGAAAATGTCCTCCGAAAATTCCAAGGTATGATACAATAAGAGTGAAGAAAAGAAGAAATGCACTACGAAAATGAACTCTTGAAGGATGTATATGACTAAGTACCCCTTGAAGGGATCATTGATTGGCAGATGGATATAACGTAGAGTGTAAGGAACCAACCCATCGTTAGGAACATCTTGAAGGAAGGATGTATCAGAGACCAAGTATGACCTGCTTTGGAAGAACAAAAGAGCTAAATAACGATTCTAGGAGAACCTAGTTGAAAGAAACATCTAGTAATAATGAGATGGTCAAGGAGAATAAACAATACTTTGAGAAGGGCTGGAAAGTAGTAAAGACTACACTCTATGAAAAATGATAGGATGGGCATGAAGGGCGAGTGAATTCTAGATACAGCTGCCCAAACAGTTAGACAAAAAAAATAGAAGGAATGAGGCAGTTAACAAACTGGCATTTAGGAGAACCATGGATTTAAACCCTAGCAAAAAAGAGAGAAGTGAAAAGGCCAAATATTGTAAAAGAAAAATGAAGGAAATCCTTAAAAAGATCAATGGCCAAAAATGGATTAACGACAAAACTCAAGTCATGAGAAGGTTAAGTAAGCCTCTCACAAGGTGAACAAAAGACTTTGAAATAAGGGGGGTTGGAAAGCCTCCCTGAGGAAATAAATTGGTAATGGGTTACAAGTGGGGATGAGGATAGGATATAAAAAATGTGCCCACAAGATTTCAAGAGTAAGGGTAAACAAGAGAAAACGACATCAAAGGATGTCATTTGAGGGTAGATATTCCCTATGGCAAATAAAAAAGGAATTCTAGGAGAAAGGGGAAGACTCCTACTAAGGAAGGGAAGTCTAAAAAGGCATATGTATTCCAACTGATAGGTAATAGAGATAAGGAGATGAACTTGCAAATAAAGCACATGCTGAGGTGAAAGAACCAAGGGAAGCATACTAGGAGAGCCTAAGAAATGAGTTAAACCCAAGGAAATGGTAAGTAGGAAGTTAGCATCAAAAAATGTTGTGAAGAGTAAAAATGAGTGAACTACCCATAATAAGCAAATAAGGGAAAGAACATTCGATAAATATTGGGAAAGTAAGCTCTCCAAATAAGAAGTGGTTAAGGGGGAAACCACAAATAGTAATACGGGTCGTAGTCCACACGCGTATAATGGAGCTTAAAGAGTGGACGATTGAGAATAGGGTGGAGTACACGAAATAAGACCAATAATTAGAAATTATTCAGATAAGGAATAAGCAATGAAATGGAATTTTAAAACAAGTAAGGATTTATAGTGGGCAAATGCCTAAACATAGAAGGAGGTGTAAGAAAATGAAGTAAGAAATTTTCAAGTAATGGTAAAAAGGTTGAGCATGTAGCTCTTAAGGTTAAAAATATGTACTTTGAGAAATATATTAGAGAATGAAACCGTAAGAAGGGAACTACTCAAATAAAATAATCAACACATAAACCAAAAGGGATTAACTCGAAATAATAAATCGTGAAATGGTCACGAGCAAGTAACAGTGTATTAAGGAAAAACAAAGTCCTTGAATAAAAGACATCGTTAAAGAAGAGAAAGGACATAATAAGGGAAGAATCCTCGCATGTCGGTAAGTAATCGGGAAACCTAATGATTGAAATTGGAAAGACCCAATAAAAAAGTTGAGAAAGTACGAGTAGGTAAGAGAAATCGACACGGTTATGTGAGACAAGACGTCAAAGGCAAGATGGATGAGTGGATAACGATAAAGGTAGTCGAGGAATACTACCAAACGAAAAGAGACATAAAGTTATACGATCCTTGAAAGGTTGGAAAGATTAGAACAACCCTCAAGGAAGTATTGTATAAATCTAATAGACAAAAACAGGTTCTAAAAAATGTAATGACTATAAGGGGTATGTAAGCCCAACAGTCCAAAGGAAAATATGACTCGAGTAAGAAATAGTTAGTTAGTAAGCATGATAAGATCAAATATAAAATTTGGACCGAAGTTGTAATAAACAACGGATGAGGGAAGGGTCAAAATAAGACAAAAAGGTGATAACACTGAAACTCGTGAAAGCAAATATGTTTTGAATACTCTATCCCAACACTTATTTACTAAGTTGTCGAACTCACCCACTCCCTTTACCCATTTCAAGTAACCGAGTGAAAACATACATAAAAATCTTCTGATAACTGAACCTGCAAGATAGGTATGTAAGGTTAACATATTTAATTTTGATTTATGTTCTTCTAAGAAAGGTACAGGTAAAAATGACGTATTACTCCTCACGGTTTAGAAAATGGGAAAACTCTTAATAAACCGGGAAAGTGGTGAGTTGATCACGGAGATCTAAGCAAACTAGGTCAGAGCATGACAGTAAACTTAATAGAAAATGAGTAATAGTGAGATTAAGGTCTGGAACTCATGAGGGATGGCACGTCAATCGTCGATGCTAGTGAGGTTGGAACGTTGACTACTCAACGAGTTTGTGCCCACTTAAATCACCTAATTTGTAGTATGTTGCTCCTACAATGTCCATTTTAGTTAGCTCGCCCACTTAACCTAAAAATTGGAAATTAAATGATTTAATTCTCCTTACATACTTACTTAAATCAAGCAAGGTCAATGGTTACAGAAAACTAGAAATCTGAGGAGTTTTTTGAATTTTTCTCAGTTATTGAGGGTTATTGAGGCCATCGAAATTGGCACTCGAAGTAATTACTCTATTTCCAATAGTCGGAGCTCCGATATTGTGCAATCATACTAACACCGATAGATTAAGAGTTGAGGATCAAAAGAGATAGCATGAAAAATTGCATGTTGCTTAATGTAGGAAAATCTTAATTTAGATTAACACGTTGTTCAATGTAGGAAAATTACAAAAAAAATTATTAGTATTTTATTTTGCATCCCAATTTAAAAAATTAGTATTTAAACGAGAACGAACTCAATCAAATCATATTTGATTGGACTCGCATTAGTATGATTGAAGTTTAAAAATCTGTCTTGAGTATGGATCATTGACCCCAAATTTGAGATATAAATTTGGGGTCAGGGATTGGATTTGACTTGGACCCAACCTAGACCAGACCCTGTTGAATTGAGTCTGAGTTAAGGTCCTATTTTTCAGACTCGATTATCACATCCAGAACCAAGCACTTGGATCCATCATCAGGTCCAAGTGAGTCCAGGTACAGTGAATCCACCTGCAATATTGACAACCCTACTTTTGACTTTAATAAATACATTAGCAAATCTTTATGTTGATGTTAGGAAAGGATACTAATGAAGTAGTTTTTTTTACAAATTTATCTGATCATATCAATCATATTATTAGTTGCAAACCATATGTTTAAAATTTGTTTTGATAATGATTAATGAATAAAATATAAAGTTGTCAAAACTGCATGTTTCACATTCAAGCATTAATTATAATAAATATAGCATGAAGAATTCATGTGCATAACAGACAGTAGAGATGAGACAATAATTGAAAACGAATGTAGTTGAATATGTTTAAAAGTAAATAAAACAAAAGAAATCAATGTAGTGCCAGTAAATGCATCAGGATGTCTCTCAGTCCCAATAATCATAGTCTTAGAACTAAAGCCAGATGAGTTTTTTTTTCTTGACAAGCTCAAGACTGGGAAATTTTAATTTCCAACAAAATCAGAAAGCTAGATGCGGTTAAGGGAGTCACTGAAAGAAGTTTATTTGAGCTTAATGTTTTGGTAATTGAAGATTCAGATAATTTGTAGAAACTTGGTCAACACAAGTCTAACCTGGTTGGCTTACTTATAATAGGTAATAGAAGGAACACAAAATCAGACAAGAAGCCTGCTTGTAGTCAAAAACAGTGTTTTCCACCATGAAGAATAATTATAAATTTAGCATGAAGAATTCATCTGCATAATTTGAGATAATAACATAAGTGTGACAATACGAGCAAAGGAATGTAGCTGAACTTAAAACTATGTTTTTTTCCATGATAAGTTCAATCAAACATCCACTAACCTTTTGTTAGAAAACTTACCCGGTGAGTGGAATGAGACACTTCCCTCTGATCCCGTTATTTCCCTGGCATGTGGATGCCTTGGACGATAAGGTTGAGGTGCCTCTGACCACACAATTCCCTTGACCTGTCTATTCCTTGGATATGCAGGTTAAGGAGCATAGACTTCTTCGTTCTTGCAGAAGAATATCCAATACTGAAAATATTTCTTCAGATTGGGGATGAGAATTGTCTGCAGAAACAAAAATGTGAGTCCTGTTGTCAATCTCGATCCAGCTATGCCCCCGTACCTTTTGAAGCCCTTTTTCCTTCATCAGATGCCGAACTCTGTGGACCCCACTCCATTGGCCAGCACCAGCATGTACATTTGATAACAATACATAATACCCAGAATTTTCTGGGTCCAAGTCAAAGAGACGCCTTGAAGCTATCTCTGCGAGTTCCACATTGCTGTGAACCCTACATGCTCCCAAGAGAGTCCCCCAAACACCTGCATCTGGGGTAAAGGGCATGCCCTTTATTGTCTTGAAGGCTTGTTCCAAACGACCTACACGTCCAAACAAGTCTACTATACATGCATAATGCTCCATTCTAGGCAGAATTCTATAATTGTCCTTCATGGAATAGAAATATTGAATCCCTTGATCAATCTCCCCCGCATGACAGCATGCCGATATTATTGCCAGAAATGTCACATGATCAGGAAGAAGACCGCTCTCCAACATACGATGGAAGAGAGAGAGACATTCATCAAGAAGACCATGCATTCCGTAAGCTGCAATTATGCTATTCCATGAAACCTCATTCCTCTCTTCCATCTGGTCAAACACGCGGCAGGCAAGTTTCAAATTTCCACATTTTGCATACATGTCAATAAGTGTACTTTTGCCAAAAACATCTGAGCAATGAGGGTGTTTGACCATGTAGCCATGAATTTGTTTCCCATGATAGAGTGCAGGTAAACTTGCACATGCGGAGAGTGTAGATGTTAAACTGACAGAGTCATACCTAATTCCTTCCACAGCTCCCATCTGTCGAAAATGATGAATGGCTTCCTCGGGTTTCCCGTTCTGGGAGTAGCCCGTGATCATTGAGTTCCAGCAAACAGCATCTTTTTGGGATATGTTGATAAAGATATTACGAGCAAGATCTAACCTTCCACATTTAGCATACATGTCCAATAATGCACTTCCCACATAACATTGAGCCTCAATCCCATTCCTGAGTGCAAAAGCATGCACTTCTTTCCCTAACTTCACAGATGCCAAATTTGCACATGCAGGTAAAAGACTTGCCAATGTAAGTGAATTTGGATATATACCCTCATCAACTAACTCTCTGAAAGTCTCAACAGCATCAGTGCTCATACCATTTAGCACATATCCTGAAATTAACCCTGTGTAGATTGCAGTATCTGCTAGGCTTGTTTCTTCGAATATTCTCCTTGCCATCTTCACATCCCTGCACTTGCAGTAAAGATCAATAAGTGCACTCTTTAAGTACACATCCAATGCAATCTCATGCCTCAAAATATATCCATGAACTTCCTTACCATGCTTTAAAGTCCCGCATTGAGAAATGGATGGAAGGAGGCTCGAGAAGGTCACTGAATCAGGTTCATTGTGAAGGTCAATCATCTCATCAAACAAATCAAAAGCCTCCCTCATCATTCCATTCTGTACATGCCCAGAAATGATTGCATTCCACAGCACTACATCATTTTGTGGCATAGCCTCAAATATCTTACAAGCATCAAGTAACTGCTGGGATTTCGAGTAAACAGCCACCAGAGTGTTGGCAACAGGTGGGTCCTTCTCAAAGCCTAAAATTACACTAAGCCCATGGAGCTGACTTCCTAGCGTAATAATGCCTTCCACTGCACAGACTGATAGAATGCTAATGAGGGTCACTGAACTAGGTTTCATCCCACTCTGTCTCATTTCCATAAACAATTGAACAGCATTTGCATAATCTTTATTTTTCAAATACCCATGCATCATCACATTCCACAGAACACAATCTTTATTTTCCATTAAATTAAATAGTTGTTGTGCATCGTTGATACACCCATTTTCTGCATATAGTTTGATCAAGGAACTGCCAACAAACATGTCATCCTCAAGACCCATTGTTCGAATTTTTTGATGGACCAATCTACCCATATCAACACTCCCCATCCCACCACAAGATTTTACCACATATGGAAAAGTATACTTATCAGGGCATATACCAAGACCTAGCATCTTCATGTAAAACAGCAAGGCGAATTGGAACTGACTGCACATAGTCATACCTCTGATCATCCAATTCCAGGGCAAAGAATGCTGAAGTTCCATTCGGTAAAACATAGAGGTAGCATCACAAAAGCTGCCACATAGAATGTACATGCCCAAGATCTTCGAGCATACATGTGAAGAAGAGCTAAGCCCATAAGTGATAACTTGAGAATGAACTTTTCGGCCAAAATGGAGGTCAGTAAGGGCAGAGCAAGATTGCAATAGTGATGCAATGTGACTGGCTGAATGTTCTCGTGAATGGGGCACAAAGGAAACTGAATTTGAATGGGGAAGAGAAGGCTCAAAACTGCAAGAAATGGTAGATATGAAGCTTCTTAAGTGGAAAGCCCCCCTTCTTTTTATGAATGAAATGCACACATGTAGATTCAGCCGAAAACATCCATCCAAAATCATTGGACATCACCAATATAGAAACATTAACCTACACCAATGCATCAAAGTTGGAATTAGCAGCATGGTATTTCAGCCAAAATATTATTGGACAAATATATACAAGCCTAACATGAGTAGCATAACTCCTTACTCCCTCTGTCTGCAGCTCAAATGGAGATTTCAAGACAATATAGGTTCTTAATACTATGCCAATCCTCAACTCTAGTCATTAAGAGATGATATCATTTTTTCAAGCTCATAAAAGCATAGAACTATTGGCAAATCAACACCAAGATCACAAAAGCTAAATATACAATGAGGTACACATCTGATATTCAATCTGGTCATATAAGAGAGGCACTCTATGAACACTGAATGATCGGACGCCTATTAGATGCGTAATTGCATTCATGACTGTCAATATGTCACACATACTATCACAGCAAAGGGTAAGAGCAGAAACATTACATGGTCTTCTAAAAGTGCCTTGTAAAATAATCATGTGAAACAGTCTAATTAACAAAAATGGCAGAGAATGAAACTGATAAATCTTCATTGGCTAAGCCTCTGTCAGCATGAATTCAAAAAGGTACAAAACATGTGAACACGAAAAATGATACATCCACAAAAAATGGGCATATTTATTGTAGATCATGGCATTTTGGATTGACATGGTTTTTTCGGGAATTAACAGGTTGGGTTTCCATGATCTGATAAAACAAGGGTATGATAATCATTGGCCCATGCATGGCACAATAAACTTATTGGGGATGCCTGACCCCGCCTAATAAGAATAAATTTCGTGTATGGCATGGTCACCTTGATGCTTGTTCTTATTCATATTAAATTATCCTGCTCGGTGGAAATTGATAGTTAAGCACACCAAGCACTTCTGTTTTGTTTCTTCTTTTTATGGCACTGAAGATTTGTGAAAAAAAATCAATTCTTCTCATACAAACACAATGCAGTTTGTGAAACAGAGTGAAGATGATGCTATATTTACTGCTTTTATTGCTCACTTTGATTTGATGACTAATAGCCACAAGCACTGCCTCTATATTCTCCCTTGAGAACATCAATCCAAACATAATATTTACACAAAAATATATATTCAGATACTCTCATCACAAATCATGATTTGGGGGATAAATTTACCAATTAAAATAGTCATAAATTATACAAGAAACAGATAAGATTTATTGTTACCTAGGCAATGATGATACTGACACCTAGATTACAAGCTCTAAAATCATCTCAATCGGTAACCTAATGTTGTGTCTAAATTTGCCTTGCTAGCTCCTACTTTGTCAAATATCTCATTTCTTAGTCAGGTATTGAAATATCCTCAATTCATGGCATCAATGTACAAGATAGGGAATACATCATTTCAACATTAATCTATGGTTACAAGTTTGATCATTTTAAACCAAACTTTCAGAAAGAAAAAAAAAAAGAATACCTCTTAATGTGCCTTGAACACTGAAAGTCGTGTACAAGGCAACCTTCCAAAGTCAAAGTCACAATAAATAACCTATTGCAACAATTTTAACAAATGAGTATAAACGTCACTTAGAAAATCTTCATATCATTATGGAACCTTAAATCGTAAGGCACAATGAATTCCTAACCATGATAAATCCTCATGTAGGTTATTCATGAATAACATATACAAAGCAAGCAACAACTCCAGGCTTGACTTTGAACAAGCTTCTTTTCAACCTACATCTGCAAATTCAATTCGAAACGCAATTTGCAAAACCACATATTCTTCTTCAAAACAACTTAAAAATACCAATCAATCCATCAAAAATTAGTCTGTTCAACCAAGAGTATTCAACTAAATAGGTTAAAAAATTCCTCGACTCATCCACACATTAAGCCATAAAAATGTATACAAGCATATGATTTTAGAACTCGAAACAGATTTTTGATACGATCAATAAACATCAGCTTGAAGCAACCAACAATATGGACTGATGGATGTACGAAGAAAGCCAAAAACAACACAAAACTCATCTGCAACTCAACCTAGAAGAAGGTCAGCTCATAACAGTGGGACTAAATGGACTAAAGTCAAGTTATGGCTATAAATATCTCAAGTTTAACAAAATTTTAGCTCAGAAAACAACAATGTAATTATGCCACTATTTCTCATTGATAATATCTTAAAAAATGGTTCCAAATTAATTTAAATCAACTCTGGTCAGCCTAGAAACACAACATAAATGATCCAACAAAACAAAAAAAAAAAGCAACTTGAAACCACAACCATGAGATACTACAATGGACTCTGGATCAGCCGACAAATTGATGAAACTGAGCTCCAAATCGATCTAAAATATTCAGCACATAAGCAGCTGGAACTTCACTCAACCAATCTCAAACAAGACAACAATCAATTACTAAAGTAACTTATCAAAACAGAAAAGAAAAGCCTTGACCCTAGATATGAATATTTCACCCTAAGAACCACCTTCAAATTAAGTGGAACCATGGCTAATTCATGAAATGAAGAAACAAAGTTGAAGTATCAAAAGGGTCATGAAATCAGCATCATGGACCTCAAAGTTACTTAATCCAAACAGTAGATGCTCATGGACTGATTTTTTTCCATAAATCAATTTTAAACCTAACATTGGTCAAATCCTAAAATCTATAACTGTAATAGAAAATGTTCATCCTTTTGAAAGATAAAAGAAGGCGGGCCTTAGTGGCATCCTTGTTGTACCCCACAACACAATAATGGGGCATTTATGTTCAGTCACAAAGATATAAGTGGAACTGAAAAACTAATGCTGAGTATTGGCTTCATCAGTGTAGTACCACCAAGTGGGAATCCAACGTCCAGCCTACAAGTGCCATCAATAGCACAATATGAATGAAGAGATCTGAATATTGACCTTGTATTCACCAACCAGAGTGAGCTTTGAACCAACATAAGTTACTCATTTTTATTCAACGATTCATCCAATAATGATCAAAACTTAATCAATAAAGCATGCAAACTAAGCGGCTCCAAAAACAATAAATAATGGACCATGTAGCTAAACCAAAAGAAAGGCGCTGAGGAGTAACAAGGACTAACCGGAGGGGAGAAAGTCAATAAAAACTACATAAATTTGATCCAAGGTGGTTTAAATAAATTCGCTGGCACGAATTGCCACCCCTGAATGGGTGGTTGAGTGAACTTGATCTAAGGTCTCTGCAGATCAGCAACTCATAGGAGGCGGATGTTCCAGAGGCTGCCTCCCTCGCGTAGGGCCATTGGAGTTGAAACAGAGCAGAGACATGGACGATTTGAGGGATCTCGATCGAAACCGAATAGGGGAAAGCAAAAGAGGGAGTGGGGGAGAAAGGCAGGAAGGCAGCATAGGGCTTGGGAGATGTATGATGGAAATCAATATAGGGTCTCTGGTGCATAAAGAAGACATAATAGGGAGATCAATGGTGGCCGTCAGAATTGGGATGGTGAAGGTCCCTACAAAAAGGAGCTTCCAAGGAAAAGGAGAAAGAACAGAGCATAGCTAATTGTTCTGTCATGAGGTTCACAAGGAATACAACAGATTCTGACACGAACCTACTGTCGAAAAGTGGGGATAAAACGCATATGTAGTGTGGGTTTTGCTATTATAAGCTGAGGCCGCCCTAACGTTTTTAGGAGGGAGGGGTCTGGTGGTGTGAAAGGTGAAAGCACCTTTAGCTGAGGTCACTCACTTCAGGTTCCACAATGAGTTGGGGGAACCTTAGAGCAAAAAAACAAAAAAGTTTGCATAACCCCAAAACTCGTTTATATTCAAAGATTTTCAACCCCTACAATGAACGGATTTGAATACCTACCTACATTCATAAAATCCTAAATATAATATATTATATATATTTTTTACAAATTATATTTACATTATATTTTTATAGTTTCGTGTAATTGATCAATTATATAAATATTATAATTGTATACATTTTAATCAAAGTAAAATCAAGAAAAGTAAATTTTACAATAAAAAATACCAACTTAATTTTTGAGCGAAAATTGAGTTTTTTTTAAATAATAGTGTATCAAACTAGTTTAAACAAGTAACTCCATAATATAATAATTTATAAATATAAATTAAAACATTTATAGTTATATTTGAAAATCTATGTCAATATGCTCTTATTTTGTAGGTGATATCATTGCCTTAAACCTAATAGATCATCTGTATCACGTGTAATTATTTGGGAATTGGGTAAACTTACAACTCAATTAATGATATATTGATGTCGGATAGTATATACTTTACAACTTTAAACTTCACCTAAAAAAATTTATGCATATACAATTATTTCATGATTTTTATAATTACTAACTTTTAGTTTACTTATCACTTGACCTTAATGTTTCACTGTCTATAACAAAATATAATAAATGTAAAACTTGTCCTTTGGAAACAAAGAAAATTGAGAAAATAATCGATATAGATTTATATGTAAATAAATGAGTCGATTAATGAACGAAAAATAGTTAACGTGAGAAATTGGTAAATCTCTAGTGACAAAAAATTTACAAAAATTACAAATAAGAATCGAGAAGAAGATTTGAGGATAGATACGGACCGATTCGGGATGAACTTGACCCAAACCGGACTAAACTAGGATGAACTATAGTGAATCGGTTCACAAATTCATTTTTTAGATGGATTAAAAATGTCAATTTGAGAAATTGAGACCACCATTAAATAGAAAATAAAATTTTAAAATTTTAAATTTCAGAAAACCGATTTTTGAATTCGGGACAGCGAACTCGATTGGATCGAACCAGTCAACGGTCTGACCAGTCATCAAACCGGACCGTTCAACGGTCAGACTAGTCAGTAGACCAAACCGGTCAATGGCGCCCCGTCAACAACCATGCAGACACGGGCAACCAATAGGAGGCTACCACGTGTACAGTGAACGGTCAACTTGTGCCCCGTTAGCATGCCACGCAAACACAAGCAACCAATGAGAGGCTGCCATGTGTTTGGTTAACGGGTCAACGCTGACACGACAACCGAGCTGGACCTCCACGTTAGAAAAACTGGCCAATCATAGCGCACTACGTGGCACGACTACCACATCATTGTCGTTAACCTTCAGACACTAACAGAGAGAACGGAGGAGAGAGATGTACCAAAAAAGCTAGAGTCTCCAATGACTCGAAAAACTCTCTGCTCAAGTCGTAGCGGCTGAGTCTTACGTTGGCGGGTAGCCTGAACAGTTGCCGAGCTTTCTATATAAAGAACACCCATCCGTTCGTTCTCAACATCCTACAATCAAGCGAAGAAGAAGAAGAGTGCATTTTCCGATGAACTACAAACCAGAGCTCCAACAATAGGACTTTTCTTAGCCTCCGAAGACACATTGGGTGTCTTTGGAATCGAGAATAAGTTCTCTACCCAGCCCTACCGACAATTTAGCCGGAGAGCCACCTAGGAAGAACGAGGAAGCCTGAACAGTACCGCTGCTCCTCGGCCAAGAAACTGCTCAACCCTCTATCACCACTTCGAGCTTCCCCACGGCCAATTACGGCCAAACCCAACCACCCTACATCCCACCTAGAGGTGTCTCGATCTCCCTCGAGCTAAGAAGATAAGCTCCCTCTGCCATCCTTCATCAGAAAACACTGTTCACAGCTATTTTCTTCAAAAAACTTTAACACTGAAATTCACACTACCAATTCATCAATTGAGACGTGGTTTGATCCAAGGAGGATCCCCACGACGAGAGCAACGCATTGGTAGCAAAAGCTCCAGTCACCGGACCCTCACCGGTAAGATATTGAAACTCTCTCTAGATTGTATTTTTTGGCGAAGCTCTGTTTTAGCCCATTTCCGAGCCAAATAAAGCGGTTCATGGCTTAAAATGATGAGGAAAACATAAATGACGTGATCCAAATCATGAATGGGGACAATTAACCAAGTTTTGATGGTTAATTTGATGAAATTGAGATTCGGGGGCCAAAATACAAATTTTGAGAAATTTGGGCAAATTAGGGATTTTTCAAAAATTGGGGCCAAATGAAAAATTGATGAAATTGAGGGTAGTTTCATGAAATTCCCTCCCAATTGAGGGTAAATTGGATAAAATGGAGGACCAATTCGCAAAATTTGAAAAGTTGGGGTCAAATTACAATTTTGGGAAAATTTGGGGCTAAATGGTAATTTTAGAAAATTGAGGGACCCATGGGCAATTTTGATAAAAATAAGGACCCAAAAAAGATAATTGGAAAAACTAGAGGCTGACTTGAAGAAAAAGGGGCAATTAAGGACTTAAAGGTAAATGCACAAACCTTAGGAACCAAAGTGCAATTAAGGTAAAATATGAGGGCCTATATGCAAATGCTCAAAGAGATGCGGTCCCTTAGTACAATACCCTAATAAGGATATTTGTGTAGTGTAGGAGGAGACTGCTCGAGCATTGGCTTTCGGAAGGATACCTCAAGGCTAGACTCCGTCATGACAGCCCGACCAAGATCAACGGGTGAGTGGGAACCACTGTGATGTCAATTCCAGTTGGAATGACGGTTCAGCATTGAAAACATTTTTTTTCGGAATTAGCCTCCCTTGACTGGGTGACTCTGCTTAAAACATTTGGGAGCTAATTCCAAGTTTAGGCTCAATATGCTAGTGGGCCTAAGGGTGATGGATATGTGCATAGACTAGTCTAGAACGAATATGTGATAAATGATACTAAAATATCCAAATAATGAGAACTTTGTGTGTTACCCATTAAGCCAAGTCTGATTTGTCGAAATTGTTGGGACAAACCGCTACTCTATCAAAGCCAAGTCGTCGAGCCTGTTGGGTTAGTATGTGTGGGCCGAAACCAAGTCGACAGATCGTTGCACTGGAGGGCCAAAGATAAAGGCTATAATTAAAAAGACTGTTGATTGTACATGCACTGTGATGTTCGGGCCATCAGGACACCTAGCATGAGGTAGTGATGGAGCCCAAGGACTGCTGGACAACCCAGGGTGCATAAGGGCAATTTTTTGTTCAGTAGGTTGTGAAGCTCGAGGAAGCTTCCTACGTACTTAAACCGATGTAGTAGAGGAAATGAGGTATCGTCCCACTAAGCGGACATGATGAAGCGATCAGGGTTTGAGGGTCGGACTATTGATATCCACTCAAACTCCGGGTAGTGGTAGTACACCTCTACCAGGGTGGACAGTAAAGGTGCTCCATTCCACAAGTGGAATGGTCGGGGACTATTCTACAAATGTGAGATCCCTTCTATGACAGGAGTGTAGTTGTTGATCGAGTGAACATAAAGATCTGAGAAGAAATCGTTGATGGAAAATCAAACATTTGAAAACACTGAATCAAATGTTTCCTAAAATATTTTTCCCCCACTCACTATGTTGTTAAACTCACCCCCTCCCTCTGAACATTTTTAGGAAGGAACGCAACTACACCAGCCTCATCCTCCCTAGACCCCATCCTAGGTATAAATATTTAAAATTTTAGTTTTGTTTAATGTTTTCCAGGGAAAACATGACAGGTACTAAGCTTGACTCTCTTCGATATCCTAGAGGAGCCCCTCTTCAAGGTTTGGGAGAGTGGCGGATTGTTCATAGGACCTCAACCAAACTAAGTCGGGGTGTGACAATAAATGTCATTACTCGATCCGATTCACTCGATCGCGGTCCTATGGACCCCATCAATACCCTCGATATTACTATGGTGAGTACTTTTGCCATAATAAAATCAGCAAGACTAACACTTACTTTCCTATGTTCTATATTATTTTGCAATGGAAATTAAAATTTTTCTTTTAAAAAAGGGCAAGCCCAAATTCTTTTTTATAAACAAACTGGGATATATAACAATTGATGAAAATTTATTTGTAACCTTCTTAAGCATGCAAAAATGGCTACCTCGTTTGTTGCTTAGCGGAGAGATGTTGATTTGATTGAGTATAGAAGAATAATTAAATCTTTCAATTTTTGATTTTCGAGTTAAGTGGGCGAGCTAACTAAAATCGACATTTTCAGTAGATACAAACCACCAATCAAGGTGATTCAAGTTGTTAGAGACTCCTTGGAGAGTCAGCTTTCCAACCTCACCAACCTCGTCAGTTGATGTGCTATCTCTAGTGAGTTCCCGACTTTTACTCATTTTTTGTTAAGTTTTTGAGCAAGCCCGATCAGAACAATTTTGACCAACTCTAGCCAAACTAAGTTTACGACAGCCTAGAGGATGGCTAGGGGGACCTTGACACTTTGTTCGGGAAGTTTTTGAGATACTTTAGTCTTGGGTCAAAGGTCGGGGTCTAGAATGCAAATAAGTGAAACTTAGGGGACCAAAATATGAATGAGCTCCATGAGGCAAATATAGTCTTCCTCTCTCTTTCCAAAGTTTAAAACACAATCTTGGAGCATGTCTTCCAACGTTTGAATTGTCCTCTTGGATGATCTGTCCATCTAGGGGTGGAATGTCGTGCTCATAAGTAGCTTTGTCTTGCGCGATCGTTACCGACTTGGCTAGAATCTAGAGGTGAATCTTGGATCCCTATCAGACACTCTAGATTCTAGCACTCCATGACAAGCGTACAATCTCAGCTATGTACTACTTGGCTAACTTTTCTATCGACTCTATAACCTTGATGGGTAGAAAGTGGGTGACTATCACGCCCCAACCTAGTTTGGTCAGATCCCCGTGAGCAACCTGCCACTCCCTTTGGTCCATGAAGGGTTTCACCCCTTTCTAAATCGCGAGGAGCAAGGCATACTTTTTCCTGGAATAGCATTATACAAAACTTAATATTTTAAATAAACATACATATCTTACAGTTCCAATACAAGAGAGTCTTTCAGGTTGGTTTTCCCTTGGTTACCTGAAATGGGTAAAAGGGAGGGGGTGAGTTCTACAACTTAGTGAGTGAGTGTTGGGAGTGAGTTTTCAAAATAGCTTTATCCAAACCGTGCCAAGGTTATCATTTCCTTTAAAAAGGATTTTCCTCAATTTTGGTTTTCAAAACCTTTTCCATTTTCGTATTAAGTGTGTTTAGCTCTCTTAGCCCATCCCCTTGCCTCGGGAGACATTTAGCAAACAAACACACGCCCTTTATCAAGAAGGGTGCACCCACTTGTGGATCAGAGTGTCAAGATAGAAGCCTGTCCACTTCCTGGAAGAAAGTAGAAAACCCATTCATCGATTATGATCAGAGATATCCTCACACCTGGTTAGTGTGATGGACATTTGAACGATTATTTTTGTTAGAAGTGCTCTTCCCTGACTGTGTGCCACTACTTAAACCTTTTGGGAGACCTTCTTGATAGGAGCTCGAATAGCTCAGATAGGCTAGAGGCCACAATTTTGGAACTTGGGGGCTAATATGCCCGATTTTGAAAATCTTGTACAGTGGGCCCAAGACCAATTGGCATGAGCAGTAGCTTGTAAACAAACATGAGTTTAAGCCATGAAAATTTTAAATGAATAATATGTTTGGCCATGGTAATAAGACATGACCGACATACTCGATGGACTAGTGGTAGTGCGGCAAGATAGGTCGACTGACCAGAAGACAAATAGCTACAAGATGAGTTGAGGATCGGGGTCGTTGGACCAGTGGCACCAAAGATTAAATGGCTTATAAGGAAAACTATTGTTTTGTGCATGCACTGAGGTACGAAACCTTCAAGAAGCCTAAGAGGGGTAGTGATGCATTTCTATGGGCTACTAGATGACATGGTGGAGATAAGGGCAAATTGTCATGCCAACAGTCAGGGAAGCTCGACGTAGCTTCATGCGCATGAGACTAGGGTGGGGTCGGGATGAGGTCTCTGTCCTCTTATGAACATGGAGTTTTCTTTATAGGATTGAGGGTCAGATGTCGCGTACATCCACTCATTCTCAGGATAGAAGTGGACGGGCTTCTATCTAGGTGGCAGGTAAAGTCGCTCCGACTCCACAAATGGGTGCAATGGACGTGCTGCCCTACGGATGTGTGATCCCTTCATGATGAAGGGCATGTGTTGGTTGTCAAACACACTGACAATGGTTAATGAGGAATAATGGTTTTGAAAACTGAGATTTTGAGGATGAAATGTCTTAAAGAAAATGAGGAGTCTCACACACTCCAATTCAAACTATTTGTTTCTAAAAGTCAAGTTTTAAACACCTATTCACTGATTCGTTGAACTTGCCCCCTCCCATATACCCCTTTTCAGGTAACCAAGGGAAAACCTACCCAAAGACCTCTAGTTAAGTACACCTACGAGACATGTATGTTAAGTTTAAATATCATGTAGTTTTGATTAATGTTATTCTAGGAAAAGTACAGGTCCAAAGAACGCCTTACTTCTCAGGGTTTAAAGAAGGGGAAAACCCTTAATAAACCGGGAGAGTGGTGGGTTGATCACGGGGATATGACCAAACCAGGTTGAGGCATGATAACTTAAGTGGTATCAGAGCCTGTTTCCTCGAATACATTATCACGACTATATAACATAGTAACTAAGAGAAAGTTTCAAAATTTTCTAATGGCTCCCAAGAGAGGAACCAAGAAAACTAGGACTGAGTCTACCCAACACCTTTTCCTTGTAGGAGGACAACCCTAGAAGCTCCCTGATGCTCGGGACATAGTAGAGCCCAAAGGACCAAATGGGGAAGTATCCAATACCACCAAGGAGTATGGTGCCATTATATGTTAAGGTCATAGTCCTATGTACGAAGGAAGCCAAGCTTGAAGTAAAGAACGCCAGCGAGGGCGTATAACCTTACCAAGGAGGATACTTATCAACTCCCTATCTACTCTATTATCACATTTTGTAATAGGGCTAAAAACCCCAAACATTTTGTACTACTCTATTAATGAAGTACTCAAAATTTCTAAAACCATATCTCTCAAAAAATGATGTAACCTTGTGCCTCACCTTTAGGAAAATTGCCCAGGAAAAGTAACCAAACAAACCCGCATTACCACGGAGACTAAGGAGATTTCCATTCCAAATAAAGGAATGAATCAATAGAATTATTGAGCAAAGAAGGCACGACAAGAAAACCATCAAGTTAATTAAGGTGTCTAGGAGAAACTCTTGGAGTAACAACTGAGCAAGGAAATGACCTATTATAAGGTGTAAGGGAAATGGGACATAAAGTGAAGGACTGTTCCATACTACATCGATTTAAAATAATACATTCCAAGAATAACACCCTCACAACTATAGGAATCCGAAAGGATACCATCCCAAGAAACACGACTCCAGCTTGGAATTTCAACCACATTCAGGAGGAAGCTCTTTAAGATCCTAGCGTAGTGACAGGTATTTCCCGACCCAACCTCCCTTTAAGAAAAGCTAAAGCCCCAAGTTGGTAGTCCTATTTAGAAAGTAAAAGTTTTAGTTCCTAAAACTTTTTGTCCCTCAATAATGGTACAATGGTGTGCCTTAACTATATAAGGAAGGAAAAAGGGCTCAAGATAGGATATTGATAAACCACAACAAAACAAAGGGGTAGATGAAGAGAAATCTTCCTTGAGAAGAAATTGCCAGCCATTTAGGAGAAAAGAATGAAGTACCTCTATTAGAGCAGACAAGCCGAGCATTCGACGACAAACAGGATGGAAAGTGCGACCCACTTAGGAAAAAGAAGTGAAGCCAAATAGGAGTTTCAGACCAACATAGCATAAAGAAGCATGTTGTAACAACAAGATAGTCAAGAAAAATAAACAACGCCCTAAGGAAGACTGAGAAGTAGTAAGGACTACACCCTAAAAAGGGCAATAGGATGAACATTAAGGAAAGAAGGCTCGAGAGACAATTGCCCTAAGATAATTAGATTGAGGGAATGGTAAGGACGAGGCAGTTAATGAACTGATACTCATGAAGGTCATAATTTATGCTCTACCAAAGAAGGGAGAAGTGGAAAGGCCAAACATTTGGAAAAAGAAGGACGAAGGAAATCCATAAAAAGACTAATGGCCAATACCGAATTAACGACCAAACTCAAGCCAAGAGAGGGGTAGGCGAGCCTCTCACATGATGATCAAGAGATCTTGAAACAAGGAGGATTTGAGCTCTCCCTAGAGCAAACAAGGGTAAACAGGAGATGATAAAATCAAAGGATGTCAGTTAAGGGTAGATATTCCCTAGAACAAATGAAAAAGGAATTCCGGGAGAAAAAGGAAAGAGTCCTACCAAGGAAGGAAACCCTGGAAAGGCATATGTATCCCAACTAAGAGGTAATGTAACCAAGTGAAAAGGGATAAGGAGATAAACATGCAAATGAATCGCATGGTGAGGTGAAAGAACCAGGGAAGCATACTAGGAGTACCCAATGAATAAGTTAAAAGGAACGAGTAAGTAGAAAGTTAGCATCAAAAGATGCTGTGACAAGTAAGAATGAGTGGACAACCCATAATAAATAAAAATAAAGGAAAGAACATATGAGATTGTTAGAAAATTAAGCCCTCCAAATAAGAAGTCGTTAAGGAGGAATAACCACAAAAAGTAAGACGATTCGTAATTCACATGCACATAATGAAGCCTAAAGAGTAGACGGCTGGGCATAGGGTGAACTACACGAAATAAGACCAATAATCGGAAATTTTCAGATAAGGAATAAGAGATGAAATGAAATTTTAAGATGAGGAAAGATTAAAAGTGTGCAAATGTCTCAACATAGAAGGAGGTGTAAGGAAAGGAAGGAAGGAATCTTCAAGGAATGGTAAGAAGGTTGAGCATGTAGCTCTTATAACTAAAATCTCTACTTTGAAGGACCTAGTAATGAATGAAACCATAAGAAGCCCCAAACAAAGCAATCGATACATAAACCAAAAAAGGGATCTACTCAAAACAATGAATTGAGAAATGCTCACAAATGAGTAATAGTGGATTAAGGAAAAAGAAAGTCCTTGAATAAAGAATGCCACTAAAGAAGAGGAAGGACATAAGAAGGGAAGAATCCTCGCATGTTAGTAAATTATTAGTAAACCTAATGATTGGAATCAGAAAGACCCAATAAAGAAGTTGGGAAAGGATGAGTAAGTAAGAGAAATCGATATGGTTATGTGAGACATGACCTCAAAGGCAAGATGGATGAGAGGATAATGGTAAAGGTAGTTGAGGAATACTACTAAATGAAAAGAGGGATAAAGTTATACAATCCCTAAAAGGTTGGAAAGCTAAGAACGACCTTGAAAGAGGTATTCTATAAATCTAATGTATAGAGACATGTTCTATAAAATGTCATGCTGTAAGGACCATGGAAGCCCAATAGTCCCGAGGAAAATATGACTCAAAGTAAGAAAGAGTCAGTTAGTAAGCATGACACATTCAAACATAAAATTTGACCAAAGTTGTAATAAACAAAAGATGAAGGAAGTGTCAAAATAGGATAAAAAGGTGGTAACAAAGAAACCCATGAAAACAAGTATGTAATACTTGAAAGAACATTGAGCTAAAAGTTTCATCAAACAAGAGAATAACTAGACACGAGAATGGTTGGATATCATGGAACTCCTAATCTTGAGTGTAGGACCTTAAAGGAAAACATGTTGCTCTAAGCAAAGCAAGATGTGAATCTAAGGATATATACCCTTAAGGAAGGTATGTCTAGTTATGATAAATTCCGTGGAAGGAGTAAACAAAGGAAAGGAAAATAAGTTCCTTAAGTGAATGATATAAAACGTGCTAACTGAAAGAACAACCGAAGAGTTAGCATGCCAAGCAAAGCCTAAGTTGACACCAAAGGAAATTCTTCCTGATGCAAAGGTTTCTAATTAAGTTTTGGTGACAAAACACCAAAAAGGAGGGGTGAGTTGTAAACTCCGTCCCTTAAAGACAAGGAAACCCGGGAAAGAACCAGTCAAATCGGTAGAGAAAATCGAGTCGGTTTATAAATAGTAACCGATAGAGAAAGGGTAAACCTGGAAATTTATAAATCTTGTGTGACCAAAAGAGTCACAAAAGTCATGAGAAAGGACTTTAGGATGAATTGGAGGTGAAAACCAAATCGGTTCATGTGAACCGGACCTAAACCAGATTGAACTAGTTTGAACCACTATTGAATTGATTTCTAAATTCATTTTTCTAAGTGGCTTAGAAAATTCAAATTGGAGAATTAAAGCCACCATTGGATAGAGAATGAATTTAGATGAATTTACAAAATTTTAATTTTGAAAAACTTAGTCGAATTGGACCTGAACCGACCGGTTTAAGCATTGAACCTGGTTCGGACCTGTCCAGTTAAGAACAGTGTCGTCTTCTTCTTGTAGATGACAACACTGTTTACTCTCTCAAAAATTGAGCAGAGCCGACGAAGATGAAAAGTCTCCAGCAAGGGAGTTTTAGGCAATGAATGATCGCCAAAAAGGTGCCAATCGAATGGCTAAGAAGTGCCCAAGCTTCCTATATAAAGTGCTCCTCCTCATTCATCCTCCTCACACCTAAAAACTCCACTCTCTCCATAAAGCTCCATTTTTTGCTGAAGCTCGAACCAAAGCTCTGACTTGGGCATTTTTCTAAGCCAAAGAAGGCATGGTCGGGTTCTTTAGATTTGGAGAGAAGTTAGCTACACAACTGTAGTCTACATTTGCTCCAAGGATTGCTAGAGAAACGCTAGTGTGATAGAACAGTGAAGCAGATTCAGCAGACCGAAGCTACCCTATTTCGGTTGAGCTGAAAATGACTAATTCGAGCCCTTATCAAGCCAAATCTAGCTCTTCCAACACTTCCATAGCCCTCATACAACTGAATTAGAGCTAAAATGTAAGCCAATTTGGCTCTCCTTTATAAATTCCAATCAGTGCTAGAGAGAGAACCGGTAAAACTTCACTGACCAAATTCTCCCTCAATTCGACATGAATTGATATGATTCTTGATCCTAGAAGGAACCTCAGGACGAGAGCTATCTACTTAAATCGAAAGCTTGGACCACCGCACCCAAGCTTTCGAAACTTTCTCTCTCTAAATCTAGTTTTCTGATAAAGCTCAGTTTGAGCCCAATTCGGGTCCAAATGACGCAATTCAAAGTTCCATTGAACCGTGTTGAAGTGTATGAGCACAATTTTACCTTCAATTTTAACAATTAACCTAAATTGATTGGTCAATATGATGAAATCATATTCAACCAGTTTGAAAGGGGGAAATTGGGGATTTCAAAAAATTGAGGGACCAAAGTGCAATTTCCCAAAATTAAGGGCCAATTGGCCTTGAAAAAGATGTTGGAGTACTATTTGGTCAATTTTTGGGGTGAAATTGCCATTTTTGTAAAGTAGGGGTAAAATGGTAATTTTTGAAAAGTTGGGCACCAAATTGGAAATTTGGGAAACTTGAACCCATTTTTGTGATTTTGGATAAATTGAGGTTCCAAAGTGAATTTTAGAAGTTTTAGGACTCAATTTGGGGTAAAGTTAGCATTAGGAAGCTATTGTTAAAGAAAAAGAACTTTAGGAACGTAAATGCAAATAATTAAAAGTTTGGGCATTTTGCTCATTCATAAATAATAAAGGCTATTATGTGAAATATTAATAAACAAGGATGTTTATATCGTGTAGGAACACGAAGGACCAAGAACGTCAACATGGATAAGCTCGTGTGGAGGGTAAAAGTCGATTTAGGGGAAAATACACTACACTTATTGGGTGAGTAGGATTTTTATATTATACATAGTTGGGATGATAAGACCTTAAGAAATGAAAACCCGCTACAATGTGAGATTTTAACATCACACCTAGATGGGGTGTTGTGAGAAAACACACGGAAAAAAGTACTTATCTTTTTTAAGTAGATCAAACCCGATTGGTATGATGAACTTCCTAGAAGGAAGTCGAAAACCTGTTCATCGATTATGAGCGGAGATTTCCTCACACCCAGTTGGTATGATGGACGACTGAAAGATTATTTTTGTCGGAAGTGCTCTCTCCTAACTTTATGCCACTACTTAAACTTTTTGGGAGACCTTCTTGATAGGAGCTCGAATAGCTCAGATAGGCCAGAGATCTCGATTTTGGAACTTGGGGGCTAATATGCCCGATTTTGAAAATCTTGTACAATAGGCCCAAGGCCAGTTGGCACGAGCAGGAGCTCGTAAACAAACATGAGTTTAAGCCATGAAAAATTTAAATGCATGATATTTTTGTGCATGGTACTATGACAGGACCGACTTACATGATGGACTAGTGGTAGTGTGACATCTCAGGTCAACGAACCAATCAAGACAAACAACTGCAGGTTGAGTTGAAGGTCTAGGCCGTTGGACCAGTGGCACCAAAGATTAAATGGCTTATAAGGAAAACTATTGTTTTGTGCATGCACTAAGGTACGGGACCTTCAAGACGCCTAAGATGGGTAGTTATGCGTCCTATGGGCTACTAGACAACATGATGGAGATGAGGGCACATTGTCGTGCCAGCAGTCAGGAAACCTCAACGTAGCTTCATGCGCATGAGACCGGGGTGGGGTTAGGATGTGGTCTCTGTTCTCTTACAAACATGAAGTTTTCTTTACGGGATTGAGGATCGGATGTCGCGTACATCCACTCATTCTTAGGGTAGAAGTGGACGGGCTTCTATCTAGGTGGCCGGTAAAGTCCCTTGGACGCCACAAGTGGGTGCAATGGACGTGCTACCCTGCGAATGTGTGATCCCTTCATGATGAAGGGTGTGTGTTGGTTGTTAAACACATTGACTATGGTTAATGAGTAATAATGGTTTTGAAAACTGAGATTTTTTGGATGAAATATCTTAAAGAAAATAAGGAGTCTCGCACACTCCAATTCAAACTGTTTGTTTTTAAAAGTCAATGTTTAAACACCCATTCACTAAGTTGTTGAACTCACCTCCTCCCTTAAACCCCTTTTCAAGTAACCAAGGGAAAACCTACCCAAAGATCTCTAGTTACTACACCTGTGAGATAGGTGTTCCGAACCAGACCAGACCGGTCCAAACCGAGTTCAAAGCTTAAATCGACTAGTTCACCCCCAATTCAACCAAAATTTTCAAATCTAAAAATTTCTAAATTCATTTTCTATCCAATGGTGGCCTCAAATCTCAAATTTGAATTTTTTAAGCCTCCTAGAAAAATTAATTTATCATCTAGTTCAATAGTGGTTCAAACCGGTTCAATTCGGTTCACCTAAACCCGTTTAGTTTTCATCTCCAATTTATCCTAAAGTTCCTTTTTCATGAATTTTATGACTCCTTAGGTCACTTAGGGTCCATAAATATCCCCGTTTGCCATCTCTCTATTTGTTCTAGTTTATATACCGGTTCAATTTGGTTCGGGTCCGGTTCACTCGGTTCGATCCAGTTTTTGTCTCCCACATTGTTCTAAGGTTCCTTTCTAAGGTTTATAAGTCTTTTTGGGTCACAAGGGAGTTGAAATTTCTCCATTTTTGCCTATTCCCCAAATAAACGAGTTTGGAAATTGATTCAGTTTTCTCACTCAGTTTGACTGATTCTTTCTCGATTTTTCCTTAACTCCAAAGTGCAGGATTTATAACTCTCCCCTCATTTTAGGAGTTTTGTCCCCAAAACTTATTTCACATTGTTCGTGTGTTGGCTTAAATTTCTTATTGTTATGAAGTTTTCTATTTTATCGTCCAACCACCTTCTCGGTTATTTTCATCCATTCCTTTCATCACATATCTAAGATTCTCATCAAATTGTCCTACCACCTTCTCGGTTATTCCTCATTCCTTGGTCATCACCTTTATGCTTGACTTCGTTATGCCATACTCATAGACCATTCCTTTGCCTAAGTCATATTTCTTTGAATCAATTGGATTACATACCCCCTTACCACATGGCATTCTTCGTGATGTCTTAACTTTATGTCCCTATAATAGTATTGGTTTTTGTACTTCTTGTCTTTTTCCAAATTTTTTATTTGGTCATTCCGCCTTCAAATACTTAAATTTCTAAATACTTAATGACATATTAAAATTTCTGATCTTTTACTTCATTCTTCATTCCCACTAGTGTCCTTCCCCCTTAAAATCTCTTCTCTTTCTAAATCCGTACTTGCTCTTATCAATGTTCCTCCCACTATTATTCATTCTGAGTTTAGTTCCTTTCTTACTCATATGACATCTTTTGATGTCATCTTCTTACCTATATAATACCTGGGTTTGACTTATCCCTTGATTCTTTACGATTTCCTTCTCCTTGTACTTGACCCTTTTTTTCCAGCATTTTGTTCTTGAGAAGTTTATTGTCTTTCTTATTCTGTTGGTTCCATTTTTCCTCCTTGGTACACCCATGTCTTCCCCAGATTTCTTTCTCTGGTGAGCTTCACATTCTCTTTCCCTCGATATTTCCTTCTAGTTCTACCATTGAAATCTTTAAATTTTGGAGTATCTTTTTGCCGATATTTTCACCAACTTACTCTTACTCTTTGGATCCATGAGAACTTTTTGTTGATCTTGCTTCATTCCCATTTGCTTCAGTATTTGTTTATTCCTTCGAGGTGGACCTCTCATCCTCATTGTGTCCAAACCTTCCATACCTTTATATCCTTGGTATTCCCCTTTTGTCTTGCTTATGGTGTATTCTTTTACTACTCGCCATCTCCTATTAGACTTCGTCTACTCCTTCGAATAATTTGGTCCATATAAGTTATTTCCTTAAGTCGGATCCATCTAAAGTTTCCATTTTGAGCTTCCAGATCTTCTTTGAGTAGATCACACTTAACCTCCCAACACACTCACTTAGCCACTCGTACTCTTTATTGAGGACCTTATTTCGGCTTTGGTGTTGCAACCTTCCTTCGATCAATTGTCTAGACCTAGAGCTTTCTCCTTCCTGATCCAAATTCCTATTTTCCATCCTCCTTCTAGTGTCTTTCATTATGAGATTCTTTTGTTCGATTGTCCTACCTTTCTTTTAGAAATTTTTCTCTTTTTAACATTTCTCCTAAGCTTAATGACCTTGTATGATTCATCTATTCCTACTTCTCTTCTTCCTTTGATTTATACTTTTGCCTTCCACATGTCTCCTTATCCTTTGGAGTTCCTAAGAAAATGTATCTTAGTTCTTTACAAATAGTTGTTACACCTGGGCCTTCTTTTTATTTTCTCTCCATCTTTCCTTGATGGATTCTATACTTATTTCTTTTTCTTTTCGATAAGCTTCTATCCTTTTGATTCCCATTGGGATGTTCTACTTCTTCTAGTTTTTCCTTATCCTTCATCCTCAAAGCTTAGTTTTAACTTTTTAGACTCTCCAAAAATCTGTACTCTTGGATGGTTACTTCTCTGACTTCTTTTTCCTTTACTATCTCATTTAGATGGATTATTCCGTATTGTGTTTCCAAGGGTAAATATTAAGGGTTGAGTCTAACTATAAAAAACCCATCTTTTCTTCCTTAGGTGAATTTCTACCTTTTACTTAAATTTTTATTATCATATTCTTTTGTCTTGAATTTACCAAAGAACTCAAAAGTTTTAACAAACTTTTACTTTCATTATTCAAGAAATATTTTCTTGCCATAATTTGGCTTAGTATAGGAATTCTCTACCCCTTGATCCCTTGGGGTCATAAGACTAGAGTTAACCCTAGAACGATTATGGGATTCTTGATCAGAAGGCTCTGAGGAACTAATTAGGGTACATTCGTGCTCCCTAATAGGACAAATTTCATGTATGGCCTCCAATCCGTACCACCTTAGAACTTTCACCTCACACTCATAAGTCCACTTCACCCATTGGGAGGGATTGAAGCCAAGTTGAGTGGGTGGAGGTACTTGGTGGACTTTTATGAATGTGGCATACACATCCCAATAATTATCCCATGCCTCTTTCTTGGTTGGATTCCCTTCCAGTTGTTGTGGGACTGGAGGGGGAGGGGTTGGACTTCTAGGAGGAGGGTATATGATGCCTTCCAGTTCTAGTGAGGCTCCTACTACTTTTCAGTAGTCTTCCACCATGTCCTTAGGCACCCTTTTCTTGCCCTTTAGAAACCTTTGCATGGATTCCTCCCTTGGGTTGGGTCTCTTTTTCAAGATTATAGGTGGATGACTAGATTTCACCGTGAATTTCTTAGGGACTATCCTTCCTATATGATAGTTTAGAGTTAGGTAAATGTTAGAGCATAATATTGATAATGTTTTAGGGGAACTAGGCTCTGATACCACTCTAGTTGTCATGCCCCAAGCCAGTTTGGTCGGATCCCCATGAACAACCTGCCTCTTTCCCTGTTCAAGAGGAGTTTCCCCCATCCTTCACTCAAGAGGAGCCATGCATATTTTCGACCTTGTTCCCTAGAATGACATATATAAAATAAAATGCAAGCTTAAGAGAAATTAAGCATACCTAATAGAGAGTAATGCTCGGTGTTATTCCTAGTCATTTTCTCTTTTCCTGAAAAGGGATAGAAAAGTGGGGTGTGTTTCTACAACTCAGTGAATGGGTATTTTAAAGAAATGGAGATTTACAAAAAAAATATTTTCAAGTTGGAGTGTGCTAGACTCCTTAATTCCCTTTAAAGTTTCTCCACTTTAAAATCCCAATTTTCAAAATAACATCCTTCATTATGAAGGTCAATCACACAATCGCAGGCCAGTACATCCACTGAACCCACTTGTGGCGTCGGAGTGACTTTACCAACCACTTAGATACAAGTACGTCCACTTCTACCTTGAGAATGAGTGGATGTTAATGACATCCAACCCTCAATCCCGTAACAATTCTCCGTATCCGTATGTGGACAGAAACCTCATCCCGTCCCCACCCTGGTCTCATGCACTTGAAGCTATGTCGAGCTTCGTAAGGTCACCTGGTACGACTAACTGCCCTTATATGCACCAGGTCGTCTAGGGCCCTAGTACACATCACTACCCCTCCTGGGCACCTTGAAGGTCCTATAAACACAATGCATGCACAATCAGTATTTTCACATCATGCCATATAATCTATGGTGCCATTGGTCCAAGGACCACGACCCTCAACTCAACATGTAGTTGTTTGTCTTGACTAGTCTAGAGACTTGTCATGTCGCACTACCGCTAGTTGACTGAGTTTGTCAGTCTTGTCTTAGAACCATGGCCAAACAATTCAATTATTGAAATTTTCATGGCATATAATTCATGTTTGTTTATGGGCTCTTACTCCTGCCAACTGGCCTATGGCCCATTGTTCGAGATTTTCAAAATTGGTCATAATAGCCCCCAAGTTCCAAAACTGAGGCCTCTAGCCTAACTGAGCTTATTCGAGCTCCCATCAAGAAAGTCTCCCAAATCGTTTAAGTAGTGGCACATAGTCAAGGGAGAGCACTTCCAACAAAAAAATATTTTTAACTATCCATCATGCAACCCGAGTATGAGGATATCTCCGCCTATAACCGATGAACGGGTTTTCCACTTCCTTTGAGTAAGTTTCATCATACCAACTAGGTACGATCTACTAACGACCAGTAAGTAGTTTTTTCGTGTCATTTTCATTCCATTCCTCTATGTTGTGATGTTTAAAATACCACTAAGTAGTGGGTTTTCATTTCTGAGGTACTTATCATCCCAACCAGGTATGATATAAAAATCCCACTCACCTGCTCGTGAAGTGAATTTCCACTTAGTCGGTATTTTTGTCCCTTGTGAGCTTAACCTCTGCTGGCGTTCATGATGTCTCGTGTTCCTACACGAAATGAACATCTTTTTTCATTATCATATGGCTTGATCACCTCATTCAATATAAATTACTCAATTTACAACTTTTCCAATATTTGCAAATTGGACCCTAAAGTAATTTTTCCTTTTACTTTAGGCCCCAATTAATAGTTTTTCCCAAATTGAGTCCTAAAAAATTCCTATGGGGGTATCAATTTACTCAATTTCATAAAAAAGGTGTTCAAGTATTCCCAAATTCTCAATTTGCCTCCCATATTTTCCAAAAGTACCATTTTGCCCTTCCTTTACAAAAAATGGTAAGTTTTACCCCAAAATTTCTAAAATTGATCAATTGGCCCTCTAACATTCTTATCCTGTCCAATTGACCCTCAATTTTATAAAATTGCATTTTGGTCCTTCAAATTTTTGAAAATTCCCAATTTTCCCAGAATTTCATCTCCCTAACACAACCGAATTTGATTTTATCAAATTGACCAATCAAACACTTCTAATTGTTGAAATTGAAGTTGAAATTGAGTTTCTACATCCTCATAGGATCCCATAGCACTTTGAATCGTACGTTTTGACGCCGGAACGAGCTCAAATGGAGCTTCGCTGGAAAAAAGAACGTAGAGAGAGAAAGCTTCAATTGCTCACCAGTGGGGTCACGGCGGTCCGAGCTTCCAATCAGGGAAGATTGCTCTCCTCTTGAGGTTTCTCTTAGGATTAAGAATCGTATCAATTAATGTTGAATTGGATTAGAATTGTATCATCGAATTTCTACCGGTTTGTAGCACCAGTAGGAAATTGCAGAGGGGAGCCGAATTGTCTTATCTTTCAATCCTATTTTGGCCATGAGAGGGCTGAGAAAGTGTTGAGAGAGCTTGGTTTGGTCTGAGTAGGGCTCAAATTGGCTGATTTTAGCTCGGCCGAAATAGGGCAGCTTCGGTCCGCCGGAGTTGCTTCACTATTCGATCACGCCGGTGATCCTTGGAGCGAATGGATATTACCACCGTGTAGCTGACTTCTCCCCGGTTCTAAGGAACCCAACCATGCCTTCTTTGGCTTAGAAATGACCCTATATCAGAGCTCTAGTTTGAGCTTTGCCAAAAAACTAAGCAGCTGAGAGAGGGTGAGGTTTTCAGGTATGGAGAGGATGAATGGTGAGGGGCTCTTTATATAGAGAGCTCGGGGACTCATCGGCCGTCCATTTGGAACCTTTATGAAAGAAATTGATGGCATGAAACGTACTGAACATAAACTTTTCTTCTTTGCTAGTGCTGCTTCGATTTTTCTGCAAGTGAATAGTGTTGTCATTTGAAGGAAGAAGACGACAATGTTCTGAATCGGATCGGACCGGTCTGAACCGAGTTTAAAGCTTAAACCGATTTGTTCACCCCCCAATTTGACCAAAATTTTCAAATCTAAAAATTTCTAAATTCATTTTCTATCCAATGATGGCCTCAAATCTCAAATTTGAACTTTTTAAGTCTACTAAAAAAATGAATTTAGTAAACGGTTAAATAGTAGTTCAAATCGGTCCAAACCGGTTCAATCCGGTTTGGATCCGGTTCACCCGAACTTGTATGGTTTTCATCTCCAATTCATCCTAAAGGCCTTTTTTCAAGCCTTTTATGACTCCTTAGGTCATTTAGGGTTCATAAATTTCCCAGTTTACCCTCTCTCTATTGGTTCTAGTTCATAAAACGATTTGATTCTTAAACCGGTTCAATCTAGTTTGTGTCCGGTTCACCCAATCTGATCCTGTTTTTCTCTCCCACTTTGTTCTAAGGTTCATTTCTATGATTTATAAATTATTTTGGGTCACAAGGGAGTTGAATTTTTGCTAGTTTTTCCAGTACCCAAATAAACTGATTTGGGAATCGGTTCGATTTTCTCACTTAGTTTGACCGATTCTTTCTTGGTTTTTCCTCAACTCCAAAGAGCAGGGTTTACATTGAGCATATAGCTCTTACAGCTAAAATCTCTACTTCAAAGGACCTAGTAACGAATGAAACTGTAAGAAGGGAACTCCCCAAAGAAAGTAATCGACACATATACCAAAAAAGGTATCAACTCGAAAGAATGAATTGGGAAATGGTCACAAACGAGTAATAGTGGATTATGGAAAAGGAAAGTCCTTGAATAAAGGATGCCACTAAAGAAGAGGAAGGACATAAGAAGGGAAGTGCCATGCCCCGACTCAGTTTGGTTGGATCCCTGTGATCAACCCGCCACTCTCCCGGTTTATTAAAGGGTTTCCCCTTATATTATAAACCATAAAGAGTAAGGCGTTCTTTAAACCTGCACCTTTTTCTAGGAATATCATAAATCTAAACTACATAGTAATTTATATTAATTGTACCTGTCTTGCATGCGTTTAATTGCGCAAGTCTTTTAAGGTTCAGCTTTCTGGGAGTTCCTGAAAGGGGTATAAGGGAGGGGGGTGAGTACAACTACTCAGTGAATGGGATTCAAATCTTTTGACTTTCAAGAAAAATATTTATATGGAGTGTGCCAGACTCCTTTCTTTTCAAAAATCCCTTCATTTAAAAATTTGGCTTTTTCCATTATTTCTTAGTTACCGATGTGTCATCACCCAACACACATCCTTCATCATGAAGGTTACACACATTCACAGGTCAGTACGACTATTGAACTCGCTAGTGGCTTCGGAGCGACTTTACCGGCCACCCGGATAGAAGCACGACCACTTCTACCCAAGGAATGAGTGGATGTACGCGACATCCAACCCTAAATGCTGAAATCACTTCTTCGTGTCCATATGAGGACAGAGACCTCATCCAGTCCCCACCCCGGTCTCATGCACTTGGTGCTACTCCAAATTTCTCACAGACACTTGGAACGACGATCTACCCTTATACTCACTGGGTCATCCAGGGCCCTTAGAACACATCCCTACCCCTCATGGGCGTCTTGATGATCCCGTACTCATAGTGCATGCACAAACAAAGTTTTATTAAATTGCCATGTAATATGTGGTGGGATTAGTCCCAATGGTCCCAACCTTCAACTCGACCTGTAGCTGTTTGTTTTGACTGGTCTGGAGACCATTCATGTCGCACTACTACTAGTTGACTGGGTATGTCAGACCTGCCTTGGTACCATGACCAAATAATTCACTTATTATGGTTTAATGGAACGTGTATATCATGTTTGTTTATGAACTATTGCTCGTGTCCATTGGGATATGGCCCACTGTTCGAGTTTTTCAAAAACTGGGAATTCTAGCACTCAAGTTCCAAAACCGAGGCCCCCGGCCTATAAGAGCTATTCAAGCTCCTGTCAAGAAGGTCTCCCAAATAGTTTAAGTATTGGCACACAGTCAGGGGAGAACACTTCCGACAAAATAGGTATTTACTGTCCATTATACCGACCGGTATAAGGACATCTCCGTCCATGACCGACGAACGGGTTTTCAACTTCCTTCGAGGAAGTCTCATCATACAAACCGGGTATGATCTACTTACAACCGGTAAGTAGTTTTTCCACAAAATTTTCACATCACTTTCTCTAAGTGGTGATGATTAAAATACCACTAAACAGTGGATTTTTATACCGAGGTACTTATCATCCCCAACCAGGTATGATATATAATCCCACTCACCCGATAGTGGAGTGAAATTCCACTTAGTCGAGTTCTGTCCTTAGCAAGTTGGACCTCGACTGGCATTCCCAATGTCTCATTCTCCTACACGAAATGAACATAATTGTTCATTATTCTTTGGACTACTAACCCTCATTCGTTCCAAATGAATGAGAAAACCCAACTTTACATATATTTGCAATTAGGTCCCTAAAGTTGTTTTCTTTTAACTTTAAGTCTATATTGCCAGGTTTTTTCCTAAATTTGAGTCCCGGAACTTTTTAACATTTATATTAGGACTTCAAATTATTTAATTTCACACAAAGGGGTTTAATTTCTCAAATTTCCAATTTTGTTCCTCAATTTTTCCAAAATTACCGTTTTACCCCTTCTTTAGAAAAATGGTAAATTTTGCCCCCAAAATTATAAAATTTCTCAATTGGCCCTCTAATATTTTTATCATGACCAATTGACCCTCAATTTTAGAAAATTACATTTTGGACCTTCGAATTTTTGAAAATCCACAAATTTCCCCAAATTTCAACTCTTCAACACTGCCGGATTTGATTTCATCAAATTAACCAATCAAACTTCTCTAATTGTTGAAATTGGTGTGGAAATTGAGTTCCTACATATTCATACGATTCTAAGGAACTTTGAATCACATATTTTAACGCCGGAACGAGCTCAAACAGAGCTTCGCTGGAAAACAAACTGTAGAGAGAGAAATCTTCGATTTCTCACCGGTGAGGGCGCGACAGTCGGAGCTTTCTATCTGGGCAGGTAGCTCTCCTCCAAGGTTCTTGCTAGGATCAATAATGACATCAATTAATGTCGAATTGGATTAGAATTTCTTCATTGAAATTCGGCTGACTCTCTCTAACAACGTTCTGAATTTGTAAAGGGGAGTCGAATTGGCTTACCTTTTGGTTCTAATTCGGCCATTGAAGGACTGAGGAGGTGTCGGGAGTGCTTGGTTTGGCCTAAGGAGGGCTCAAATTGGCCGATTTCACCTCGGCTGAAACATGGCAGCTTCGGTCCGTCGGAGCTGTTTTACTGTTTGATCACGCCGACGCTTCTTCGGCGACTCTCGGGATGGACGGATGCTACTACCGTGTAGCTGACTTCTCTCCGGTTCTAATGAACCCAACCTCGCCTTCTATGGCTCAGAATTGACCCTATATCGGAGCTCTTGTTCGAGCTTCACCGAAAAATTAAGCATCTAAGAGAGAGTGAGCTTTTCAGGTGTGGAGAGGATGAATGGAGAGGGGCTCTTTATATACGGAGCTTGGGGACCCGTTGGCCGTCAGTTTAGCATCTTTATGAAAGGCATTGAAGACCTGAAATGTACTGAACAGAAGCGTTTCTTTTTTGTTGGCGCTGCTTCGATTTTTTGGCGAGTGAACAGTGTTGTCATCTTGAGGAAGAAGATGACACTCTTCTGAACCGGACCGGACCGGTACAAATCGAGTTCAAAGCTTAAATCAACCGGTTCACCCCTCATTCAATCGAGTTTTTCAAATCTAAAAATTTCTAAATTCACTTAAATTCATTTTCTATTCAATGGTGGCCTCAAATCTCCATTTTGAATGATTTAAGCCACCTAGAAAAATAAATTTAGGATTCGGTTCAATAGTGATTCAAACCGGTCCAAACCGGTTCGGATCCGGTTCACCTGAACTGGTTTTGTTTTCATCCCCAATTCCTTCACAAGTCCATTTCCATGTCTTTTTTGACTTCTTGGGTCACTTAGGGTCCTTAAAATTCCCGGTTTACTACCTCTTAATCGATTTCGATTCATAAACCACCTCGGTTCTTAAACCGATATAATCCAGTTCGGGTCCGGTTCACCCGAACTGATTTGGTTTTTCTCTCCCACATTGGTTCCTTCCCAAGGATTATAAATCACAAGGAATCCATAAACTTCTTGGTTAACTCATTCTCTATCGGTTTTGATTCATGAATCAACTTGGTTCATAAACCAGTTCTATCTAGTTTGGACCCAATTCTCTTGAACTGCTTTGGTCTTTCTTTCTCATATCAACCTAGGGTTCTTTTCCCAAGTTTATGAATATTTTTGAGTCACATGGGAGTTAGAAATTTTCAAATTTGCTCGTCCCCTAATAGTCGGGCTTGTAGACCAATTTGGTTTAAAGATCACATTGACCAGTTCTTTCCCGGTTTTTCTCATTACTAAAGGACGGGGTTTACAACTCTCCCCTCCTTTTAGGGGTTTTGTCCTCAAAACAGTTGCACGTTAAATAATTGAGGATAACTATCCGTCACCATAGACTCGGTTTCCCATGTCTCTTCCTGCACGGGTTTGTTCTGCCACAACACCTTGACCATAGGAATTTTCTTATTCCTCAAATTCTTGTCTCTTCGGTCAATGATTTGTATTGGCTCTACTTGATAAGTCAGGTTCTCTTCCAGTTCCATTGGAGGTCGGTCCAGTACATGACTAGGATCAGGCTGATATTTCTGAAGTACTGAAATGTGGAATACATCATGTATTCTCTATAGATCAGGAGGCAGTTCTAATTTATAAGTTACTGGTCCTATCCTTTGAATAATGTGATATGAACCAATATATCTGGGTTTTAACTTTCCTCTTTGCTTAAACCTAAGTATTCCTCTCCATGGAGACACTTTCAAGAATACCTAATTGCCCACTTCAAACTCCAAATCTTTCCTTCGATTGTCTGCATAACTCTTCTACCTATCTTGTGTAGTCTTAAGATGACTCCTTATTAATATTTTCTTCTCTGTGGCATCCTCTATTATCTCAGTTTTCTCTAACTTCCTTTTGCCCACTTCTTCCCAAAACAAAGGGGTACGACAGGGTCATCCATAAAGGGCTTCATAAGGAGCCATCTGGATGCTGGCCTGATAACTATTATTATACGCAAATTCCATCAGGCATAAGGATTCCTCCCAGCTTTTATTCATGGTGAGTACACATGCCCTTAGCATGTCTTCCAAGGTTTGGATGGTTCACTCAGACTGACCATCTGTCTGAGGGTGAAATGTCATACTCATGTGGAGTTTGGTTCCCATGGCATTTTACAGATTCGGCCAAAACCTGGAAGTAAATCTCGAATCTCTATCCAATACTATACTCACCGGGACACCATGGAGTCTTATTATTTCCTTCATGTATAGGATGGCCAGCTGGTCTACTGTGTTCGTCACTTTTATTGGAAGGAAATGAGCTGATTTGGTCAATCTATACACAATTACCCAAATTGCATCTCGACCTTTTCTGGTCACCAGCAGGCTCGTGATGAAGTCCATGGTGATGTGCTCCCATTTCCATTCTGGAATTGGTAAGGGTTGTAGTAGCCTTGACGGCTTCTGATGCTCTGCTTTTATCTGTTGATAGGATAAGCATTGGGCTACATATTCCGCAATGTCCCTCTTCATACCCTTCCACCAGTATCCTTGTTTGAGGGTGCGGTACATTTTAGTACTGCCCGAGTGCATAGCATACATCGAATTGTGTGCCTCTTCCAATATTAATCTCCATAATTCCTTGTCTTGAGGCACACATACCCTACCCTTATAGGTCAATACTCCGTCACCTTGTACGTCATAGTCCGATTTCCTTTCTTTGTTAGTTGAATCCAAGTAGGACTGAAGTTCTTTATCAATATTTTGTTGGACCTTTATATGCTCAGTTAGACTTGGCCTTTAGGATGAATTGGAGGTAAAAACCAAACCGGTTCAAGTGAACCGAACCTGAACCGGATTGAATCAGTTTGAACTACTATTAAACAGGTTTATAAGTTCATTTTTATAAGTGGCTTAAAAAATTCAAATTGGAGAATTGAAGCAACCATTAGATAGAGAATGAATTAAGATGAATTTACAAATTTTTATTTTTGAAAAACTCTGTCAAATCAGGCATGAACTGGCCGGTTTAAGCATTGAACCCGGTTCGGATCAGTACGATCCATTTCAAAATAGTGTCGTCTTCTTCCTTCAGATGATAGCACTGTTCACTCGCTGGAAAATCGAGCAACACCGACGAAGATGAAAAGTCTCTAACCAAGGAGTTTCAAGCAATGAATGACCATCATAAAGGCGCCAATTAGATGGCCAAGAAGTCCCCGAGCTTCCTATATAAAGAGCTCCTCTTCATTCATCCTCCTCACACCTGAAAACTCCACTCTCCCTACTGCTCCATTTTTGGGTGAACCTCGAACTATAGCTTTAATTTGGGCATTTTTCTAAGCCAAAGAAGGTGTGGTCGGGTTCTTTAGATTCGTGGAGAAGTCAGCTACATGACTATAGTCTCCATTTGCTCCGATGATCACTGAAGAAATGCCGTCGTGATAGAACAATGAACAAACTGAGAAATTTATATATCTTGAGTGACCTAAAGAATTAACAAAAGTCATGATAAAGGACTTTATGGTGAATTGGAGGTAAAAACCAAACTGGTTCAGGTGAACTGGACTTGAACCGGTTTGAACCACTATTGAACCGATTTCTAAATTCATTTTTCTAGGTAGCTTAGAAATTTCAAGTTTGAGAATTAAGGCCATCATTTGATAGATAATGAATTTAGATGAATTTACAAATTTTTAATTTTGAAAAACTCAGTCAAATCGGGCCTAAACCGGCCAGTTTAAGCATTGAACCCATTCCAAACCACTCTGGTCCAGTTTGGAACAATATCGTCTTCTTCCTTCAAATGAAAGTACTATTCACTCGCTGGAAAATCAAGCAGTGTCGACAAAGTTGAAAAGTCTCCAGCCAGGAAGTTTTAGGCATTGAATGACCACCATTAAGGCACCAATTGGATGGCCAAGAAGTCCCGAGCTTCCTATATAAAGAGCCCCTCCTCGTTCATCCTCCTCACACTTGAAAACTCCACTCTCTCCCTACTGCTCCATTTTTTGGTGAAGCTCTAACCAAAGCTCCGACTTGGGCATTTTTTTGGCCAAAGAAGGTGTGGTCAGTTTCTTTGGATTCGGGGAGAAGTCAGCTACACGACTATAATCTCCATTTGCTCCGAGGATCGTTGGAGAAACACCGGTGTGAGAGAAGAGTGAAGCAGCTCCGATAGACTGAAGCTGCCCTATTTCGGCCGAGCTAAAAATTCCCAATTCGAACCCTTCTCAAGTCAAACCAAGCCCTCCTAGCACTTCCACAACCCTTCTACATGTGAATTACAATGGAAAGGAAAGCCAATTTGGCTTCCCAATATAAATTCCGATCGGTACTAGAGAGATAACCGATAGAGCTTTACTGACCAAATTCTCCCTCAATTCGACATGAATTGAGGTGATTCTTGATTCTAGGAGTAACCTTAGACAAGAGCTATCTGATAAGATTGAAAACTTGGACCACGGCGACACTAACGGTAAGCTTTCGAAGCTTTCTCTCTCTTCTTTTAGTTTTCTGGCAAAGCTCCATTTGAGCTTGTTTCGTCATCAATTCATGCGATTCAAAGTGCAATTGAATCGTATGGATGTGTATGAAGTTAAATCTAGCTTCAATTTCAACAATTAACCTCGTTTGATCGATCAATTTGATGAAATCAAATCCGGTCATGTTGACAGGTTGAAATTAGGGGAAAATTTGGAAAAATTTTGGGGATTCCGAAAATTCGAGGGACTAAAGTGCAATTTCATAAAATGGAGGGTCAATTGGACATGAAAAAGATGTTGGAGGACCAATTGTTAGTTATTTGGAATTTTTGGGGTGAAATTTACCATTTTTGTAAAGTAGGGGCAAACTAGTAATTTTGGAAAAGTTAGGGACCAAATTGGAAATTTGGGAAACTTGAACCCCTTTTGTGATGTTGAATAAATTGAGGTCCCAAGATGAATTTTAGAAGTTTCGGGACTCAATTTTGGGGAAATTTTGCATTAGGGACCTAAAGAAAAAGAACTTTAGGTAGCTAATTGCAATTAATTGAAAAGTTTGAATATTTCAGCCATTCAAGATGAATGAAGGCTATTAGGCCAAGAGATAATGAACAAGTGTGTTCATATCGTGTAGGAACATGAAGTAATGGGAATGCCAGCACGGGCAAGCTCATGTGAAGACCAAGAACTGATTAAGATGAATTCACTGCATTTACGGGTGAGTGGGATTTTTATATCATACTCGATTGGGATGATAAGCAACTCGAAAATGAATACCCACTGCTAATTGGAATTTTAAACATCACACCGGAAGGTGGTGATGTGGAAATTATGCAGAAAAACTAATTACCGGTTGTAAGTAGAACATACCCGGTTGGTACGATGAACTTCATGGAAGGAAGTAGAAAACCCGTTCAATCAATTATGAGCGGAGATGTCCTCACACCCGTTAGGTGTGAGGGACGGCTAAAAGATTATTTTTGTCAGATGTACACTCATCTAACTGTGTGCCACTACTTAAACCTTTTGGAATACCTTCTTGATGGGAGCTCAAATAACTTAGATAGGCTAGAGGCCTCGATTTTGGAACTTAGGGGCTAATAAGCCCAATTTTGAAAATAAGCTCGTAAACAAACATGAGTTTAAGCCATGAAAATTTTAAATGAATGATACATTTGGCCGTGGTACCAAGACTAGACCAATATACTTGATGGACAAGTGGCAGTGCGACAAGATAGGTCGACAGACCAGTCGAGACAAACAACTACAGGTCGAGTTGAGGGTCGGGGCCATTGGACTAGTGGCACCAAAGATTAAATGGCTTATGAGGAAAACTATTGTTTTGTGCATGCATTGAAGTACGGGACCTCCAAGATGCCCAAGAGGGGTAGTGATGCGCCCTAGGTGCTACTAGATGATATGGTGGAGATAAGGGTAGATTGTCATGCCAGCAGTGAGGAAAGCTTGACGTAGCTTCATGCGCATGAGACCGGGGTGGAGTCGGGAAGAGGTCTCTATCCTCATATGGACATGAAGTTTTCTTTATAGGATTAAGGGTCAGATGTCACGTACATCCACTCATTCTTAGGGTAGAAGTAGACGTGCTCCTATCTAGGTGGCCGGTAAAGACGCTCCGACGCCACAAGTGAGTGTAGTGGATATGATGCCGTGCGAATATGTGTTCCCTTCATGATGAAGGGTGTGTGTTGGTTGATAAACACACTGTTTATGCTTAATGATGAGACATGGCTATGAAAACTGAGATTTTGAGGATGAAATATTTTAAAGAAAATAAGAAGTTTGGCACACTCCAATTCAAACTATTTTCAGAAAGTCAAATTTTAAAACACCCATTCACTGGGTCGTTCAACTCACCCCCTCCCTTATACCCCTTTTCAGGTAACCCAGGGAAAACCTACCCAAAAGACCTCAAGTTAACTACACCTGTGAGACAGGTATGTTAAGATTAAATTTTATTACAGTTTTGATTACTGTTATTCTAGGAAAGGTACATGTTTAAAGGACACCTTACTCCTCACGGTTTAAAAGAATGGAAAACCCTAAAAAAATCTGGAGAGTGGCTGGTTGGTCACGGGGATTCGACCAAACCGGGTCGGAGTGTGATATCCATTATCTTTGGTGCTAATGGTCCAATGGCCCCGACGCTTAACCCAACCTACAGCTATTTGTCTAGGCTGGTATGTCGACTTGGCCCTAATGCACTGCCGCAAGTCCATCGAACATTGTCGGTCCTGACTTGGTACCATGGCGAAATCATACAACCAATTTCATTTGAAAATTTTCATGGCTCTTTCACAACCATGTTTGTTTACGAGCTTCAGGGCATTTAGCCCCATGAATTCAAAAACCAGCGCCCCTAGCTAATATGAGGTGTTCTAGCTCCTATCAAGAAGGTCTCCCAAATTTTTTAAGTGTTAGCACACAGTTAGGGGAGAACACTTCAGATAAAAATTCATTTTTCATCTCATCACACCAACCAGATGTGATGATATCTCCTCTTACAACCGGTAGGCAGGATTCTCCTTTCCTTAAGGAAACTCATCGTACCAATCAAGTATGATTATATCTACTTACAACCATTAAGTACGTTTTATCCGTTAAAGGTAGTGCTCATCATCCCAATCGGGTATGAAGTTAGATAAACCCACTCACCCGATGACCGTGACATGTTTGTCCCAGTTAGTTTTCCAAGTCCACGCTAGCTTTTCCTTGCTGGTGTTCTGATCTCTCGTGTCCCTACACGATTTGGGCATCCTTATCAATTGGGGTTTGGCGTGAAAGCCATTGTTTTCTCATGTATGAGCGATTAGGCTCAAAATGGTTGGTTTATTGCATTTAGGTCTCTAAAGTTCATTTTCCTTAACTTTTGGTCCCTAATGCTAAATTTTCCTCAAATTATGTTCCAAGGACTTCCAATATCCTACTCGGGCACTTAATTTACTTTAGCTTGTGTAAGGGGCTTAGATTTGCCAAATTTCCAATTTGGTACCCAATTTTTCAAAAATTATGCCTTTGCCCCTACTTTCCAAAATAGAAACTTTACCCCAAATATTTCAAAAATTGACCAATTGGTCCCCCAACATCTTTATTATTGCCAATTGGCATTTAATTTTGATAAATTGCATAGAGGTCCTTCAATTTTTCAAAATCCCCAAATTTCCCCAAAAATTTTCCCCAATTTCTCGCCTTCAAACTAACCAAATTTCATTTCTTCAAATTGGCCAGTCAATCAAGGTTCATTGCTCCAATTGAAGGTATGGATAAGTTACTACACTTCCATATGATTCAATTGAGCTTTGAACCACAATATTTGGATTCAAATTGAGCTCAAACGGAGATTCATCGGAAAACTATTCATAGAGAGAGAAAGCTTCGAAAGCTTACCGTCGGAGGTGTGGCGGTCTGAGCTCTCGATCTGGAGAGGTAGTTCTTGTCCTAAGATTCCTTCTAGGATCAAGAATCACTACAATTAAAGTCAAATTGAGGGTGAATTTGGTTAGTGAAATTCAACACTTTCTCTCTCTAACCCTGATCTACAACGACTCAGTAGAGCCGAATGGGCATACCTTTCAGCTCTGTTGAGGTAGTGTGAGGGTCATGGAGGTGTTGGGGAGGCTTGGTTTGGCTGGAGGACATTTGAATTTGACCAAATTCAGCTCGGCCAAAATAGGGTAGCTTTGATCCGTCGGAACTGCCTCACTCTTTGATTCCACCTGTGCTTCTCTAGCAGTCCTCCGATCAAAAGGAAGTTGCTATCAGGTAACTGACTTCCCAAAGTCTGTAGGACCTGACCTAGCCTTCTAGGGCTAAGAAAAACTACACAAGTCGAAGCTCTTGTTTGAGCTTCACCATAAAATGTAGCAGTTGAGAGAGAATGGCAATTTGAGGTGTGTGGAGGAATATAGGAGAGTAGCTCTTTATAAAGGGAGCTCGGGGACGCACTGCCTGACCACTTCCCATTTTGGTCAAGCTTAACCTCGCTCGAAAATGGCCTGATCAGAGTGGTTACATCTTTGCTAGAGATATATGTTTTCTGCATTAATGAACGATGTTGTAATCCTAATGAAGAAGATGACAATGTTACGAACTGGACCAGATCGGTTTGATTGGGTTCAATGGCAAAAATCGTCTGGTTCAGGCTAGATTCGAACGGTTTTTTCAAAATTAAAATTTTCTAAATTAATATAAATTCATTCTCCATCTAATGGTGGCTTTAATTTCCCAATTTGAATATTTTAAGAGACCAAGAAAAATAAATTTAGAAACCGGTTCAAGTATGATTCAAACCAATTCAATCCAGTTCAGGTCCGGTTCTCCCTAAATCGGTCTTGTTTTCTCCTCACATTTGTCCCAAGGTTCTTTTCCATGATTTTTATCACTGTTTGAGTCATTTGGAATTTGTCAATTCCCCATTTTACCCTTTCTTTATTGATTATGGTTTATGAACTGGCTCATTTTTATCTTTTGAAATGACATGTTCTTTTCCCGGTATTTCTTATCTTTAAAGGGACAAAGTATACTTCAACGGTCAATGGTGCCGAGTCAAAAGCCACGTAGACACAGGCAGCAAATGGGAGGCTACCATGTGTCTGATCAATAGTCAGTGGATGACCTACAGCATTGCCATGCTCATGTGAGAGGCCATTTGGAGGCTGCCACATGTCCAATCAACTGGTCAACGGTTGACATGGCGGATGAGCTGGATCACCACGTCAAAATAACTGAACAATCTACGAGCCACATGGCATGCCCACCATGTCAATGTATTTAATCTCAGTCCGCTGAAAAAAAAAGGAGAGAGACCGATGAAGGGGTAAGTGTCCTACGACTCGGAAAATGCTCTGGCCCGGTCGCGGGCGAGTGGGGTGAGGGTCGAGTCTCACACCAACTTGTAGCACGAACTGTTGTTGAGCTCCCTATAAATAGAGCACCCTCCCACTTGCCTCCTCACCACTTAGGCGCCCTTTAAAGACAATCTACTCCTTTTCCAACGAAGTGTTGATCAGGGCTCCGATGACGGACCATTTCACAACCAAAAGAACTCCAATGGGTAGCATTAGAACTGGGAAGGAGTCCTTGAGCTTGGAGAACCCTCAACTCGATTAAAGGACAGCCTGAGAACTATAAGAGTAATTGCACAGTGAAGTTGCTCTAGAGCTCCGAAATAGTGAGCTCCTAACTGACCCAACCCCGACCCTCTCAGACCTTCCGCCATTGGAATTGACCCACCTTCGACTTCCTAAGACACTCCGCAGCCCCCTCTAAGACACCGGGTGAGCTCAATTTCACCTCTCTTCGTCAGATTTTCTAAGTTTCAGAACTCCACCTCCCCAAAACTCCTCTCTTCGAATTCCCACAGTGCAATGGCGAACTGTAGTGGGATTCAATCCTAGTAAGACCCCCTCGATGAGCACTAGTAGCCCAACCGCAAGCTCCGACCATCGACCCTCCATTGGTAAGCTCTACAAACCTTCACTCTCTACTGTTATTTTCCGATGAAGCTCCGATGAAGCTCAAAACATAGCCAAATTTAGAAATTCGAAGTGTAGGATGACAGGAAGAGCTCGAGGAGGCGCATAATAGCAAGATACGAAGAAATTAAGGACTTTTAGGCTGTCAATTAGACGAGGAGGTAATGTTTGGGAAATTTAAATGTGCAATTTAGGGAAGAAAGGGGAGGCAATTTGTGGTTTTTTATCAAGGAAAAGGGGCTTTTGTGCAACTCTTCAAAAAATTCGAGGTCTGGATGGTAATTTGATGATATTAAGGGCATTTTCATGAAATTTACTCCAAATTAAGGTCCAATTGGGCAATTTGGATAAAATGGAAGGCCAATTGGCAATTTTTTTAAAAATTGAGGGTCAATTGGTGGTATTGATAAAATTAAGGACCCAAGAAGGATAATTGGAAATTCTAGGTGCTTTATTGAAATAAAGGGACAAATACGGACCTAAATGTAAAAGTACAAACTTATGGGACCTAAATGTAATTAAAGCTTAATGCGAGGGCCTAGGCGCAAATACTCGAAATATGCGGCCGCTTATGCAAATTGCCTTGATGGGGATATTCATACTATGCAGGAGAGGATTTCCCCAAATAACGACAATAGGGAGCATGCCACGAGTCAAGTTCTCATCGGGATGAACCCGTCACTACTACCAAGTGAATGGGAATTCTACAGCATTGGTTCCTATAGGAACGATGGCTTGCCTAAAAAATAATTTTCTCAGAATTAGCCTCCCCTAACTAGGTGAATCTCCTTAAAATATTTGGAATCTAATTTTGAGGCTTAGGCTCAGAAATACAAGTGGACCCAAGGTCGATGGACACATGTATGGACCCGTTTAGAATCAGCACCGCTAAAAGTCCCTATAATTGATAATTGTGTGTGATACCCACCGAGCCAAGGTTGGGATGTTGGGCCATACAGCTACAAAGCTGAAGCTAGGTCATCCAACTTGTTGGGCCAACAAGTGGGGGCCGAAGCCAAGCCAACAGACCCTTGAGCTGGAGGGCGAAAGATAATGGCTATAAATTAAAAAGACTCTTGATTGTGCATGCATTGTGGTGTAGAGCCATCAAGACACCTGGTATGAGGTAGTGATGGATCCCAAGGGCTATTAGATGACCCAGGGTGCATAAGGGCAGTTCGATGTCCAATATGCTGAGGAGCTCGTAGAGCTTACTTCACATTGAGACCGAGGCAATAGGGGAATTGAGGTATCGTCCCACAAAGCAGACATGAAGTGTGATTAGGTTTGAGGGTCGGACGAGCAAGGTACATTCAAGCTCAGGGTAGAGATTTTTAACCTCTATCAGGGTGGACGGTAAAGGTGCACTGGTCCACAAGTGGGACAGTCGGGGACTGTTCTGCAAATGAGTGATCCCTTCTATGATTGAAGGGTGGTTGATGTATGAATGTTATGCTAATGACGGCTAATGAATTAAGCAACAAATTAAAAGAATCAATCGTTGTAGAAATTTCCCCTCACTGAGTATATATGTGTACTCATTCCCCTCCTCTCTCCCTTTCAGGAAGCTCAAAAAGGGATAAGGACCAAGGAGACTTAAAGCTCCAAGAAAAGGCTTGGGCCCTCAAGGTACGTTCCTTATCCCAAAATCATAGTAAGGGAATGAATGTAGGCATGCCTTAACCTTACTTTATCATCAAAGTAAGAATACTAGGATGATGCTTAGAAGGGTGGCAGGTTGATCACAGGACTCCAACGAAACCGAGTCGAGGCTTGACAACTTGAGTGGTATCAGAGCATAACTTTCCTAATAAGTCCCCCCAACCTAATTCTTGATTCCCGAAATCCTTGCAAAAAAACATGAACAAAAATGCTAACAAAGAGTATATTCCTCAGATCCATGTCATGGAGCGAAGGCTAGAGGAACTAGAGGTGCATATCCCATGGGAAGCACATCGAGAGAGAACCCCTCCCTACTCGATGGAAGATGAAACTTCCCCACCCAAAGGACCAAATCAGGCCCAAAATTGAGAAAAAATCGAGAGAAATTTATGGGATGCATACGCTAACTATGTGAGGGTTTTCTGTAGACTTCCTCTCATACACAGTAGCGTGTGCACAGCAATCTCCATGCAGCATGTCCATGATGATGTTGTCCTGAACTAGTATGGGGTAGAAATCACACCGGAGGTACGAGCCAGGAGGGTTCTTAGCACATCGACATCCTCAGAATTGGAAGAACCCAGCATGAACCCGTGACCAGGCTATGGAAAATACCACAGAGGCAATTGCCCCCCTAGGAGGAGGAGACACCCATAGGGCTACCGACGCTGAGTCTCACAATCCACCTATATTTAACTCTAAGTCAGTTAATTGGAGAGGTTAGAGACGTAGCAATAAAGTTTGGGATTGACTACTGTAATAAACTCTAACTGGGATTTCACCGGTTACTAAATAAAAGATTCCAATTTATTTCACGCTTGTGTGACCCCAAATGTAAAGAACGAAAGTGACCCCAGCCAAAGAACCCTCGGAAAGTTAAAGAAAGGATGAAGGGACCGGAAAATTCTCAGCCTACCAAGCCCTAGTGAACTAGGAAACCTTTGAACAATAGGGACACTGGAAGTGGAAAGAAAGGAAATAGATCCTCACACAAAGGAAGCATGGGGCATCCAAAAACCCTAGGAGGTGGGATAAGTAGTTAACTGCCTAACTTCCCGAAAGAGGATGCCAGAACATGAAACCCTAGAATAATAAGGCTAGGACAAAGGAAAGAGACCCTCGAGAGGGACAAGGGAGGTTCGAACCATAGGATAAGGAAGTCGATAGAGTAAGCCCCTAGTGAGCCCGGAAAGTCATAAGGGAAACCACACAGGATAAGCTAAAATAGGGTTCCATAAAAGAACCCTAATAGGGCCACAATGTACCAAAGGATGAGAACGCTAACGCGATTAATAGAAGTAAGGGTAAGACACGGTCGGCAACCCAAGTAGAGGTCAAGGAGCCCATGGTAAGAACTAAGGAGGTGACAACAAAGGAAGGCGACAAGACCCAGAAGTGGACACTGACCAATGATAAAAATAGAGTAAGCACGTCAAGAAGGTGAAAGTCCGGGCCTAGTACACACGAATGGAAATGAGGGTAGGCCAAGGATCTCTTGAGGACGAACCAAAAGAAGGCCTCCCCACCCTAGAGGAACCCTATTGAGTAACAACCAGGATGATCGAGAAATAGCGATGAGGTATTCCATTGAAAGGAGGTGTGAGAGACGAATTGGTAGCATAGGGATAATGAACCTTGGCATTAGGGATCAGGAAAAGTAAAATAGAGAGAAGGATTGGGTGGACAAGCATGGAGCCAATAAAGTTTATTAGGATGCTATATAAGGAAAACAATGAGGAGAAGTTCGATACTCAAGGGAAACACAAGGCAGGAAGGGTATCCTATCCCGTAAGAAGGAAAGCATGGGAAGACACCCTTTGATGGGACCAAAAAACTTCAAGGAAACGGGCACCTACAGAATTAGGGAGGATGATCAAGCCATGAATGTGTGCAATAGATGACCAGATGGCTCCTAGGGCAACGAAGAAACACTACTGAGTTACACCCAAGGGTAGAGCCCATGATCCCAAATAAATTTTGGGATTGCAGGAGAGACACCCCAAAAAGCGAGTAAGGGTTAGGAACATATCAAACCACTAGGGATATGAGGGCCCTGAGTCCCCAAAAAGAGGTACGACCCATGGAAGGGAAAAGTCACCCATTTCGGCATGACAAAATTGAGTGAGAAGGGGATGGACCCAATAAACAAGAAGGAAAAATGACCTAAAGGAGCAACTGAGGAAAAGGGGGGAAAACCCACTCCAAGCCATAGAAGAACAGAATCTATGACCGTATTTTGGAAAAAATGGGAAGCCTTAGGAAATCAATGTAAGTTCCACAGGGTAGGTAGACGTTAGAAGAAAGGAGAAGTCCCTCGAGGGCAAAATAAATAGAGCCTAAGAAAGAAAGCAATCACGAGGGGGGTGAAAACCATTCCTTTCCACTTGGAACAAAGGAAAAGGCTAAGGCCCAAGGAAGTCCGGTTGCCAAGGATCAGTATGCCTAATGACCTGGGACAGGGGAAGAAGAGGGATAGAAGGAAAGGGAAGCACCCCCTTACCGGTCATAGGATGCCATTGGATGTGAGAACGAACTGAGGGAGGAGAACCCCGGTTGTCCAATAAGGAAGCAGAGTAGGACGAATAAATGCGGAAAACCCAAACCCTCACAAAGAGCCTAACGTCAACATCCAAGGACATTTGGAGCATGTGAGAGAGGTATGAATCGAAATCGATGGGTGAGCTAGTGTCGAGTAATGGAGTAGTTTGACGACAAAAGAGAAAGGACAAAGGGAATGCACTCTATGAGAGGGAATGGAAGAACATGGTCCAAACCGTAAGGTAAGCAGGACTTTAAGTCCAAGGAGAAATAATAGAATACTGGAGTCATACTACTAGGGAGAAATAACAAAAAGGGTGACTCGAGTATGAAAGAACAAACTAGAGAACCAAGAAGAGGGATAACACCAAAACCATGAAAAGCAAGTGCAAAAGAATGAAGGGATGATGAGCTAAGGAGTTCCAACGACCAAGGCAAGAAATAGACCTAGATACGGCTGGACGTGTTGGAGCTCCCAATTCTGAACAAAACCCTCTAGAGGAAAACCCTGACCCCAAATGACTGGAAGTATGTAACCTAAGGAATTTCGTGAACACCAGGGGGTAATGCAAGTCAAACTAACAAAATCCAAGGGAGAGAGGAGATCAAGTCCAAAGTGGTAACCAAAGAGGTAAGGCATCAACCCATACCCTAATTGGACCGCACGGGGGTCATTTTCGAACGAAAGGATGAAAAACTAAGTTTTGAGGACAAAACTCTTAAAAGGTGGGGAGAGTTGTAAAACTCGCCCTCTCAGACCAAGGAAAAATAGGGAAAAAGGACCTATAAACCCCATCCTTTGATAATAAGAAAATTGCGGAAAGAACCGGTGACTTTCAAATTTGAAAACCGAGTCAGTCTATAAACCTGAACCGATAGAGAAAGGGTAAATCGGGAAATTTATGGATCCCAAGTGACCAAAAGAGTACCAAAAATCATGGAAATGGACTTAAGAATGAATTGGAGATGAAAACCAAAACTGTTTAGGTGAATCGGATCCGAACCGGTTTGGACCGGTTTGAACCACTATTGAATCGGATTCTAAATTCATTATTCTAGGTGTCTTAAAAAAATTCAAATTTGAGATTTGAGGCCACTATTAGATAGAAAATGAATTTAGATGAATTTAAAAATTTTTAGATTTGAAAAATTCAGTCGAATTGGGAGTGAACCGGCTGGATTAAGCTTTGAACCCAGCTCAGACCGGTCCAGTCCAGTTCGAAATAGTGTTATCTTCTTCCTTCAGATGATGGCACTGTTCACTCACCAAAAAATCATGCAACGCCAGTGAAGCTGAAAAGTCTCCAGCCATGGAGTTTCAAGCAATGAATGACTACCATTAAGGTGCCAATCGGATGACCAAAAAGTCCCCGAGCTTCCTATATAAAGAGCCCCTCCTCATTCATCCTCTCCACATCTGGAAACTTCATTCTCTCTCAGTTGCTTAATTTTCCAGCAAAGCTCAAATTAGAGCTCTGATATAGGGTCATTTCTTAGCCAAAGAAGGCGTGGTCAGGTTCTTTAGAACAGGAGAGAAGTCAGCTACACACATGTAGTCTCCATTCAGCTTCAATCGATACGATTCTTGATCCTAGGAGGAACCTCAAGAGTAGAGCTATCTTCCCCTATAGGAAGCTCGGACCACCGCGCCTCCACCGATGAGCAATTGAAGCTTTCTCTCTCTACGTTATGTTTTTCGGCAAAGCTCCATTTGAGCTCGTTTCGGCATCAAAACTTCCAATCCAAAATGCTATGGAATTGTATGAGGATATAGAAACTCAATTTCAACAATTAGAAGTGTTTGATAAGTCAATTTGATGAAATCAAATTTGGCTGCATTAGGGAGTTGAAATTAGGGATTTTCAAAAATTTGAAGGACCAAAATGCAATTTTATAAAATTGATGGACAATTGGATATGATAAGAATGTTAGATGGCCAATTCAGTAATTTTAGAAATTTTGAGGTAAAACTTACCATTTTTGTAAAGGAAGGGCAAAATGGTAATTTTGAAAAAATTAGGGCCACAATTGTGAATTTGGGAAAACTTGAACCATTTTTTATGAAATTGAGTTAATTGAGATCCCAAGAGGAATTTTAAAAGTTTTGAGACTCAATTTGGGAAAAACCGACGATTGGAGTCTAAAGTAAAAGGAAAAATAACTTTAGGGGGCAATTTGCAAATATTGGAAAAGTCGTGAATTGAGTCATTTATATTGAATGAGGTGATCAAGCCAGAAGATAATGAACAATGATGTTCATTTCATGTAGGAACACGAGACATCGGGAATGCCAGCTGAGGTTAAGCTCGCAAGGGACAAAAAAACCGACTAAGTGGAAATTGACTGCACGAATAGGTGAGTGGGATTTTTATATCGTACTCGGTTGGGATGATAAGTGCCTCATAAATGAAAATCCACTACTTAGTGGTATTTTAAACATTACAACTTAGAGGAGTAGTATGAAAATGATACAGAAAAACTACTTACTAGTCGTAAGTATATCATACCCGGTTGGTGTGATGAAACTTTCTCAGAGGAAGTGGAAAAATTGTTCATCGGTTATGAGCAGAGATATCCACATACTCGGTTGATATCATGGATAGTTAAAAATATATTTTTGTCGAAAGTGCTCACACCTGACTGTGTTCCACTACTTAAACTATTTGGGAGACTTTCTTGATGGGAGCTCGAATAAGCTCTGTTAGGCTAGAGGCCTCGGTTTTGGAACTTGGGGTCCATTATGCCCAATTTTGAAAATCTCAAATAGTGGGCCATAGGCCAGTTGGCACGAGGAGGAACTTGTAAACAAACATGAACTATATGCCATGAAAACTTGAATAATTGAATTTTTTTGCCATGGTACCAAGACAAGACCGACATACTCATTCAACTAGCAGCAGTGCAACATGACAAGTCTCTAGAATAGTCAAGACAAACAGTTGTAGGTTGAGTTGATGGTCGAGGCCGTTGGACCAGTGGCACCACAGATTATATGGCATGATGTGAAAATACTTATTCTGCATGCACTGTGTTTACGTGACCTTCATTATGCCCAAGAAGGGTAGTGATGTGTCCTAGGGCCTTGGACGACCTGGTGGATATAAGGGCAGTTAGTCGTACTAGGTAACCTTGCGAAGCTCGACGTAGCTTCAAGCACATGAGACTAGGGTGGGGATGGGATGAGGTCTCTATCCTCATACAAACATGGAGAATTGTTACGGGATTGAGGGTTAGATGTCGCGAACATCCACTCATTCTCAAGGTAGAAGTGGACGTACTTCTATCTAGGTGGCCAGTAAAGTCGCTCAGATGCGACATGTGGGTTCAGTGGACATACTATCTTGCAATTGTGTGATTGACCTTCATGATTAAGGATGTTCTTTTGAAAATTGAGATTTTAAAGTGGAGAAAATTTAAAGGAACTTAAGGAGTCTGGCACAATCCAACTTGAAAACATTTTTTTTGTAAAACTCCATTTTTTTAATATACCCATTCACTAAGTTGTAGAAACTAACCCTTCTTTTCTATAACTTTTCAGGAAAAGAGAAAATGACTAGGAATAACACCGAGCCTTACCCTCTGTCAGGTATGCTTAATGTTTCTTAAGATTGCATTTTATTTGATATATGTCTTTCCAAGGAACATGGTCGAAAATACACCTGGCTCCTCTCGAGTGAAAGAATGGGAAAACTTCTCTTGAACCGAAAGAGCAGCGGGTTGTATAGACCGGGTCGGGGCATGACAGTACTCGCCAACTTGATATGAAAAAAAACCAAGCCCATTAATAAATCAAAAATAATAAAGATGGGTTAACAAGAGATATTTAGAAAATCCCAAGTGATCAAAAATTCACAAAAATCATGGGGAATAACCATGAAGTTAAATGGTTGAGAGAACCGAACCTAAACTGGACTGAATCGAATTGAGCCATAGTGAATCTGTACAATGATTCAATTTTCTTGGTGGCTTCAAAATATCAATTTGGGAAATTGAGGCCACCATTAGATAGAAAATGAATTTATATAAATTTAGAAAATTTTAAATTTTAGAAAATCGGTTAAATCGAGCCTGAACCGACTGATTTTCGAAATCGGGTCACCAAACCCTGTCGGACCGGACCTGTCAATGGTCCGACCTGTCAATTAACTAGACTGATCAAAAGTCCAGACGGTCATGGGTCAACGACACCTAGTGAGCAGCCACGTAGACACGGGCAACAAATGGGAGGTTGCCACATGTTCGGTTAAAATCAGCGAACGACATGTCAGCCTGCCACATAGATGCGAGCAACAAATGGGAGGCTGCCATGTGTTTGATCAACCAGTCTATGGTGATGCAGCTGCTGATTTGGATCATCACATTAGAAAAATTGGACAATCACAATGTGCCACGTTGCACGCCTACCATGTCATCGTCTTCATCCTCAATCCACTGAAAAAAAAGAGAGAGAGACCGACGAAGGGGGAAGTCTTCGGCAACTCAGAAAATGATCCGGTCTGTTCATCGGCGAATGGGGTGGGGGCCGAATCTCATGTCGACCTGTAGCTTACTACCATGTAGCTGACTTCTCCCTGGTTCTAAGGAACCCAACCATGCCTTCTTTGGCTAAAAAAAGACCCTATATCGAAGCTCTTGTTTAAGCTTCACCTAAAATTGGACTAGCTGAGAGAGAATGGAGTTTTCATGTGTAGAGAGGATGAATGAGGAGGGGCTCTTTATATAGGAAGCTCAAGGACTTCTTAACCATCTGATTTGCGCCTTAATGGTGGTCATTCTTTGCATGAAACTCCTTGGCAGGAGACTTTTTAGCTTCATTGGCGCTACACGATTTTTCGGCGAGTGAACAATGCTGTCTTCTAAAGGAAGAAGACGACACTGTTCTGAACTGGACTAGACCGGTTCGAATTGGTTTCAAAGCTTAAACTAGCTGGTTCATGCACGATTCGACCGAATTTTTCAAAATTAAAAATTTTTAAATTCATCTAAATTCATTTTCTATCCAACTAGATTGAAAAGATTTATGAACCAAGTCAGTTCATGGACTGGATCAGATAGAGAAAGGCCAAACAGGGATATTTATGGATCCTGAGAACTTAAGGATGAATTGAAAATGAAAACCAAACCGGTTCAGGTGAACCAGATTAAACCTATAAGGACCGGTTTGAACCACTATTGAACCGAATGCTATATTCATCTTTCTTGGTGGATTAGAAAATTCAAATTTTAGATTTGAGGCCACCATTCAGTTGAATCAGGGGTGAACCGGCAAGTTTAAGCTTTGAACCAGTTCGGAACAGTGTCGTCTTCTTCCTTCAGATGATAGCACTGTTCACTCGTCGGAAAATCACACAGCATTGGTGAAACTGATAAATCTTCAGCCAGGGAGTTTCAAGCAATAAATGACCACCATTAAGGCACCAATCGAATGGCCAGGAAGTCCCCGAGCATCCTATATAAAGTGCCCCTCCTCATTCATCCTCTCCACACCTGAAAACTCCATTTTCTCTCAACTGCTCCAATTTTTGAAGAAGCTCAAACCAGAGCTACAACTTGGGCATTTTTCTGAGTCAAACAAGGCGAGGTTAGGTTCTTTAGAACCGAAGAGAAGTCAGCTACACGCTTGTAGTCTCCATTTGCTCCGAGAGTCACCAGAGAAATGCCGGCGTGATAGATCAGGGAAACAGCTCCAGCGGACTAAAGTTGTCCTTGTTTGGCAGAGCTGAAATTGACCAATTCGAGCCCTACTCATGCCAAACTAAGCCCTCCCAACACCTCTACAACCCTCCTACAACTGAATTAGAGCTACAAGGTAAGCCAATTTGGCTCCACTCTATCATTTATGACCGATGTTAGAGTGAGAACCAACAAAAGTTCGATGATAAAATTCTCATTCAATTCTGCATCAATTTGGGAATTTCAAAAATTAGAGGGACTAAAGTGCAATTTCAAAAATTGTGCATGCACTGTGTTTATGGGACATTCAAGACGTCCAAGAGGGGTAGTGATGTGTCCTAGGGCCTTGGATGACCAAGTGGATATAAGGGCAGTTAGTCGATCTTAATTTCTTATTTTCTTCTCTATCTAATTTTATTATTCTTTCTTATCTGAGTCTATTCGTACATCACACTTAAATTCCTTTGGAATTGGTTTTTGAAAACCTTATTGATTTATCTTTATTGTTACTCAAGTTGTACTCCTTCATAAAAACAATTTGTTTTTAAAGTTCAATTAAGATTGAAAGAAGACATTCGAGAGGAAAAAGGCAAGAGTGTTTGAATTTATAAGAAAAGCCATTTGAGTGTGAAACACGAGTGATTGAGAGAAATACGTAAGTGAGCATTTGCGAGGTTCTTCTGTTATTTTTATCATTTGTAGGAACTCATGGTACAACGATGAGGAGATGCGCTAGATGAAGAAGATTCCCAACAACAGATTCCAAACTTACAAATGCAAGCTATAATAAGCAAAATGAGACGAATGTTGAAGTCTGAGTTGGAAGGAGTGAGGGGTTCACGTCAATATACCCCTACTGAACATAGACCTCGAAGCTTTCAATCAAGGCATTTTGATCCAAAGAACTCAAGGAGTTCGATCGATATGCTCATAGAGAACAACCCCGAGTTGATGACAACATGGATAATATCAAGTTGAATGGGAAAAGAGGATGAAGATGGTTTTTTATTGTCATAATTACTTGGAGATGAAAAAGGTACGAATTGCTACTGTCGAATTTACTAATTATGCTATAATATGGTGGGATCAGTTGGTGAAGGAAAGAAAACAAAATCATGAACGCCCTGTGGAGTCTTGGGATGAAATGAAAGTGATCATGCGATGATGATTTATTCCCAGCCGCTATCACTGAGAGTTGTTCAATAAACTCCAAAGGCTTACCCAAGGATCAAAAAGCATCGATGAATACTTCAAGGAGATGGAGATTGCGATGATTCAAGCAAATGTGGAGGAAGATAGAGAGGCAACAATGGCTAGATTTTTGCATGGTCTAAACCATGAGATAACTGACATGGTGGAAATGCAATAATATATTGAGCTCCAAGATATGGTACATCGAACTATCAAAGTCAAACAACAACTGAAGAGAAAGAGTTCACAGAAAAGGGGATTAAACAATGGTCCCTCGAACTCATGGAAACCATCCTCAAGGCGATTTGAGACTTAGTCGACTCAACCTCAGCATGCTCCACCAAAAGAGACAACCAAGCAAGATGTGGCCCAAAATTAAGGTAACACCCATATCACAACTCCCAAAACTCATGATATTAAGTGTTTCTAATGCCAAGGCAAGGGTCACATTGCAAGTCAATGCCCAAATAAGCGGGCAATGGTGATAAATGCTAATGGTTAAATTGAGACCAATGATGAAGAAGAAGATACCAATCCGAAGATGTCACCACTTGAAGATGCTAATGAATATGCAAAAGAAGGGCAATTGTTGGTTGCATAACAAACTCTCAGTGTTCAAGCCCAAGAAGAAGAAAACAACTAGCGTGAGAACTTATTTCATACTCGTTGTTGTGTGAAAAATAAGGTTTGTTGTGTTATTATAGATGGGGGATGCTGCACTAATGTAGCACTGAGCTGGTGGAGAAATTGGCATTACCAACCCTATAGCATCCGAAGCCTTATCAACTACAATGGTTGAACGACCAAGCTGAACTCAAGGTAACCAAACAAGTGCTGGTTGCATTTTCTATTGGAAAATATAAAGATGAAATACTATGTGATGTGGTACCAATGCATGCATGCCATATTCTTTTGGGTCGACCTTGGCAGTTTGATCGACAAGTTATGCATGATGGATTCACTAATAGGTACTCTTTTGTGATGAATGAGAGACCAATATCTCTTGTACCATTGACTCCATGGCAAGTTTTTGAGGATTAACTGAAAAAGAAAAAGGCAAATGAATAGAAAATAGAAGAAAAAAAAAGAGAAATATTATTGTTGAAAAAAAAGAGGTAAAAGCTAGAAGTGGAAAAAAAAGAGAGTAAAAACAATTTTATTTTAAGAAAAAGTGAGATCAAGCGAGCTTTACTTTCACATTAGGCTCTTATTGTACTTATGTATAGCGATGCCTTTTTTAGTACTAACGATCTTGTCGGATCTTTATCGAGCAATATTATTACTGTTTTGCAGGAATTTATGGATGTCTTTCTTGATGAGATACCACTAGGTTTGCCACCAATTCAAGGAATTGAACATCAAATTGATTTCATCCCTGGAGCGACAATTCCCAACCGACCAGCATATAGAAGTAACCTTGAGGAAACAAAGGAACTTCAATGTCAAGTCTTAGAGCTGATGGAAAAGGAGCATGCTCGAGAGAGTATGAGTCCATGTGTTGTGCTAGTGCTACTCGTACCTAAAAAGGATGGAACTTGGCGAATGTGCATCGATTGTTGAGCCATCAACAGCATCACGGTAAAGTATCGCCACCCTATTCCTCATTTGAATGACATGTTAGATGAGTTGCATGGATCTTGTTTATTTTCAAAAATAGATCTTAAGAGTGGATATCATCAAATTCAAATGAAAGAAGGGGATGAATGGAAAACTACATTTAAAACTAAACAAGGATTATATTAATGGTTAGTTATGCCTTTTGGATTGACGAATGCATCAAACACTTTCATGAGATTAATAAATCATGTATTATGTGCTTTTATTGGGAAGTTTGTAGTTCTATATTTTGATGATATTCTAATCTACAGCAAGACCATTGATGAACATGTAGCACATTTTATATCTGTGTTAGAAGCCTTAAGGCAACATAAGTTGTTTGCCAACATGAATAAATGTGTCTTTTGTTCGGATAAACTTGTGTTTCTTGGATATATTATAAGTTCAAAAGGGATTGGAGTTGACAAGGAAAAGATTATGGCAATTTGTAACTGGCCAACACCTAATTCGATAAGTCAGGTAAGAAGTTTTCATGGATTAGCTAGTTTTTATAAACATTTTATTCCAAATTTTAGTAGTTTTGTTGCACCGCTTATAGATGTTATAAAGAAAAACTTACCTTTTAAATGGCGTATTGAGCAACAAAATGCATTTCACATGATTAAGGAAAAACTAATTACGACCCCATTGCTCTCATTGCCTAATTTTTTGAAAAAATTTGAAATTGAGTTTGATGCATCATGAGTAGGTATTGGAGGTGTATTAATGCAGGAAGCAAGACCAATTGCATATTTCAGTTAAATGTCGAGTGGAGCAACCCTTAACTATCCTACATATGATAAGGAGATGTATGCCCTATTTTGAACCCTTCAAACATGGCAACACTATCTATGGCCAAAAAAGTTTATGATTCACATAGATCATGAATCTCTTAAGTATCTCAAAGGACAACACAAGTTGAACAAACACCATGCAAGGCGGGTGGAGTTCATTGAAACATTCCTATATGTGATCAAGTACAAACAAGGTAAGGAAAATATAGTTGCAAATGCTCTATCGCGATGGTACGCTTTGCTTTCAATGCTTGATTCTAAATTGCTTGGTTTTGATTATATCAAGGATGTGTATGCAAACGTTCCTGATTTCTGTGAAGTGTTTAGAAGTTGTAGAAGTGGTAAGTTTGGGAAATTTTATTTACAAAATGGATTTGTTTTTTGGGAAAACAAATTTTGCATCCCTCAGTCTTCTTTGCATGAGTTACTTGTTAGGGAAGCACATGCTGGTGGACTTATGGGACATTTTGGTGTAGCTAAGACTATGGCGATAATGCATGGGCATTTCTTTTGGCCACACATGAAAAAGGATGTTGAGAAAATTTGTTCTCGATGCATTACCTGTAAGGAGTCTAAGTCTAGGCAACAACCACATGGCATGTATACTCCTCTTCCGATTCCTAATGCACCTTGGATTGATATTTCCATGAATTTCATTTTAGGATTACTAAGAACTAAGACAGGGAGGGATTTTGTGCTTGTAGTAGTTGATAGGTTTTCAAAGATGGCACATTTTATTCCATGTCATAAAACTAATGATGCATCGAATGTTGCTGATTTGTTATTTAGAGAAGTTGTCAGATTGCATAGTATGCCTAGAGCTTTTATTTATGATCGTGATTATAAATTCTTGAGTTACTTTTGGAAAAATTTATGGGGTAAATTTGGAATAAAACTACTGTTTTCAACAACATGTCACCCACAAACTGATAGTCAAACAAAAGTAGTAAATAGGACATTAGATACTTTATTACATTCAATAATAAAAAAGAATTTGAAATCATGGGAAGATTGCTTACCACTTGTTGAATTTGCTTATAATCATTCTGTTCATTCTACAACTAAGTTTTCACCATTTAAGATTGTTTATGGTTTCAATCCATTAACCCCTCTAGATCTAACTCCACTTCATGTAGGTGAGTTAATGAATTTTGATGGAAAGAGAAAAGCAGAGTTAATGAAAGAATTGCACGAGAAGACAAAGACGCACATTGAATGGATGACTAAAGTTTATGAAAAATAAGCAAATAAGGGCCGCAAAAGTGTTGTTATTGAACCCAGTGATTGGGTCTGGCTTCATATGAGGAAAGAACGATTTCTAAAACAAAGGCGATCAAAACTTCTTACTAGAGGAGATGGACCATTTCGAGTGTTGGAACGCAATAATAATAATGCTTACAAGCCAGAGTTACCTAGTGAGTATAGAAAGTTTCAATATTACTAATTTAATGCCCTTTGATGTTGGTGATGAAGAAATAGAAGATTTGAGGACAAATCCAAGAGGGGGAGAATGATGTGAATCTGACTAAATAGACTACGAATTCGCAGGTCCAATCAACCAAACCTGCAATAGAGTTGAACAGTTTGTCACCAAATGAGATGAATAATCATTTGAGACTGCAAGAGGGCCCAATCACAAGGTTAAGGGCTAAAAGATTCAAATAAGCTTTATATGGGCTGATTAAAGAGATTGTAGAAAATTCAGTATAAGCCCAATAAAAGATCCCAAGATGAGCCCAATAGAAGGTCCAAATTTAATTAATAATGAGAGATTTATTAATATAATAAATATTTTAGGATATTAAATGATAATATTAGATATCTAATTAGTTAAGTTCAGATCTTTAGATTAGTTATTAAAATATCCTAGATATTTAGATTAGATATGGTTAGCATGTAACCATAATAGATTTTTTTCCGTGTTTTTTTAGGCTATTCAATTGTTAAATGTGCCTATAAAAGGCATACTCCACAACATTGGAGGACACTTTTGAATTTCAATTTTGTGAGTTTTGTCTTCTTTCTATCTTGAAAGAACTTTGAACTTATCAGCTTTTTACCTGTGGTGTTCAAGCAATCAAGACTTATCACCCGAAGTTTTCTAAGAGTTCTTTTTAGAGGATTTGAGTGTCGTGTCTACATACCCCATACATTGTTTCTCACATAAATAAGGTATATTCCATCTTTTCATACTTGCATCGTGAAAGTATTGGGGTCTTGTCATATATGGTGAAGGGTGTCATCAGCATATTCGTGAGATTCGCATCAAAACTAGAGGTGGATTTGATCCCATTACCTCTAAGGGAGGAAGAAATAATAGGGAATTGATTGGTTGAGTACACATCAAGCCAAGATGGACTACGGGAAGAAAGTAATAACTTTGCACACTCCCGAAACACTTGTACTATGTTTCCAAGGAGACTGAGGAAGGGAGAAGTACAAATGGTGTCCCACATAAGAGCTCAAAAGATGATACAGAAAGGTTGTAAAGCTTTTTTAGCAATGATCATCAATGGGAAGTTCGAGGAGAAGGGACCAGAAGGCATCCCGATAGTTGAACACTACCTGGATGTCTTTCCAAAAGAATTACCCGGATTACCCCCAAGCCGACAATTGGAATTTACCATAGAAGTAATCCCCGGAACACATCCCATATCCCAAGCCCCTTACCGTATGGCTCCAAAAGAGTTAAAGGAATTAAAGAAGCAATTGCATGAGCTATTGGAGAAGGGTTTCATATGCCCTAGTCAGTCTCCATGGGGTGCACCAGTCCTATTCATAAAGAAAAAGGACAGGAGTATGAGATTGTGCATAGACTATCGAAAGTTGAACTAGGTCACTATAAAGAATAAGTATCCACATCTCTAAGATAAACCTTCGGTCAGGATACCACCAACTCAAGATTCGAGAGGAAGATATCCCTAAGACCACCTTTTGGTCCCAATACGGACATTATGAGTTTAGGGTGATGCCTTTTGGCTTGACGAATGCCACTGCAGCTTTCATGGATTTGATGAACCGAGTGTTCCAACCACACTTCAACAAGTTTGTGATAGTATTTATAGATGACATACTTATATACTCACGGACTAGGCTAGAGCACGAAGAACATCTAGCTATAACCTTGGAGACACTACAAAATAATCGCTTATATGTGAAACTCTCCAAGTGTGAGTTTTGGTTACAGGATGTAGGGTTCTTAGGATACATAGTGTCCAAAGACACCTAAGATTCCCCCTAAGATACGTAGTTTCTTGGGCTTGGAAGGGTACTATAGATGATTTGTGTAGGATTTCTCTAAGATAGCCTCCCCTTTGACTCGTCTCACAAGGAAAGGAGTGGAGTATAAGTGGGATGAAAGCTGTGAGAAATCCTTCTAGGAGTTGAAGACATGTTTAACAACGACAATCGTACTCTCTCTACCTGACCCAACTACTGGGGAGCATACCGTCTGTAGTGATGCATTCAAATAGGGACTCAGATGTGTATTAATGCAACAAGGAAAGGTCATCGCCTATGCCCCACGACAACTAAAAGTACATGAGAGGAACTATCCTACTCATGACTTGGAGTTAGCGGCAATAGTATTCGCCCTTAAGATTTGGCAACACTACCTATATGGGGTTAAGTGTAGGATATATACCAATCACAAGAGTCTTAAGTACTTCCTGACTCAGAAGGAGTTGAACCTCTGTTGGAGGAGATGGCTAGAGTTAGTAAAGGATTGTGACCTTGTGATAGAATATCACCTCGGTAAGGCCAATGTTGTTGTAGACGCTCTAACTCGCAAGTATCAAACTAAGGCGGTGCAGGTAAAGACAAGCTACTTACCCTTGTTGCAGTAGCTGGGAAGAATGGAAGTGGACCTTAAGGTGGATAAGAGAGAGAAATTCTTATTGGCTGACATAGTGGTAAGACCCATCCTAATTGAACAAATTATGGTCCAACAAAAAGGGGATAAGGAACTCCAGCCCTATTTGGACCCGGTCAAAAGAGGGACAAACCCGAACTACAACCTTCAAGGCGATGGAGTGCTAACCTATAAGGGTAGAGTATGTGTGCCTCAAGATAAGGAATTAAAGAAATTAATCCTAAAAGAGGTACACGACTTGATGTATGTGATACATCCAAGCAATACCAAGATGTACCTCACCCTCAAACAGGGTTATTAGTGGAGAGGGATAAAGAGGGATATTGTGGAATATGTAGCCCGGTGCTTATCTTGTCAATAGATTAAAGTTGAGCACCAAAAACCTTCATGACTACTACAACCCTTACAAATCCCCAAGTGGAAATGGGAACATATTACTATGGATTTTTTCACTAGACTACTTGTGACTAGAAAGGGATGAGACGCAATTTGGGTCATTGTGTATAGATTGACCAAATCCGCCCATTTCTTACTAATAAGGGTGACAAATTAGGTGGAACAACTAGTCATGTTATACATGAAGGAAATTGTGAGACTCCACGGCATCCCAATAAGCATGGGTCCGATAGAGACCCTAGATTCACCACGAGGTTCTGACCTAGTTTACAAAGTGCCTTGGGGACCAAGCTCCACATGAGTACGACATTTCATCCTTAGACCGATGGATAGTCTGAGCGGACGATCCAAACCCTGGAGGATATTTTATGGGCATGTGTACTCACCATGAATAAGGGTTGGGAAGAATACTTGTGCCCGATGGAATTTGCTTAAAATAACAGTTACCAGGTCGGTATTCAAATGGCCCCTTCTGAGGCCCTTTATGGACGACCATGTTGTACCCCCTTTATTTTGGAAAGAGGTGGGAGAAAGGAAGCTGGAAAGGGTTCAACTAATTGAGGATGACACATAAAAGATTAAGATAATAAGGAGTCGACTTAAGACCGCTCAAGACAAGTAGAAGAGGTATGTGGACCATCGGAGAAGGGACTTAGAATTTGACGTGGGGGACCAAGTGTTCCTCAAGGTATCACCATGGAAAGGAATACTTAGGTTTCAAGAATGAAAGAAGTTGAAACCAACGTACATCCATGAAAACCCCGCTCTTTGGAGTTAAGGAAACCGGGAAAAGAACCAGTCAAACCGAGTGAGAAAAACTGAACTAATTCACAAACCCGATCATCGGGGAACAGATAAATTGGGGAATTTACAACTACTGAGTGACCCAAAATGGTTCATAAACCTTGAAAAAGAACCTTAGAACAAATTGGGAGAGAAAAACCAGATCAGTTTGGGTGAACTGGATCCAAACTAGCTTATGAACCGAGCCAGTTTATGAACCGAAACCGATAGAGAGAGGGAAAATCGGGAAATTTATGGATCTCAAGTGACCTAAAGAGTAACATAAGTCATGAAAAAGGACTTTAGGATGAATGGAGGATAAAAACCAAACTGATTCAGGTGAACCGAAACTAAACCAAATTGAACCGGTTTGAACCGCTATTGAACTGGATGCTAAATTCATATTTCTAGTTCGCTTAAAAAATTCCAATTTCAGAATTAAGGCCACCATTTGATAGATAATTCTAAACCCGATCATCGGGGAACAGAAAAATTGGGGAATTTACAACTACTGAGTGACCCAAAATGGTTCATAAACCTTGGAAAAGAACCTTAGAACAAATTGGGAGAGAAAAACCAGATCAGTTCGGGTGAACCGCATCCAAACTAGTTTATGAACCGAACCGGTTTATAAGCTAGAACCAATAGAGAGAGGGCAAATCGGGAAATTTATGGATCACAAGTGACCTAAAGAGTCACATAAGTCATGAAAAAGGTCTTTAGGATGAATGGGGGATGAAAACCAAACCGATTCAGGTGAACCGAATCCAAATCGGATTGAACCGGTTTGAACCACTATTGAACTGGATGCTAAATTCATATTTTTAGGTCGCTTAGAAAATTCCAATTTGAGAATTAAGGCCACCATTTGATAGATAATAAATTTAGATAAATTTAAAAAATTTTAATTATGAAAAACTCGATCGAATCGTGCCTAAACTAGCTAGTTTAAGCTTTGAATCTAGTTCTGACTAGTCTGGTCTAGTTCGGAATAGTGTCGTCTTCTTTCTTTAGATGACATCACTATTCACTCGCTGAAACATTGAAAAAGCATCGGTGAAAAGGAAACGATTCCATTCAGTATGTTTTAGGCCATCAACGATTGTCATAAAGGTCCCATACGGACGATCGACGAGTCTCCGAGCTCCCTATATAAAGAGCCCCTCTCCATTCATCCTCTCCACACCTAAAAAACTCACTCTCTCCAAGCTACTCAATTTTCCAATGAAGCTCGAACCAGAGCTCTAAAATAGGGTCAGTCAGCTACACGGTGGTAGTCTCCAATTGTTCCGAGGGTCGCCGAAGAAGAGCGGGCATGATCGAACAATAAAGCAACTCCTACGAACCAAAGCTACCCTATTTATGTCAAGCTAAAATCGGCCAATTTGAGCCCTCCATAGGCCAAACCAAGCTCTCCCAACACCTCCTCAGCCCTCCTTCGGCCGAATTAGAACTGAAAGGTAAGCCATTTGGCTACCATCTATAATTTTCGACCGATGGTAGTGTCATGCCCCGAGCCGGTTTGGTCAGGTCCCCGTGATCAACCCGCCACCCTCTCGGTTTATTGAGGGTTTCCCCTTATTTATAAACCGTGAAGAGTAAGACATCCCTTAAACATGTACCATTCCTAAAATATATAAATCAAAACTACATAAAGTTTTAAACAATTCATACCTATCTCATAGGCATATTAGTTGAAGGTCGTTTAGGGTAGGCTTTCCGAGATTTCCTGAAAGGGAGATAAGGGAGGGGGTGAGTACAACAACTCAGTGAATGTGTTTTCAAAAATTTAAGTTTTAGCAAAAATGTTGGTTTTGGAGTGTGCAAGACTCCTTATTTTCCTTTAAAAACCTTTCATTTCAAACTTCGGTTGTTATCACCATTTCTTATTAATCACAGTGTGTCATCACCCAACACACATCCTTCACCATGAAGGTTAATCACACAATCGCAGGCCGGAGACCCGTCATGTTGCACTATTGCTAGTTGACTGAGTATGTCGGTCTTGTCTTTGTACCATGGCCAAACAATTCAATTATTCAAGTTTTCTTGGCATATAATTCATGTTTGTTTACGAGCTCCTACTCATGCCAACTAGAATATGGCCCACTGTTCGAGATTTTCAAAATTGGGCATAATAGCCCCCAAGTTCCAAAACCGAGGCCTCCGGCCTAACAGAGCTATTCGAGCTCCCATCAAGAAGGTCTCCCAAATCATTTAAGTAGTGGCACACAGCCAAGGGAGAGCACTTCCGACAAAAATATATTTTCAACTATCCATCATACCAACCGAGTATGAGAATGTCTCCACTCATAACCGATGAACGGGCTTTCCACTTCCTCCGAGGATGTTTCTTCATACCAATTGGGTATGATCTACTTACAACTAGTAAGTAGCTTTTCCATGTCATTTTCACACCACTCCTCTAAGTTGTGATATTTAAAATACCACTAAGTAGTGGGTTTTCATTTCCGAGTTACTTACCATCCCAACCGGGTATGATACAAAAATTCCACTCACACGTTAATGAGGTGAATTCTTCTCGACCGGTTCTTTGTATTCACACGAGCTTGTCCTTGTTGGCGTTCCCGGTACTTCGTGTTCCTACACGATATGAACAACCATGTTTATTATTCTTCATCCTAATAGCCTTCATTCATTCCAAATGAATTAGAAAACCAAACTTTCCATTTATTTGCAACTAGGTCCCTAAAGTTATTTTTCTTTAACTTTTAAGTCGATAATGTCGATTTTTTCCTCAAATTGAGTCCCGAAACTTTTAACATTCACCTTGGGACCTCAATTTATTCAATTTCACAAAAAAGAGGTTAAATTTCCCAAATTTCCAATTTGGTCTCCCAACTTTTCCAAAATTACCATTTTTCCCCTACTCGACAAAAATGGTAAGTTTTGCACCAAAAATTCCAAAATTACCCAATTGATCCTCCAAAACTTTTATCACGACCAATTGATCCTCCAATTTTATGAAATTGTACTTTAGTCCCTCTAATTTTTTAAATCTCCAAATTTCCCCCATTTTTCCCCAAATTCAACCTTCTAACTCTACCAAATTTGATTTCATCAAATTGACCAATCAAATGAGTTTATTTGTTGAAATTGAAGTTAAATTGGAGTTCCTATACCTTCATATGATTCAATTACACTTTGAATTGCACGATTTGGTGCCAGAATGAGCTCAAACAAAGCTTTGAACTTAGAGAGAGAAAGCTTTGAAAGCTTATTGTTAGGTGTGCGGCGGTCCGAGTTTTTTATATGGGTAGATAGCTCTTGTTCTGAGGTTCATCCTAGGATCAAGAATTGCTTCAATTGATCTTGAATTGGGTGAGAATTTTATCGTCGAACTTCTATCGGTTCTTTCTCTAGCACCGGTCGAAAATTATAGAGTGGAGCCGAATTGGCTTACCTTTCAACTCTAATAAAGCAGTAGGAGGGTTTTGAAGGTGTTGGGAGGGCTTGGTTTGCCTTGAGAAGGGCTAGAATTGGACAATTTCCACTCGTCTAAAATAGGGCAGCTTCGATCTGCCAGAGCTGCTTCATTGTTCGATCACGTCGGCGCTTCTTCAGTGACCCTTAGAGAAAATGTAGACTACTGGCGTGTAGCTGACTTCTCCCCAGTTCTAAAGAACTCGACCTCACCTTATGTGGCTCATAAAAGTGTCTAAGTCAGAGCTTTGGTTTGAGCTTCGCCGGAAAAGTGTCCAATCAAGTGTGGAGCTGATGATTGGGGAGGGGCTCTTTATATTAGAAGGTTAGGGACTTCTTGGCCGTCCGATTGGCACCTTAATGGTAGTCATTCATTGCCTGAAACTCCCTAGCCAAAGACTTTTCAACTTCTCTAGCGCGGCATGATTTTCCGACGAGTGAACAGTGTTGTCATCTAGAGGAAGAAGATGATACTATTCCGAACCGAACCGAACTGGATCAGTCCAAACCGGGTTCAAAGCTTAAACTGGCCGGTTCACCCCCAATTTGACTAAATTTTTCAAATCTACAAATTTCTTAATTTATCTAAATTCATTTTCTATCTAATGGTGGTCTCAAATTTCAAATTTGAATTTTTTAAGCCACCTAGAAAAATGAATTTGGCATTCGGTTCAATAGTGGTTCAAACCGGTCCAAACTAGTTCAATCTGGTTCGGATCCGGTTCACCTGAACCGGTTTGGTTTTCGTCTCCAACTCATCATAAAGTCCCTTTACATGACTTTTGTGACTCCTTACATCACTCGACATCCATAAATTTTCCATTATAGCAAATTTTCATGGTATTTTGTTATGAAACAACAATCTGATGTTCTCTCTATTTTTCGTGCCTTCCGGTTACAAGTTGAAAATTTACTTGGTCAACGGATTAAATCTCTCCAATCTGACGGTGCTAAAGAATTTCTTTCTAGTGCTTTCCAATCTGAGTTACAATCCGCAGGTATTCTCCAATGGATCTCCTGTCCACACACACCTCAACAAAATGGATCTGCCAAACGTAAGCATCGACACATTATCGATATGGGTCTTACTCTTCTTATTCACTCCCATGTTCCCACCAAATATTGGTCGTTTGCCTTTGAGACTGCTGTCTTCCTTATCAATCACCTTCCCACAAGATCTCTCCACTTTCGATCCCCCTATGAGGTACTTCACCATTCTACTCCTGATTATAAGTTACTGTGAGTTTTTGGTTGTCGTTGCTTTCCTTATCTCCACCCTTATCTTGCTCACAAACTTCGACCTCGTTCAACTCCTTGTGTGTTTCTTAGATATCCCTCCAATTATCTCGGATATCGTTGTCTTGATACTCAAACAGGGCGTATATTTCTATGTCGCACAGTCCATTTTGATGAATCTGTTTTTCCATTTGCCTCATCGAGTTCCACATGTATGCCTTCCCCTCCTCCTGCCATGCACCCTCCTATGGTGAATCTCCCCACACCCATCCCGTCTCCACCTCCAAACTCAGGTATGTTGCCCCAATCTCCTATACAAACACAAGTTGACTCATCTATTATTTCTATTGAGGATAATCATGTTGTACCATCTTCCTCTCCTACATTGGATCATGCTCCTGCTCCACCTCCAGTTTTATGTATGGTGACTCGCTCTCAAGATGGCAGTCTACCTCAACGGTGCTTCACTATTGATCCTACAATGTTCATTGCCTCTATGGAACCCCGTACTTATTCCCAAGCTTCTCATCACTCCTTTTGGGTTAAGGCTATGCATACTGAGTTTGCCGCTCTTCTTCACAACCAGACTTGGGATCTCATGCCCGCTCCACCTGATCGGCCTATTGTAGGGTGCAAATGGGTATACAAAATCAAGCATCATTCTGATGGCTCAGTGGCTCGATATAAGGCTCGTCTTGTCGCTAAGGGCTACTTACAGCGTCCTGGTCTTGATTATGATGATACCTTCAGCCCCGTTATTAAACCTGTTACTATACGGGTAATTCTTTCCCTTGATGTATCTTTCAATTGGACCATTCGGCAGCTTGATGTAGATAATGCTTTTATTCATGGTTATCTCAATGAGGAAGTTTATATGGATCACCCCCTGGATTTGTTGATCCTTGCTTTCCTAGCCATGTTTGTCGCCTACACAAATCTCTCTATGGCCTCAAACAAGCTCCTCGTGCTTGGTTCTTCCGCCTAGGTTCCTATCTTCATCAACTTGGTTTTTGTAGCTCTGTTGCTGATAGCTCTCTATTTATCTACCACACGAGTGAGTTTGTTATTTTTCTACTTATCTATGTTGATGATATCATTCTCACTGGTTCTTTTGCTGCACCCATTGGAAACATCCTTCATGCCCTTCATAGAGAATTCTCTGTTGAGAATAGATCCCACATTTGATAAAATAGAGAAGTGTTGTAGGTTTATAAGGTTGGAAGGGTACCACTATTTACAAGTCATGACTTTTAAGTAGACATTGGTCTGACCCCTTATCGGTCCACAATACCTTCTCTAACATGGTAGGTGTGGAAGGACCTTCTCTAACATGGTAGGTGTGGAGGGTGACTAATTCTCTTGTGATTGAGATTAAAGATAAGTTGGATGCACTAAAGCAGGGGGAGAGAAGTTCCTCGACACGTATTCCTGCATGGGGTGGAACAAGTCATAGCATCAGAGGACGTGGAGCCCGAGGTCAAGGTCGAGGTTGTGGACGATTTGGGGGACAAACCTATCGTGCTAAAGGTGCTGACATTTTAAACGACGACATGTGTTATGCTAATGCTGACTCAGGTACTATTGCACATGCATTTTCTTCTAAACCATCTTCCACATAATGGATTATTGATTCAAGCGCATCTAGACACGTGACAGGAACATCAGTAGAGTTTATTACATATACTGGTTCTCCACCTTTTTCCCATAATAGAGTTCAAACTACTGATGGCACATTTCAACCGGTTATGGGATTCGGCTCGATTAAATGCACTTCATCAATTACATTATCATCAGTTCTACATGTCCCATCATTTTCGGTTAATCTATTATCAGTTAGTGCAATTAGTGATCAATTGAACTGTCAAGTAATCTTTGATCGAGATTCATGTGTCATTCAGGAAAGGAATACCAAGAGAATAATTGGGACTGGACAGAGGCTTGATGGATTATGGTATCTTATGAGAGATGAGTCTAGCGCAGCTTTAACCACTACTTTGTCTGAACGAGTAATGAATGAAGTCATATTGGAGCATCGTCGTTTTGGTCATCTATCATTTGAGAATCTTAAGAGGGTAAGGCCTGACTTGATGAATAATGTAGAACGTAGCAAGCTTGTATGTGATGCTTGTGAGTTTGGAAAACATACAAGAACACGTTATTCTTCTACTGGTTTAAGAAGTATTTCACCATTTTCGTTGATACATTCTGATGTTTGGGGACCATGTCCAGTTACTTCGATTGGCGGATTTAGATGGTTTATTACATTTATTGATTGTTGCTCAAGGATGACGTGGGTATATTTGATGAAAAATAAATCTGAGACATTGGTTTGCTTTAAAGATTTTTTAGCTTTGGTGCAAACACAATATAATGCCAAAGTAGATACCCTTCGTACAGATAATGGTACTGAATATGTTAATAGAGAATTCTCATCGTATTTATCTATAAAGGGGATTATGCATCATACCACATGTTCAGATACACCAGAATAAAATGGAATGGCAGAACGGAAGAATCGACACTTGTTAGAGGTAGCTCGCACACTTCCATTTACAATGAATGTTCCAAAAATATCTATGGAGTGAAGTAGTATTGACGGCAACATATTTAATTAACAGGATGCCTTCTTAGATATTAAACTTTCATCCTTGTGAACTTTTGATGGGACGCAATATATATGCAGTACGTCCTCGTGTATTTGATTGCGTATGTTTTGTGAGAGATCATCGTCCTACTGTAACTAAACTTGATCCATGTGCATTGAAGTGTATTTATGTGGGCTATTCTAGCACTCAGAAAGGTTACAAGTGCTGGTGTCCAAGCGAGAGAAGACTTTTTGTGAGTATGGATGTAACATTTCGTGAGAATGAACCCTTTTATGGTGAATCAACAACGTCATCCACAGTGCTAGATGATTTGACTGAAGCACAACATGGAAATGAAGAGAGAATTAGTGATAATAAAGAAGATGATGTCATTGTAGGTATAATCCCATGTCCTAAGAGATTGAGTAGCAATGAAGGAGGGACCAATGAACCAGAATTGAAGGTTTATAATAGAAGGAACCAGAGTTGTGCTCACGGGGAGGAAGATAAAGAAGATGATGGAGAGCGACAAGAACAGATACTTACACCACACTCATCACCCATATATGTCCCAGATACCCATCAATCTTCTGATGATTCCTCATCATCACCGGATGTCCCAGATACCCATCAATCTTATGACGATTCCTCATCATCACCGGATGTCCCAGATACCCATCAATCTTCTGATGATTCCTCATCATCACCAGATGGTAATGAATCTCTGCCCATTGCTATTCGTAAAGAACCTAGAGCTAATGTAGGAAAACCTCCAATTAGATATGGTTATGAATATAATATATCTAATTATGTCTCATATGAATCTATCCCATCTACATACAAGACCTTTATTGTATCATTACAGTTAGTGCACATACCAAGAAATTGGCAAGAGGCCAAAAATGATCCAAAGTGGCTTGTAGTAATGCATGAGGAGATGCGTGCATTAGAGAAAAATAAGAAATGGGAACTGGCATTACTTCCAAGCGGAAAAAAAGGTTGTTAGATGCAAATGGGTATTCACTATTAAGCAAAATGCTGAAGGAAAAGTTGAAAGGTATAAAGCAAGATTGCTACAGCCAGATGTATGGAATAGATTATGATGAGACATTTGCACTAGTTGCTAAAATGAGTACCGTCAGAATACTTATGTAATGTGCTGCCAACTTTGGATGGAAATTACATCAATTAGATGTAAAGAATGTTGGGTCTACTTACTGAAACAAGGATGTTGGGTTGTCAAACTGCTGCTACTCCAATTGAACCAAATCATAAGTTATGTGCTCAGTCAAGGGACCCAATGGATAAAGAACAATACCAAAGAATTGTGGGACGACTTATCTACTTGTGTCACACACGACCGGACATGACATATGCAGTTAGTATTGTAAGTAGATATATGCATGATCCTAGGACAGAACATTGGGAGGTAGTTATGCGAATATTGAGATATCTAAAGAGTAGCCCAGGAAAAGGCCTTTGGTTCAAGTCTCGAGATCATACTAAAGTTGAAGGATTTTGTGACTCTGATTGGGCTAGTTGTGTAGATGATAGAAGATCGACATCAGGTTATTGCGTGTTTGTTGGAGGTAATCTTGTATCTCGAAGAAGTAAGAAATAGGAGGTGGTCGCAAGATCAACGGCAGAGGCAGAATACAGAGCTATGACTCAAGGCATATGTGAGATAATATGGATAAAGAACTTATTGATGGAATTATGTTTATTCATGAAAGAACCCATTAAGTTATGGTGTGATAATAAATTAGCGATCAGCATTGCTAACAATCCAGTTCAACATGATAGAACCAAACATATTGAAATTGATCGATTCTTCATCAAGGAGAAACTTGAGAGCAAGATCGTGGAGCTACACTACATGAAAACTGGAGAACAATTAGCAGATTGTTTAACTAAAGGATTAGGACCTAAAGAGTGGATTAATATTTGTAACAAGATGGGAATGATAGATATTTATCGCCCATCTTGAGGAGGAGTGTTGAAATAGTATAAGATATTTAAGGTAATTATGATATAATCTTGGATATTAAGATTATATCATATATTCTATTTAAGGTAATTAATAAATAGACATGTATATAATTGAGTTAGGGTTTGGAGAAAATATGGAGGTTTCAATTTCTCATCCACAATGCCTCTCTATTAATATATTTGTTTTCTCTTTCCTGAATCTAGTTTTGTAACATGGTATTAGAGCCAGTGGACTCACACTCGTGCTCGACCAGAGGCCCGAAACTCAGCTTGTGGTCTGCCCGAGTTGGATGGAGGAGGAAAAAATACCCAACTCGAGGCCATTGTGTCCCCCCTCTTTCGAGACCGGAAGGGAATACCCGGCTCGTAGACAGGTGTTGAGGGCAGGTCTTGAGAGGTGTTGAGAATTGCACGTGGCAAGTGTATCCAAGTTGCACGTGAGGGAGGGTGTTGAGAATATATCCCATATTAGATAAAATAGAGAAGTGTTGTGGGTTTATAAGGTTGGAAGGGTACTACTACTTACAAGTCATGACTTTTAAGTAGACATGGGCCTGACCCCTTATCGGTTCACAATACCTTCTCTAACATTCTCTATTAAGGATCTTGGTCTACTTCATCATTTTTTAGGCATTGAAGTTACTGCTTACTCTCATGGTTTATATCTCATACAGCAGAAGTATATTCGTGATCTTCTCTCCCAGGCTGCCATGAGTACTTGTAAGCCCATTTCCACGCTAGTTGCCTCTGGTCCCCGACTTTCACAATATGATGGCCTTCCTCTTCCTGATCCTACTGAATATCATCAACTTGTGGGCTCTCTACAGTATCTCACTCTCACTCGACCTGACATCGCATATGCGGTTCTTCAAGTTTGTCAATTTATGCATCGTCCCACCACTACTCATTGGACTACTGTTAAGCACATTCTCTGCTATCTTCAAGGGACACTTCATCATGGTCTTACTCTCTAGCAACATCCTCCTTCTGGTCTTCACTGTTTTTCTTACACTGACTGGGCCGGAAATCCGGATGATCGACGTAAATTCGGATGATTGATGTTCTGTTAGTGGTTTTGTAATTTTTCTTGGCCACAATCTTATCTCATGGAGTTCTAAGAAACAACAAACAATCGCTCGATCTAGCACTGAGACCAAGTACAAAAGTCTTGCTAATGCAACCGCTGAGCTAATCTGGCTTCAGTCTCTTCTTAAAGAACTCGACATCTCTTCCACTTATTCTCCAGTTTTGTGGTGCGATAATCTTTTAGCCATTTATCTCACTGCCAACCCCGTCTTCCATGCTCGCACAAAACATATTGAGATTGATTTTCATTTTGTTCGTGAACAAGTGCGTCAAAGTTTACTCAGTGTTCGTTTTATAGGAACTACTGCTCAATTGGCGGATTTGCTCACCAAAGGTCTCCCTTCTATCCGTCTCTCTTTTTTAGGGGTCTAGCTCATGTTTACTTAAAAGTCATGACTTATAAATAGTGGTACTTTTCCAACCTTATAAACCCACAACACTTCTCTATATTATCCAATGTGTGATCATATTCTCAACACCCGCCCTCACGTGCAACGTGGAATACTTGCCACGTGCAATTCTCAACACCTATCTACGAGCTGGGTATTCCCCTTCTGGTCTCGGACGAGGGGGGACAATGACATCAAGTTGGGTATTTTTCCTCCATCCAAACTCGGGCAGACCACGAGCCGGGTTTTCAATCTCGAGTCAGGTACGGGTGTGAGCCCACTGGCTCTGATACCATGTGAGAGAAAGTATTGTGGACCGATAAGGGGTCTGGCCCATGTCTACTTAAAAGCCGAAGCGCGCCAAAGAGCAAGCTCCGGGGAGAAAGGACCCTATGCGAGCAAGAGGGCAAGCTACGGCTTGAGATAGAAAGCCTTGGCGGGCTCGAAGAGTTCGCTTGTTGCTATGGTTTGAGAGCCAGCAAGTGTAGGCGTTGGAAGCGAAGCGCGTCAAAAGAGCAAGCTACGATTGCTGCTCCAGCTACTCGAAAGAGCGTGCTAGTGCACTCAGTTTTCTTAGTTGCTGCTCCAGCTTTCTATTCTCCCCGTAGCTTGCCATATAGCAAACCTACGATTGTTCTGAACATCCGCTTGGTGCTCCGACTTTCTATTCGAGCAGCATCCGCTTGCTTGCTTCCGACTTTCGAGCCTCCGCTTGCTCGCTCCGACTTTTTATTCGAGCAGTCTCCACTTGCTCTTTCGAGCATCCGCTTGCCATAGCAAGACTACAGTGTCCCCTCCGCTTATTATTTTGCACGCTCCATTCTAGCTTCCGCTTGGTAGGAAAGAACGAAGGCACTTATTTAGGTGAAACCTTTCTCCGTCGTTACGGAGTTCTTCTGCTATAATCTCCGAAATCGAAGGTCAGCTGACCGAGGAGTTAGTATTGATTCATGCAAAGATGCTCCTCTGAAGCTGGAGTAAGGGATTGTCCACCTCGCCGCCCCGAAGAGCAGTGGCTTTGTTCTTTTGCACGCCTACAGAGAGAGACTCCAAAAGTACTGACGCTCAATCGAAAGAAAGAGCAATCTACTATATGCTTAACTCATGCCTCAGGAATCCCTGGACACAGGGGTACGAGCTCTAATCTTTTACAGGAGGAAAAGCCGGGGAAAAGCATAGAGCGTGCGGGCTCAGCTCTCGCCCTCCTCCCACCCGCGAAGCTGAGGCCGGAGAAAAAGCGCAACTCCCCGGTGTCATAGGTTACCTTTCCTTCTTCCTCCCCTTTGACGCCAAACCGATCGCTATCTTTTTCTTTCTTCTTGTCTTGAATTGTTATAGAACGGCTAACTATCAGGTAGAGTTGGTAGGATGAAGTGGGATGAAGCTTTGTTGGATATAGTAAGTGTGCCGGGGATGCGGCTCGGGCGTAGTAGGTCTGGACGCCTAGCATGAAACAACTTTCTCTGATAGCGGCACTATCCCTTAGTAATATGTGGGTATTATAGAATGATAAGATATCATTAATTAAAATAAGAAATTAATTAATTACTTATCATATGCCCTAAGGCATAGAAAAGAAAAACACATAAGGGGGACCAAATCTATAATGCATCAAAGGATCAGTCCAAAATTAGGGCCTTTTTTTCTAAATGTAATTCATAATTTTTAGTATAATAGAAACACTGAAAGTGATGTTGTTTTAAAAAAAATACAATAAAAACACTTTAAAAATATATAAGAACTTAAGTACAAAAAATAATAAATGTATAGAACTAATCATAAACAAAAAAACCAAGAGGTCCTACAAAGCATATTGATTAAAATTAAGAAGTGATGATTAAACGGCAATTTGATGATGGTGTCAAGAATTCCCTTTAATGGAAATAATAATAGGATCAGTGACTTCAACCTAAATAGGTTTATGACGTAATCAGTATGATTAAACGGTCCATTGGGTGATGGAAAAAATAGTCCATCATAATAAGGATTTTGACCATTCATTCAAATAAAAATTTCCAATTAATTGTTTATTTTTGGAAATTTTATAAAATAAAAAGCAATGTGTCTTTCTATTCATAACATTGAGAGGGCAATGCCGTTTTCTTTTATTTAATTCATTCCTGACTATGTTTGTTCATTGAAGATATTTTTTTGTATTTTAATTGTTTTTGTATTTAAGTGTTATATTTTTTAAAACTATTTTTCAGTTCTATATATTTTTTAAAAATGACATTTATAGTTCAATATATTTGAAATTGAGCTTTTAGGTCTTATCTCGATGTATCTATAATGATTTTTTAGAATGGAAATACTAATTTTATCAAATATATAGGATTTAAAAGGTAATTAAAAAATATAAGAAAAGTGTCAAAATTTTAACAATATACGAGAAAAAAACTATTTTAAAAAAGTATACCACATGCTAAGCAATTCAAAGATGTATGACTAATATTGTAATTATTGGAAGTGGAATATAATGGAAGTGGGATAAGAATAGATGCTTCCATTAAATATGCTTATTTTAGAAAAAGTGGGAATTCATTCTATCATAGATGAAAATGAAATCTCTCAATACAAGGAATGCAATTCCTCAACTATCTTAAGTGAATCAAATAATTACCTATTTTATTATTTAATTATCCTAATAAGATTATGCATTCTTGGTCATGTAAAGAAAATGGATACAATATTTTACATTCACAAATGTATCATTGGCTTATATATTTTATTTTTTTAATATGAGTCGTATATCTTTAAAAATATTTTAAAGTTATATATATTTAAAAATAATTTTATGTAATGTATACCTGATAAAAATTATATTTTCGGTTTCATTTATAATAAATTTTATACTAAAGGTGTCCATTTTATTAAATATATAATATTTAAAATATATTATAAAAAAATATAAGATTAGAAGTTTAATTGTTTTAAAAATAATAATACTGAAAAAACAATTTAAAAAAATATACTCCAAAAATATGAAACTCGTGTTGTGATAATTTCTCTTATATTTGGCTCTACTTGTTTATGAATTTCCATTTTTATTATAATTAAAAAATAAGAGTTTATATATAATATGTTATAGATTTATTAATTTGGCCTGCCATGTTGGCTTGCCCTTCATTCTATTTTCGGATCTGGCCTCTGAATGAGACGCCCCTGTTGAATAAATCAAGCAAAAGTCAGAGTCCGTTGATGTTTCTTTTCATGGCCATGTGTTCCATTAATGCTATTCAAACTGTTTAACTACACTTGTTTTTTTTTCAAAAGAATGAAAGTGTCTTACTTTTCCGGTGATAATCGGAGTGTCAAGAGATAGTAGGAATATGTAATTAATGAACACAAAATCATAGGCATGTAAAAATGGAAGTGAAGTATCTTGTGTGTGTACTATTAACTTGCATGCATATATGCAAACCCTAATAAATGACAAACAACACCACAATGGCACTATATAGCAATTTTATTATATATAAGACCAGACCGACATGTAAAATGTACGAGATTGATTTTTTTAATTGGTCTCCTGATGATCTTTAGGTATAATTTCTGGATTGTTAGACATAAGAGTAATGCCGCTGTACTATGCCATGAAGCATCTTTCTTAAATTTATTTTATTCCAGGAGATGTGCCCTTGAAAACCTAAAGGTGATGATCGGCCAGGTGGCGATGAAGGAAAGGAGTTTGACTGTATACCCAGAAATTTTGCATTTTTTCGATCAAAATTTGTGCATACTCAGAAACATGTGAAAAAATGAGTTTATCTGCACTAACTAGCATCCTCTATTCTCCTTCTCCTCCTGCAACAGTTCCATCAACATAGATTTATAAATAGACTCATGGATTGTCAAGAGAGCTAACAGCTGCGCCATAGAAATCAAATGATTCAAGAAATCTGATGAGGATGTATATATAGACAGTTATATACGGTATGATCTGCATTCTCTAAACCAAAAGCAGAAAGAACTAGTGTATGAACAAAACGAACACGAGCAAATATTACTGATATGTTGATCTTCATTCAGCAAATCACATATAGTTGGATTTCTTATTAAGCTGTTCCTGGTAGTTACAGTGTGGATCTGTGAAACAGTTTTGATACCGTGAGATTTGTACATGATCTGATCACGCAGACCGATGCCAAACACAACCTATATATAATAATAAACATTCTTCTTCTTCTTCTTCTTCTTCATCTTCCTCCTCCTTTACCCTATATATATATATATATATATATATTTCATATATATATATATATATATTTCATATATAATACACGTATGTACCTACTTGTCTGCCTGTGTAATTGTATATTTGTCCTCACAGTAATTTCATCATATCACCACCTTGTCGTAGTACCTGTCTGAATCTCTCATCAGGGGAAGCAATCTGCAATAATGCTCATGACCCTGACCTGGGTCTCGAGGCACCGAACGAAATGAGCCGTCTCCTCCAAAAGGACCCCGAGATCCATCGCTTCGCCCCCCGGCACAAGCCGCCTTAGCTCATCGACTCCGGAGCAGTTTCTCGACGGTGACCCCTTCTCCGATCGGTTCCTCTTTGTGGCCAAAATCCTTCCACACCCTCTCCTCAGAGTCTTCTGCTGCTTCATCTTCCTCGCTGCGAGCCACCGGTACCGATTCTTTCTCTTATCAGAGAGCTTCAGCTTCAGCATGAGGGCTCGGCTCCACGCCCGCCTCTGGCCGACTGCTCGAGCCATGGATGAGTAAGCTGCCAGTTTTATCCTCTGGCTGTGCCTGCCAATCTTCTCAGGAGAGGAGGTCAATGACAAAGATGGGCTAGGAGGAGGAGGAGGAGGGGTGGATCTCTTTATCTTCACAAGGGTTTTGAGGAACCTGAGGACGAACCTTGTCCTGAGCCCGCATGGCGATGAGGCTGAGGCGTTCAGTCTCGCCGGAGGAGTCATTGAGAAAATACTAGGGTTTCGGAAGGTGGAAGAAGTAGAGGGCCTATATATCCAACTGGCAACAGATGTGGATGATGATACGATGAATTCTAGTACGACAAACGATGCCGTACAATGGATGAGATTTGCTTCTGACACAAAAGAGGGTCCAATCCAACGACAGAAGACCAGACTTTCAGTTCTCTGACACAAATAAGGTTTCTAGGAGAGAGAGAGGAGATGGGCAGATTGAAGATGGAAGGAGAAGATGATAAATGGCTAAATGATAGAGAGAGAGAATGGGGGAGAGAGAGAGTGGGGGATATCGGAAGAATATTGTGGATTAAAGGGGATTGAAAATGGATGACTAAAGTCATCATCATTTTCATTGGGCATCATCATTAGTGTATCCTTCCTTGGATGTATTATTCATAGAGCGTGAATGTTAGTTTCATACACAATCCAGCTAGAGCTAGCTAATACTGAAAGTGATAACATTGTCCGTATATACCATTTGTATGTACAAATCTATAATACATTATATCATTAGTATGACTTAACGGAGTTTTGTACACCATAGTTTACGCCAAAAAAGGACCATGCGAAATGAATTTGTGTAGTGATGGCAACTTGCGAATTGAATTAGCCACTTTGTGTGGCTCATGATGAATCATTTCATGTGCCAGCTCCTGCTGCAGCTGTCTACTCCTGCCCCCATTGATGCATCCAACTGGTCAAAGCAAGTTAAGGCTGGTGATAGTACACCTCGATGGGAATTTCTGGTGCTGTCAACTTTATGGTTGCATTCCAAGCTGAACACGACATCCTTTGTGCATTTGTTCCACACATGTTAGCTGCAGACAATTAGCCTGGTTTGGTCAGCAGTACCCTACTATTCTTTGTGGGGTCAATGGAACCTCTAATTTTATCAGGGGAGGAACCCCAGAAGATGAATAAGGTGATGAAGGCTACAGGTTCCGATCAGAGGAAGAAAGTTGCATGAGACAAGGGTGACAACATGCGAAAATTAGTATATGCATATGCAATTTTCATACAAGGAAAAAAAGTTGACGGCAAGCACCCATACACTGGAGAGGATCCACCGAAATGATCTTTCATCTTTGTATCCCTTGATTAACATGCATTGCTTAGGCATTTATGGCATGAACCCAAAAGTCAATCTCATATAGAAGAGAGTGTGATGATAACACAATTCAATCTTCTATGGTAAAAGATGATGGTTAATTTTAATCACAAGTCATTTGGTCTCCAAATGTCCAATATGGGGTTTGATAACTCCATATTTGAGATCGGCTGACATAAAAAGCTTTTCAATTTGAATTATCAATACAGTGATTAATTTTTTTTTCTTCGAGTGAAAGAGAAATTATTTTTGAGCTTTATGAAACTTTCCTTTTCAAGGAAGAGAGCTGGGGAAGTGGGTTAGTGGCCCCGCAGAGGCCCAACTACCACATGTTAGCACATGGTTCAGCCACCCACTTGCCTGCTAGGAATCCGCCTTTTTATCAATTCTTTCTCTCTCAACTCTTCCTCCAATCTAATCTAATTGTAATCTAATATAATCCCTTCTATCATTTCCTTCCGCACCCTTCAAATCACGCCTTTTGTTTTTGCACTAGGTTTAACATTTTCAACAAAGTCGCATTATGCTTACACGATGATGGTCTATCTTGCTTTATAGGGAAATAATTCACCTCTACGGGGTAATGCCTCCATCCATCGCATCTCTATCAGAGTCTGGTAAGAGAAGGGTTCAAGTCGGCAACTATGATGCTTCAATGCCACGCGATCCGTTCGGCTTAACCTACGGTTATAGTCGGCCAAGTAAGTAATCACTATCTTGATAGATCTCTTAGGATTTTATGCAAATTTCTATATATATATATATATAGGGCATCCCGTACTATCACAAGTTGGTTAATATAAAAAAAATGGGCAGACATTTCCATCTAATGAGGTTTTATATTTGCATATAGTAAATGAATAGAAATGATGATGGGAGAGCTTACTCATGCATGAACCAACCCGATCCAATTTTGATTCATTAAAACAAAATGAACTTGTGGGTGTAGGTCATATGAGGTGCCCACTACTCGGACTACCCCAAAAGGAAGAAAGGTGCGTATGCCAGATTCGGTTCTTCTTTAGTTGGATTGTGCCCATTTGACCTGCTTCAACTTTGGATTCTTTTGCTTGGTTTCTCGTGTTCTTTCCATCTTTTCCCACTCTCTACCAGAAGATAAAAAAGACAATGGCGCTTTTCTGAGGAAAGGTGCTAAAAAGAAGGGGAGTGCTTCAAAGCCAATGTTCTCAAGCCCTACGGTGAGTGATGCCTCCGTTAAGCGTAATTCTAGGAGGGTGTTACTACAACAAAAATGTCCTAGTCTTAGTAGTTGAAGTAAAAGTATATTTAGGCAAGTCTCAAGAGAGTCAGTGGGAAAGTTGCTCTTTTACTATCTATCCTCCTATGTGGCCATTGCAGGGCATTCAAATGACCCTCGGTGTGCACTGAGTTGAGACCCTGACTGGACTCATGCCTCAAGTTAGAGGTCCAACCACCAGCCCCTTGCCAGCCACACGATGGGCCATTTGAGGCCCATATTCTGCGGTCATGATAAGCCCATCCTGATCAATTCAGTAGCATGATATGCAGACATTACCAATTCAGAATTAACAATCCGACAAGCATACAACAAGAGAGAGATAGGGATCGAGAGGCCATGTCCCTAACAAGGAGGAGCAAAACTGTCAGTTCAACCAATGTTAGGGGAAACAACGAGAGGGAGTTAAAGAAACATAAACGTCGTGGCTGGCATCATCGATGCCCATATCTTCACCAATAAAAAATTCTGAAAAGCTCGGGTTAGAGTAGACAAACTTCAATGTTGAGATAAAGATGTCAGAAAACCCATCAATGAACTCGAAATGAATTGAAGATGGGCCTCACTTTGAACCTTAGAATCAAGCGACCATTCAATGACTTGAAGAAGAGAAGAGCTATGGGGGACGGAGGGATGGAGATCCGACAGGATGAATGGACCGTATCAGATGAACGCGCTCAGAGGAGAAGCTAGCCTCGGATTTGGATAATGGCAAGACGCGAATAACACCGGGACCCATTCTTGAGTGATATGGTGAACCTGATGAATTGAACCTATAGTTGAGTCGAGGGAGGCAATGAACCATGGGCAGTGAGATGATGGGGATGAGTGAGAGGAGAAGAAGATGAAATGAATCATCAAGCTTAAGGGTGAAGTGCAACTGAGGATTCCTTCAAATATTATAGAAGACTTTTATCACAAATGATAGTGAAGGAGCTAAGGCTTCGTGCAACATAATTACCTTATTGCCATTGACGATAAAAAGATGGATCCGCCCCACACTTTGGAACAATTTACAACTCATGTCATTGTAGCCTAAATGACTAAACTACCCTCCACCCTTTTAACTAAAATACTAAGTGTCATTAAGGATATAAACCTTGCTCCTTTAGGATGAGAAAACCGGGAAAAGAACCGGTAAATCCGGGTGAGAAATTTGAACCGGTTCACAAACTCCAACCGATAGAGAAATGGTAAATAAAAAAATTTATGGATTACGAGTGACCTAAATAGTAACAAAAGTGATGAGAAAGGACCTTAGGATGAATTGGAGGTGAAAACCAAACCGATTCAGATGAACCAGACCTAAACTAAATTGAACCGGTTTAAACCACTAAATTCATTTTTCTAGGTAGCTTAGAAAATTCAAATTGGAGAATTGAGACCACCATTTGATAGATAATGAATTTAGATGAATTTACAAATTTTTAATTTTGAAAAACTCGATCAAATATGGCTTGAACTGGACAATTTAAGCATTGAACCCAGTTCGAAACAGTGTCGACTTCTTCCTTCAAATGACTTCACTGTTCACTCGCCGAAAAATTGAGCATCACCGGTGAAGATGAAAAGTCTCTAGCCAGGGAGTTTTAGGCAATGAATGACCGCCATTAAGGCGTCAATCGGACAGCCAAGATGTCCTCGAGCTTCCTATATAAAGAGCCTCTCCTCATTCATCCTCCATACACCTGAAAACTCCATTCTCTCCCTATTGCTCCATTTTCTGGTAAAGCTCGAACCAAAGCTCAGACTTGGGCATTTTTCTAAGCCAAAGAAGGCAAGGTTGGGTTCATTAGATTTGGGGAGAAGTCAGCTACCCTACGATAGTCTCCATTTGCCCTAAGGGTTGTTGGAGAAACTCCGGCATGATAGAACAGTGAAGCAGCTCCGGCGGACCGAAGCTGTCCTATTTCGGCTGAGCTAAAAATGACTAATTCGAGCCCTACTCAGGCCAAACCAAGCCCTCCCAACACTTCCATAACCCTCATATAGCTAAAAGGTAAGCCAATTTGGCTCTTCTCTATAATTTTCGATCAGTGCTAGAGAGAGAACCGATGAAACTTCACTTGTAAACCCCGTCCTTTTGAGCTAAGGAAAAACCGGGAAAAGAACTAGTCAAACCGAGTGAGAAAACCGAACCGGTTCACAAACCCGATCATTTGTGAATGGGAAATTTGGGAATTTACAACTCTTGAGTGATCCAAAGGGTTTATACTATGGACAAATTGGAGGAGAAAAACTAGACCGGTTTGGATGAACCGGATCCAACTGGATTGAATTGGTTTATGACACGAATATAAACCTTGGGAAGGAACCTTAGAACAAAGTGTGAGAGAAAAACCAGATCGATTTGGGTGAACCAGACCCGAACCGCTTTAAGGACTAAGTCGGTTTATGAACAAAAATCGATACAGAGATGGTAAACCGGGAATATTCCCTAAGTGACCCAAGGAGTCACAAAAGACATGGAAATGGACTTATGAAGGAATTTGGGGATGAAAACCAAACCGGTTCAGGTGAACTGGATCCGAACCTATTTGGATCGGTTTGAATCACTATTGAACCAGATCCTAAATTCATTTTTCTAGGTAGCTTAAATAATTCAAATTTGAGATTTGAGGCAACCATTGGATAGAAAATGAATTTAGATGAATTTAGAAAATTTTCGATTTGAAAAACTCGGTCGAATGAGGGGTGAACTGACCGGTTTAAGCTTCGAACTCGGTTCAAATCGGTCCAGTCCGTTTCGGAACAGTGTCATCTTCTTCCTCAAGATAACAACACTATTCACTCGCCGGAAAATTGATGCAACGCCGACGAAGAAGAAACGCTCCCGTTCAGTATGTTTCAGGTCTTCAATGCCTGTCATAACGGTGCTAAACGGATGACCAATGGGTCCCCGAGCTCCTTATATAAAAAGCTCACTCTCTCTCAGTTGCTTAGTTTTTCGGCAAAGCTCGAACCAAAGCTCCGATATAGGCTCTTTTCTGATCCAAATAAGGCGAGGTCGGGTTCTTTAGATATAGGGAGAAGTCAGCTACACGCTTGTAGTCTTCGTTTGCTCCGAGGGTCGCCGGAGAAATGCCAACGTGATGAAATAGTGAAGCAGCTCCGGCGGGCCGAAGTTGCCCTATTTCGACCGAGTTGAAATCGGCCATTTCGTGCCCTCATAATACTTCCTCGGCCCTTCAACGGTCGAATTAGGACCGAAAGGTAAACCAATTCGGCTCCCCCTTACAATTTCTGGTTAGTGTTAGAGAGAGAGTCGGCCGAATTTCAATGATGAAATTCTAATCCAATTCGACATCAATTGATGTGATTCTTGATTCTAGGATGAACCTCAGAATGAGAGCTATCAGCCAGATTGAAAGCTCGGACTACTGTGCCCTCACAGGTGAGTAATCGAAGCTCTCTCTCTATGTAGTCTGTTTTCCGGCGAAGCTCCGTTTGAGCTCGTTCCGTCGTTAAAATTCACGATTCAAAGTTCTATGGAATCATATGAATATGGAGAAACTCAATTTCAACTTCAATTTCAATAATTTAAGGGGTTTGATTGGTCAATTTGATGATATCAAATTCGGCTGTGTTAAAGAGTTGGAATTGGGGGAAATTGGGGATTTTTGAAAATTCAAGAGACCAAAATGCAATTTCCTAAAATTGAGGGTCAATTGGGCATGATAAAAATGTTAGAGGGCCAATTGAGGAATTTTAGAATTTTTGGGGTCCTATGATAATGGTAATTTTGGAAAAGTTGGGAGACCAAATTGGAAATTTGGGAAATTAATCCCCTTTTAGTGAAATGGAATAAATTGACGACATATGATAAATTTTAAAAGTTTCGGGACTCAATTTGAGGAAAAACCGACATTAGAAACTTAAAGTGAAAGAGAAATAACTTTAGGGACCTAATTGCAAATAAATGAAAATTTGACTTTTTCATTCATTTGGAATGAATGAAAACTATTAGGCCAGAGGATAATGAACCGAGATGTTCATATCGTGTAGGAACATGAAGTATTGGGAACGCTAGTAAGGACAAGCTCACGTGAATACAAAGAACTAGTCTAGTGGAATTCACGACATTAATGGGTGAGTGGGTTTACTAACATCATACCCGGTTGGGATGATGAGTACAACTTAAAGTTTAAAACCACTTACCGGTTGTGAGTGGGATTTTATATCATACCCAGTTGGGGATGATAAGTACCTCAAATGAAAACCCACTACTAAGTGATATTTTAAACATCATAACTTAGAGGAGTGATTTGAAAATCATGCGGAAAAACTACTTACCGGTTGTAAGTAGATCATACCCGGTTGGTATAATGAAACTTCCTTGAAGGAAGTTCAAAACCCGTTAATCGGTTATGAGCGGAGATATCCTTATACCTGGTCGATATAATGGATAGTTGAAAATATATTTTGTCGGAAGTGCTCTCCCTTAACTGTGTGCCAATACTTAAACTATTTGGGAGACCTTCTTGACGGGAGCTCGAATAGCTCTTATAGGCCGGGAGCCTCAGTTTTGGAACTTGGGGGCTAATATGCCTGATTTTGAAAATCTCGTACAGTGGGCCCAAGGCCAGTTGGCACGAGTAGGAGCTCGTAAGCAAAAATGAGTTATATGCCATAAAACTTTAAATAAAGGAATTGTTTGGCCATGGTACCAAGATAGGACTGACATACTTGGTCAACTAGCGGTAGTGCGACATGACAGGTCGATGGACCAGTCAAGACAAACAACTACGGGTTGAATTGAGAGTCGGAGCCATTGGACCAGTGGCACCACAGATTATATGGCATGATAAGAAAATACTGATTGTGCATGCACTGAGTACGAGACCATCAAGACACCCAAGAGGGGTAGTGATGCGTCCTAAGGGAACTGGATGACCTGGTGAGTATAAGGGTAGTTTGTCGTACCAGGTGACCGTGTAAAATTTAAAGTAGCACTAAGCTCATGAGACCGGGGTGGGGACAGGAAGAGATCTCTGTCCTCATACGGACATTAAGAATTGATTTCGGGATTGAGGATCGGATGTCGCGAACATCCACTCATTCTCAGGGTAGAAGTGGACGTACTTCTATCTGGGTGGCCGGTAAAGTCGCTCCAAATCCACAAGTGGGTTCAATGGATGCACTAACTTGTGAATGTGTGTTTAACCTTCATGATGAAGGATGTGTGTTGGGTGATGACACACCGTGATTAAATAAGGAAATGGTGATAAACCCGAGATTTCATATGAAATGGTTTTGAAAGAAAGGAGTTTGGAACACTCCAAAATTTATCTTTTTCCTAAAGATAAAAAGTTTTGAAAACCCATTCACTGAGTAGTCATACTCATCCCCTCTCATATATCCCTTTTAGGAGTTTTCGGAAAGCCTATCCTTAAAGACCATCAATTAAGATGCCTGTTAGATAGGTATGATAAATCTAAATTATTATGCAGTTTTGATTTATGTTATTCTAGGAAAAGGTGCAGGTTAAAGGACGCCTTACTCTTTACGATTTATAATAAGGGGAAACCCTTAATAAACCGGGAGAGTGGCAGGTTGTTCACGGGGACCTGACCAAACTGGGTCGGGCATGACATCACTGACCAAATTCTCCCTCAATTCAGCATCAATTGATGTGATTCTTGATCCTAGGAGTAACTTCAGAATGAGAGCTATCTGCCCAGTTTAAAAGCTTGGACCGTCGCACCCCCGACGGTAAGCTTTTGAAGCTTTCTCTCTCTAAGTTTAGTTTTCCGGTGAAGCTTTGTTTGAGCTCATTTCAACATCAATTCATGCGATTCGAAGTACAATTGAATCATATGGATGTGTAGGAACTTAAATCCACCTTTAATTTCAATAATTAACTTTGATTGATCTATCAATTTGATAAAGTCAAATTCGGTCAGGTTGAAAGGTTGAAATTGGGGGAAATTTTGGGGATTTCAAAAATTCAAGGGAGTAAAGTGCAATTTCCAAAAATTGAGGGCCAATTAGGTATGGAAAAGATGTTGGAGGACCAATTGGTCAATTTTTGGAATTATTGGGGTCAACTTTACCATTTTTGTAAAGTATGAGCAAAATGGTAATTTTGGAAAAGTTGGGGACCAAATTGGGAATTTGGGAAACTTGAACCCATTTTTGTAATTTTGAATAAATTGAGGCCCCAAAGCAAAATTTTGAAGTTTCGGGACTTAATATGGGGAAAAATCGGCATTAGGGTCCTAAGAATAAAGAAAAAGAACTTTAGGGACCTAATTACAATTAATGGAAAAGTTGGGTATTTTATTTATTCGCTATGAATGAAGGCTATCAAGCCAAAGTATAATAAACAAGTATGTTCATATCATGTAGGAACGCGAATTACCAGGAACGCTAGCTAAGACAAGCTCATGAGGAGACAAAAAGCTGGTTAAGAAGGATTCACGACATTAACGAGTGAGTGGGATTTTTAGATCATACCTGGTTGGGATGATGAGCACCTCGATAATGAAAACCCACTACTAAGTGAAATTTTAAACATCACATCTAAACGAAGTGATGTAGAAATTACATGAAAAAACTAATTATTGGTTGTAAGTAGATCATACCCGGTTGTTATAAGCAGAGATGTCCTCACACCCGGTTGGTGTGATGGATAGATGAAAAGAATATTTTGTCGGAAGTGCTCTTCCCTAACTGTGTGCCATTACTTAAACTTTTTGGGAGACCTTCTTAATGAGAGCTTGAATAGCTTAGATAGGCCAGAGGCCTCGGTTTTGGAACTTGGGGGCTAATATGCCCGATTTTGAAAATCTCGTACAGTGGGCCCAAAGCTAGTTGGCACGAGCAGGAGCTCGTAAACAAACATGATTTTAAGCCATGAAAACTTTTAAATGAATGATATGTTTGACCATGGTATCAAGACATGACCAACATAATCGTTGGACTGGCGATAGTGCGACAAGATAGGTCGATAGACCAGTTGAGACAAAAAGCTGCAAGTCGAGTTGAGGGTCGGGGCCGTTGGACCAGTGGCACCAAAGATTAAATGGCTTATGAGAAAAACTATTATTTTGTGCATGCACTGAGGTACGGGACCTTCAAGGCGCCCAAGAGGGGTAGTGATGCGTCCTAGGGGCTACTGGACGACATGGTGGAGATAAGGGCAGATTGTCGTGCCAGCAGTTAGAGAAGCTTGACGTAGCTTCATGCGCATGAGACCTAGGTGGGATCGGAATGAGGTCTCTGTCCTCATACAGACACATAATTTCTTTACGGGATTGAAGGTCGGATGTCGTGTGCATTCACTCATTCTCAGGGTAGTAGTGGACGAGCTTCTATCTAGGTGGCCGGTAAAGTTGCTCCAACACCACAAGTAGGTGCAATGGACGTGTTGCCCTATGAATGTGTGATTCCTTTATGATGAAGGGCGTGTGTTGGTTTATAAACACACCGTTTGTGGTTAATGATGAGAAATGACTATGAAAACCAAGATTTTGAGGATGAAATGTTTTAAAGAAAATAAGGAGTCTAGTACACTCCAATTCAAACTATTTTCTGAAAGTCAAATTTTGAACATCCATTCACTGATTCGTTGAACTCACCCACTCCCTGATACCCCTTTTCAAGTAACCCAGGGAAATCCTACCCAAAGACCTCAAGTTAACCACACCTGTAAGATAGGTATAATAAGTTTAAATTTCATGCAGTTTTGATTAATGTTATTCTAGGAAAGGTACAGGTTTAAATGACACCTTACTCACGGTTTGAAAGAAGGGAAAACCCTTAATAAACCGAGAGAGTGGCAGGTTGATCACGAGGATCTAACCAAACCGGGTCGGGGCATGACAAATGACACGTTTGATAAGACAAATAAATGAGGCACAATAAGATCATGTTTGGCTAGACATAAATTAAAAATGAGGAAATTATATAAATACACCTTTCACAAAAATTCAATTGAACACCATACAACCAACCCCAAAAATCTCCAAGCACGAGAACTTAGACAGGAAGATCATACACCATCGTGCAAGAGAAGCATGAAAAATTGGGAATCCCTATGGGACGAACATGTCCTCGGATAAAGGTGAGTGAGATTTCTGGCATCGAGTCTGATTGGACCGATGACTTGTCATTGCTCTTAAATTTAACATTAAAACCCTTTTCCAAGAGTAGATTCCTGATTGTGTGAACCCTGCTTAAAACCTTTTTCAGGATATATTCCTTTTATATGCAGGAATCATGAACTAAAATACCTTGTTTTATCATGATATTATAGTGGGTCCAAAGTCATCGTTTTCTAAAATGAAGTGGTCCCAATTTCGTAGTTTTAAAATACTCCACAAGTGGGCTCAAGACTAATGAGAACTAGACTCGTCCCATAAATAACCTTAGTGATGAATTATGTGCCAAATTATAAAAGATTGGATAATTGGTTTGTGTGCATGAACATGCCATGCTTGATAACTTCTATCAAACTAGAGATGGGCCTTGCTTCGTAAGAGCTGATAAAATAAAATAAAAATAAAGATATATGCATATGTTTGCTGATGCGGGATCACTAGACATCCAATATGGGGTAGTGGTGATTCCAAGGGCTATTGGATAGAAATCTTAGTACAAGTGAAGTAACACAGGTCCAGTATGTCAAGTACTTTGGGAGTTCTATGTCACACCCCGACCCGGTTTGGTCGGATCCTCGTGAACAACCCGCTACTATCCCAACTTATTTAGGGTTTTCCCCTCTTCTAAACCGTGGAGAGTAAAGCATTCTTCTTACTTATACCTTTCCTGGAATAACATTAATCAAAACTGAATATAAATTTTACATACCTGCCTTAAGGTGCTACTGATAAATCTTTAAGGTTGGTTTTCCCTTGGTTTTTTTTGAAAAGGGGTAAATGGAGGGGGTGAGTTCGACAACTCAGTGAATGAGTGTTTGAAAAAAGAGTTTCTTATAAAAGAGTTTGAATTGGAGTGTGCGAAACTCATTATTTTCTTTTAAAATATTTTTTTCTCAAATTCTAATTTTCAACACCTTTTTCCAAGGTTTACCAATTATTTTCCAAGGATTCTCAAATACTTTCCAAGCTTTTCATAACCTTTTTTCTCATTTCCATATTTGGTGTGTTTCACAAACCACACACCCTTCATCATGAGGGGATCACACACATTCGCGAGATGTAGTTACGCCGACTCTACCCACTTGTGGATCGGATTGTCCTTACCATCCACCTTGATAGAAGTCTTTGACTTCTACCTGAAGTCTGAGTGAACGTCTCTAATGTCCTACCCTCAAACCAAAAATACTCCATGTCCGTATGAGGACAGAGACCTCATCCTGTCCCCACCCCGGTCTCATGTGCAATAAAGCGACATTGAGCTTCGCAAGACATCTGGTATGACTAACTACCCTTATCTCCACTAGGTCGCCTAGAGTCCTAGGATGCATCACTATCCATCTTGGGCATCTTGAAGGTCCCATAACATAGTGCATGCACAATCAACAGTTTTTCACATAATTCCATATAATCTGTGGTGCCACTAGTTCGATGGCCTCGACTTTCAACTCGACTTGCAGTTATTTGTCTTTACTAGTGCGAAGACCTATCATGTCGCATTGCCGCTAGTTGACTGAGTATGTCGATCCTGTCCTGGTACCATGGCCAAACAACTTATTTACTTAAGTTTTCATGGCATATTTATCATATTTGTTTATGAGCTTCTACTCGTGCTAATTGCCTCAGACCCACTATTCGAGATTTTCAAAATCGGGCATATTAGCCCCCAAGTTCCAAAACCGAGGCCTCCGACCTAATCGAGCTATTCGAGCTCCCGTCAAGAAGGCTCCCAAAATATTTAAGCAGTGGCACAAAGTCAAGGGAGAGCACTTCCGACAAAATATACTTTTCAACTATCCATCATACCAACCAAGTATGAGGACATCTCCGCTTATAATCGATGAACGAGTTTTCCACTTCCTTCGAGAAAGTTTCATCATACCAACTGGGTATGATCTACTTACAACCAGTAAGTAGATTTTCTGTTTGATTTCCACATCACTCCTCTCAGGTGTGATGATTAAAATACCACTTAGCAGTGGATTTTCATTTTCGTTGTGCTTATCATCTCAACTGGGTATGATATTAAATTTTCACTCACCCGTTAATGCAGTGAATTCCTCTAGACCGGTTCTTTGTATTCACGCGAACTTGTCCTTGTTGCCGTTCCCGGTACTCGTGTTTCTACACAATACGAGCATCCTTTTTCATTATCCCACGACCTAATAGCCTTCATTCATTCCAAATGAATGAGAAAACCAAACTTTTCATTTATTTACAATTAGGTGACTAAAGTTATTTTTCTTTAATTTTAAGTCTCTAATGTCAGTTTTTCCTCAAATTGTGTCCCGAAACTTTTAAAATTCACCTTGGCACCTCATTTATTTATTTACAATTAGGTGACTAAAGTTATTTTTCTTTAATTTTAAGTCCCTAATGTCAGTTTTTCCTCAAATTGTGTCCCGAAACTTTTAAAATTCACCTTGGCACCTCATTTTATTCAAATTCACAAAACGGGGATCAATTTCCCAAATTTCCAATTTGGTACACCGACTTTTCCAAAATTACCATTTTGCCCCTACTTTACAAAAATAGTAAGTTTTGCCTCAAAAATTCCAAAATTTTCCAATTCGTCCTCAATTTTATGAAATTGCACTTTAGTCCCTCAAAATTTTGAAATTCCCAGTTTTCAGCCAAAATTTCCCCAATTTCAACCTTCTAACTCCGCTGAATTTGATTTCATCAAATTGTCCAATCAAATGAGTTTAATTGTTGAAATTAAAGTTAGATTGGAGTTTCTACACCTTCATATGATTTAATTGCACTTTGAAACGTGCGTTTTGATGCCGGGATGAGCTCAAATGGAGCTTCACCAGAAAACTGGACTTAGAGAGAGAAAGCTTCGAAAGCTTACCGTCGGGGCATGACAGTTTGATCTTTCGATCTAGGTAGATAGCTCTCATCTTGAGGTTCCTCTAGGATCAAGAATTGCATCAATGGATACCGAATTGAATGAGAATTTAGTCATCGAAGTTCTACCGATTCTCTCTCTAGCACCAATTAGAATTTACAGAGGGGAGACAAATTGACTTACCTTTCCACTCTAAGTCAGCTGTAGGAGGGCTGTGAAGGTGTTGAGTGGGCTTGGTTTAGCTTGAGAAGGGCTCGAATTGGCCGATATCAGCTCGGCTGAAACAAGGCAACTTTGGTCTGCCAGAGCTGCTTCAATGTTTGATCGCACTGGCACTTCTCCGGTGACTCTCGGAGCAAATGGAGACTATGGGCGTGTAGCTGACTTCTCCCCAGTTCTAAAGAACTAGAACATGCCTTCTTTGGCTCATAAAAGTCCCTATATCGGAGCTCTGGTTTTAGCTTCACTGGATATGAGGGCAGCTAAGAGAGAATAGAGTTTTTAGGAGTAGAAAGGATGAATGAGGAGGGGCTCTTTATATAGGAAGCTTAGGGACTTCTTGGCCATCCAATTGGCACCTTAATGGCGATCATTCATTGCCTGAAACTCTCTGGCCAGAGACTTTTCAGTTTCACCAGTGCTACACTATTTTTCGGCGAGTGAACAGTGTTGTCATCTGAAAGAAGAAGACGATATTGTTTCGAACCGGATCGGACTAGTCCGAACCGGGTTTAAAGTTTAAATCGACTGGTTCACCCCTGATTCGACCAAAATTTTCAAAATTAAAAATTTATAAATTCATCTAAATTAATTTTCTATCCAATGGTGGCCTCAAATATCAAATTTGAAACTTTAAGCTACCTAGAAAAATGAATTTAGCATCTGGTTCAATAGTGGTTCAAACCGGTCCAAACCGGTTCAATCTGGTTCGGATCCAATTCACTTGAACTGGTTTGGTTTTCATCTCCAATTCATTCTAAAATTCTTTTCATGACTTTTGTGACTCTTTAGGTCACTCGGGATCCATAAATTTCTCAGTTTGCCCTTTCTCTATCAGTTTCGGTTCATAAACCGGTTCAATCCTGTTGGATCCGGTTCATCTGAACTGGTTGGGTTTTTCCCTAATTCAAAAGGGCAGTGTTTACAACTCTCCTCTCCTTTTAGGAGTTTTGTCCCCAAAACTTATTTAGCAGCCTTTGCATGAGGATCAATTTACCTTGATGTCAACTTGGTGTTTGCTTAACATGAAAAACTTTTTTCTTATTTTTTCAATTAGCCCTTTATATCATTCATTTAAGGAATTTCTTTTCCTTTATATTATTTACTCCCTCCATGGAGTTTATCATAACTAGACATACCTTATTTAAAGGTATATACTTAGATTCACATCTTTCTTTGCTTAGAGCGACATTTTTCCCTTTGAGGTCATGTACTCAGTTTTGGGAGTTCCAAGATACCTAACAATTCTCATGTCTAGTTAGCCTCTTGGTCGTTGAAACCCTTAGCTCGATGTTCCTTAGAGTGTTACATACTTGTTTTCACGGGTTTCCTTGTTATCACCTATTCGTCCTATTTCGACTCTTCCTTCATCCGTTGTTCGTTAACATCTCAGTCCAAATTTTATGTTTGACCTTTTTATGCTTACTATATGACTCTTCCTTATTTTGAGTCATGTTTTCCTCGGGATTGTTGGGCTTACACACCCCTTGCAGCATGAAATTTTCTAGATCTTGTCTCTATGCCCACTAGATTTCTAGAACATCTCCTTTAGGGTCGTCCCCAACTTTCCAACATCCCAGGGATTGTATAACTTCACCCCTCTTTTCGTTTGGTAGTATTCCTCGGCTACCTTTAATCATTCACCGACCTTAATTTCTTAGTTCACCCTTTACTTTCCTATCCGAGGTATCCCCGATTGTCGGGTCTTATTTCATATACTCCTCACCATGCCCTCTCTATTGCTCTTCTTTAGAGTGTAGTCTCCACTACTTCCTGGTCCTTCTTGGGGTCTCGTTTATTCTCCTTGGCCATCCTGTTGCTACCAGTTGCTTACTTCTTTTCTAAGTTCATCTAAAATCACTATTTGGCTTCTTTGCTCTTCCAATCAGTTAATACCTTGGCTATCCTGACATACCCTTAACCACTTATGGTTCTTTAGAGGTTCTTTATGTTGGTTTAAGCCTCTTGTGATCCATTTGGTGATTCCTTAGCTTTGGAACTTTTCTTTTTGAGGTCACTTTCTACTTGTATCCTCTACCTAAAGATTTCCATTCTGGTTCAACCTCTCTAATGCTTCTTGGAGACTTTTCGTTCTTTCCTTTTTATGAGTAGTCCACTTGTCACGGTGTCCTTTGATGCCATCTTCCTACTTACCTGCTCCTTGGGTTTAGCTTACTCCTTGGGTCTTCCTAATATGCTTCCTTATAGTTTCCTTCTATAGGATAATCCTTTCTCTTCTTTCTCGGAATTTATTCATCCTTGAGGGTATCTGACTTTAACTTTCCTGATATCCTCGAATGTCATCCTTCCTGCTTCACCTTTGAGGTTTGGTGGGTACGTCCATAGAATTTTCTTTTACTCATATTTCATCACAAGTTTTTATAAAAAAATGGAACTTTTATTATAATGCTGATGAATTACAGGGTTTTTGGTTATATTGGTCTAGGGGAGCTATGGTAAGTATTAACTAGGTTCATCCTGTGCTTCCTTCTAGTTGAGGTTGTATACTCGGGTTGATACTCTTGACATAGTGGCTATACCTTGTCCTCCGTATAGTGCCCTTGGGTTTTCTTGTGGTGGCGGATGGTCACTTTGTTGGGTTTTACCTCGAAGGGCGGGACAACTCCTTGCAATGTGTCCAAGCTGTCCGCATTCGAAACAGGCTCAACATGACCCTTCATGACTTTTCCGGCACCTAGGGCAAGAAGGGTTTCTCCTTTGTGGGGTTATACTTGTCTCTCTTTGAGCATGGTAATCATCATTTCTCCTAAAAGACCCCATTCTTGTCCCCCATTTTTGACTACCAGGCTCCTTTTGACTTCTCTGGTTGCTCTGTCCTTCCTCTTCCTTTTGGCCAACTTGTTCTATCCGACGGTGTCTTGTCTGCACTAGGCGTTCACACTCATGGGCCATACTAATGATGGTAGCCAAATCCGTGGGGCATCCTAGTACTCCCATCCGATCTCTTATATCCATGCTGAGACCGTCCATGAATTGTTGGCAGATAAAGGCCTTAGCTCATTAAACTTAGTCTTATATTCCTATATAGAGTTAAGCCCTTGTCGTAGTCAGAGGAATCCTGCTTCTTCTCATTAATTAGGTGAGGGGCCAGGTACTTCTTCGCGTATCTTTCCTCAAACTGTTCACAGGAGGGTGTGGAAGTATGCATACTCCGGATATTATCCCACCATCTTTTGGCACTACCCTCCAAGAAAAATTCTGTCAGGATCACCATATCCTCTAGTGATATTCTGACTATCCCCATTAGCTTCTTGATGTTAGGCAGCTAGTCCATGGTGTCTCTCGCATCTTTCTCTACAAGAAAAGGCTTACACCCTAGTTGACGAAGAGTCTTGAGATACTTGTGAATATCAACTAGAGGGGGATGATTAATAGGAGGATGATGAGTTTGTACTTCTTCTGGTTCAGCCCGAGAGTTGGTACCTGCCTCAGGGATGAGGTTAGGTTGCCCAAATACTTGAGTGAACTCTTCATACAATCTCCAGTGTTCTAAGCTTGGTCCAGGTGGAACTGTTTGGGTTTCTCCTGGAGTTTCTACTGGAAAGGGTGGCTGGGCAGTGTTGGAGACTCCAACTCTAGTTCTCTTGGTTCCTTTCTTGGGAGCCATCTGAAATTTTAAGATTTATTCCTCTTAGTTACTATGTTATACAATCTTGATAATGTATTTGAAGAAACAAACTCTGATAACACTTAAGTTGTCACGCTCCGACCTGGTTTGGGCGGATCCCCGTGAACAACCCGTCACTCTCCCAGATTATTTAGGGTTTTCCCTCTTCTAAACCATGGAGAGTAAAGCATTCTTCTTACCTGTACCTTTCATGGAATAACATTAGTTCAAACTAAATATAAAATTTACATATCTGCCTTAAGGTTTGGCTACTGATAAATCTTTAAGGTTGGTTTTTCCTTGGTTTCTAGAAAAGGAGTAAAGGAAGGGGGTGAGTTCGACAACTCAATGAATGAGTGTTTGAAAAATGAGTTTCTTATAAAAAAGTTTGAATTGGAGTGTGTCAGACTCCTTATTTTCTTTTAAAACATTATTTTCTCAAATTTTGGTTTTCAACACTTTTTATACCAATTATTTCCCAAGGATTCTCACATCATTTCCAAGGTTTTCATAACCTTTTTCCCATTTCCATATTCGGTGTATTTGACAAACCACACACCCTTCATCATGAAGGGATCACACACATTCACAAGATGCAGTTATGCTGACTGCAATCACTTGTGGATTAGAGCGTCTTTATCATCCACTATGATAGAAGTCTCTGACTTCTACCCGAAGTCTGAGTGAACATCTTTGACGTTTTACCCTTAAACCAAAAATACTCTATGCCCGTATGAGGACAAAGACCTCATCCTGTCCCCACCTTGGTCTCATGCACAATGAAGCTATGTCGAGCTTCACAATACTTCTGGTACGACTAACTGCCCTTATCTCCACAAGGTCATCTAGAGCCCTAGGATGTATCACTACCCCTCTTGGGCGTCTTGAAGGTCCTGTAACACAGTGCATGCACAATCAACAGTTTTTCACATAATGCCATATAATCTGTGGTGCCATTAGTCCGACGGCCCCGACCCTCAACTTGACCTGCAGCTGTTTGTCTTGACTAGTCCAAAAGCCTGTCATGTCGCGCTGCTACTAGTTGACTGAGTATGTCGGTCCTGTCTCAGTACCATGGCCAAACAACTTATTTACTTAAGTTTTTATGGCATATTTATCATGTTTGTTTACGAGCTCCTGCTCGTGCCAACTGGCTTAGGGCCCACTATTCCAGATTTTCAAAATTGGGCATATTAGCCCCCAAGTTCCAAAACCGAGGCCTCTAGCCTAATTGAGCTATTCGAGCTCCCATCAAGAAAGTCTCCCAAAATGTTTAAGTAGTGGCACACAGTTACAGGAGAACACTTCCGACAAAATATACTTTTCAACTGTCCATCATACCAACTAAGTATGAGGACATCTCCACTCCTAACCAATGAACGGGTTTTCCACTTCCTTTGAGGAAGTTTCATCATACCAACTGGGTATGATCTACTTATAACCATTAAATAGTTTTTCCGCTTGATTTTCACATCACTACTCTCAGGTGTGATGATTAAAATACCACTTAGAAGTGGGTTTTCATTTTTGAGGTGCTTATCATCCCAACCGGGTATGATATTAAATTCCTACTCACCCATTAATGTAGTAAATTCCTCTCGACTGGTTCTTTGTATTCATGCGAGCTTGTCCTTACTGGCATTCTCGATAATTCATATTCCTACACGATATGAACATCCTTGTTCATTATCCCACGACCTAATAACCTTCATTCAATCTAAATGAATGGGAAAACTAAACTTTTCATTTATTTGTATTAGGTCCTTAAAGTTATTTTTCTTTAAGTCCCTAATGCAGGGTTTTCCTCAAATTAAATCCCAAAACTTTTAAAATTCACCTTGGGTTCTCAATTTATTCAAATTCACAAAAAGGGGTTCAATTTCCCAAATTTCCAATTTGGTCCCCCAACTTTTCCAAAAGTACCATTTTGCCCCCGCTTTACAAAAATGGTAAGTTTTGCCCCCAAAATTCCAAAATTGCCCAATTGGTCCTCCAACATCTTTATCATGCCTAATTGATCCTTAATTTTATGAAATTGCACTTTAGTCCCTCGAATTTTCAAAATTCCCAAATTTTCCCTAATTTCAACCTGCTAACTCAGTTGAATTTGATTTTATCAAATTGATCGATAAAATGAGTTTAATTATTGAAATTGAAGTTAGATTGGAGTTCCTACACCTTAATACGATTCAATTGCATTTTGGATTGCACGATTTGATGCCAGAATGAGATCAAACTGAGGTTCGTTGGAAAATTGGACCTAGAGAGAGAAAGCTTCGAAAGCTGACCGTTGGGGGTGCGACAGTCTGAGCTTTCAATCTGGGCAAATAGCTCTCATCCTAAGGTTTCTCCTAGGATTAAGAATTGCATCAATTGATGCTGAATTGAATGAGAATTTAGTCATCAAAGTTCTACCAGTTCTTTCTCTATCACATATCAAAATTTACAGAGGGGAGCCAAATTGGCTTACCTTTCCGCTTTAATTCAGCTGTAGGAAGGCTGTGGAGGTGTTGGGAAGGCTTGGTTTGGCTCGAGAAGGGCTCGAATTTGCCTATTTCAACTCGGCTGAAATATGGCATATTCGGTCTACTGGAGCTACTTCACTATTCGATCATGGCGGTGCTTCTCCGGCGACCCTTGGAGCAAATGGAGACTACAAACATTTAGCTGACTTCTCCCCGACTCTAAAGAACCTGACCATGCCTTCTTTGGCTCAAAAAAGACCCTATATCGGAGCTCTGGTTTGAGCTGCACTAGAAATTGGAGCAGCTGAGAGAGAATGGAGTTTTCAAGTTTGGAGAGGATGAATGAGGAGGGGCTCTTTATATAGTAAGCTCAAGGACTTCTTGGCTGCCTAATTAGCGCCTTAACAGTGGTTATTCATTGCCTAAAATTCTCTAGATGGAGAATTTTCAGCTTTGCCAGTGCTGCACGATTTTCTAGTGTGTAAACAGTGTTGTCATCTGAAGGAAGAAGATGACAATGTTCCGAATTGGACCAGTCTAAACCGGGTTCAAAGCTTAAACTGGTCTGTTCACCCCTGATTCGACCGAATTTTTCAAAATTAAAATTTTCTAAATTCATTTCTATCCAATGGTGGCCTCAAATCTCAAATTTGAACATTTTTAAGCCACATAGAAAAATGAATTTAGCATCTAGTTCAATAGTGGTTCAAGATTGTCCAAACCGGTTCAATCTAGTTCAGATCTGATTCATCTTAACTAATTTGGTTTTCATCTCCAATTCATTATAAAGTCCTTTTTCATGACTTTTGTGACTCTTTAGATCACTCAGGATCCATAAATTTCCCGGTTTGACCTTTCTTTATCGGTTCTAGTTCATAAACTGGCTCGGTTCATAAACGGGTTCAATTCGATTCATCTGAACCGGTCTAGTTTTTCCTTAATTCAAAAGGGTGGGGTTTACATTCTATGTGCACCAGACCATGGCAAATGGGAGAATGTCTTCTCATTCAATAGCGGACAAACTCAATTACGTTTGCGGGTTGGGAAGTGGTACTCACACATGCAGTCTATCCTCACAGGTGAGTAGCTGGTAAAGGCGCTGCAGACCATATGTAGAATAGAAAGGAGTTTTATTATACAACTATGTGATCCCTCCATGATGGAGCGTATACGTGTGATTATCATCTGATATAAACCTTAGTGTTTTAAACCTCAAGCCTTATGAAATAAACCATATGAATTAGTGAATACAAACCCCATACATGACAATCTCAATTAACTTGAAATAAACCCTGCAACTATCTTTGTAATTATATCATGTTTTGAGCATGTATTGACTCGTGGACATTATGTCAACTAATCTTACTCACTATGCTATACAGCTTACCCACTTCAATTCCTATTTTAAGGTAGCTAGAGTATGAAGGGAATACAAATGTGCTAAGAAGGCATAATAAACAAGGTACACCACTAGTCTGTACTTATTACTGGTGCCTTTTATTAAATTTATTTTCCTATTTGAAAGAATATTTTAAAAGATATCATTATATATTTTATTATTACGAGGCTTAAGTTCTGTCAAGTTTATAATGATAAGGTACCTATTATTCTAAGACTAAAGATGTGGTGGTTGTATGTAGGTCCGATAGGAGAACCATGCCAGGGTGTGATGACTTTGGTACAACTTGGGTTCGATTCTTGTATGTTGACAAACTCGTTTGTACTAACCCCTTATATCATTTATTTCACAAATTTGCTACACTCATATTTGGTCGTAATTACTAAAATGTCCAAAATTCTCTAATTTTCCAATTTAGATACTTTCTATATTTGCATTTTGATCCTTAAGATGGTAAAAATTACTATTTTACCATTATACTCCAAAACTCTTCCTTTATATACCTTAGACTTCCCAAGTTTTCATCTTAGGTGCTTAAACTTCTTTTACTATAATTTGGGTATGCAAGTTCGCAAGAATCACTTCTAGGTTCTCAAATTTTTACTATATACACTTTAGTCCCTAATTTTTTTTTAAGATCTCATTTAGATACTTAAAATTTCAAAACTAATCTTTTGACTATAAAACCTTTTTCATTTTTTCCATTAGTACATAGACCTTTTTCAAACCCTAATAGAGACCATAAAAAATCTCATTCTTGGAAAAGTCCTATAACTTTAGCAAAATTAAATTTTAGTTTTTAACCTTGGTTTCTCAACAAAATATTTCTAAAAAATTATGACGCTTAAATATGAGGTCCTTATAGGTTTCGTCTAGGTTGCCATGGTCCCTAAATGGTGAGATCGTACTTAAATAGTACATTCCAAGGTTATTTTCTAATTAATTTTGAAATAATATATAAATAAGATCAATGTTAAAATTTTACTGTAAACAACTATTGCCGCTAGTATAATTAGAAAAATGATTATAAGAAAAGTTTACGTATACTTAAATTATCTCAAAAATAGATCTAAGTAGCATGAAAATATTATTTTACTAAATTTTGTTATGATTAATGGTTAGTAAGAATTTTTATAAATTTATTTGAATTTAATATTTACCCATATTTTATTATATTGATTTATTAATTTAAAAGTTGAGAGAAATTGGTATGTGTAAAAATTTTCTTTGCCATTATTAGTTGTTGAGTGCATAAGAAATATCCCCAGAAGTTAATACTTTATTTCTAGCTACTAGACTGCATATATTGTTTGATATATTCACAAGGTTGTTGTCAAAAAATTTTTACAATAACTCAAAGAAAATTCGAATCTCAACTTTAAAATAAAGAAAGATAATGATTTGTTGCTGAACTACTACTCGGATTCTAACTAGGTGAACCACCCTAATGACATGCACTAAGTCATTGGATATATCATTTTTTTATTGTAATATAATATTTTGGAGCTACAATAAAAAAAGCACCTAGTTTCAATACATTATAAAAGTCTAAATAACATTACTACCAAACTAATTTGGATGGTATCTATACCAGGTAATATTTGTCTATTTCTCTAAGCCACTAACTATTAGACATAATAATATATATTTTATTTATATTAGTAATAATATATATTTTATTTATATTATTAATAATTATATTTCATTTATTGCAATATAATATTTTGGAGCTACAATAAATAAAGCACCTAGTTTCAATACATTATAAAAGTCTGAATAATATTACTGCCAAACTAACTATTAGACGTAATAATATATATTTTATTTATATTACTAATAATTATATTTTTTATAATCCAATTAAATATATCAAAATTAATTATTATTTTATTTAAGAGTGTGTACAACGAAAACAAATGCACATTACTTAACTAAATAATATATTTACAAATAAATTTTCGGCACATTTCACATGATGACCAATTTCAAGACTCGTCCCATATGGTTGCTTGCTAGAGTATAAACAGTATATGATTGTTCATCCTTAGTTTAACTAGGGAAAATTCCACCATAGTTTAGGTCATAAGTTGAACATATAACTTTTCCCATTGTACACCGATTTCTTTCTAAGTCAAATTATACAATACTTTCTTCTATATCCTTTCATGTATGGAATTTTCTTGAATACACCATCCCTCGGACCACAAGCCTATATCCTATTTTAGTGCTCATAATTTTGTTGACCATCTTGGTCAGCACTTAGGATGCTTATGCATTTTCCCGTGAGACATCCATCACTGTTATAGCATCATCCTGATCTCTCAAGGATTCGTAGACCGGCCTAACCAAGACTCCAATTAACTTAATATTTTTTGGAATATGGTCTATCCCGACCTTGTATTGATATGTTTCTTAGGGGTTGTGTATATCAAAACTAACTCTCAAGTTAATTTGAACGGATGTAAGTACTCCTTTTTTTTCTTCCTTTAAGACCCTCAGTCACCTCCTAATTTATGGAGGAGTACTACCTCCCTTTCACAAGTTTACGGGTGGTACTATTACATACCACCCATGAATTTCTCCTTTACATTATGCATGATCATCCTTCTATAAGATGTTTTATTTTCTTAGGTTAGTGCACATCTTAACAACTTTTCTTGTTTGTCTTTTTCTAGGATTATTAGCTTATTGTGTTACATTCTTTCTTATTTAGGATCCCTTATCGAATCTCTCATTCTTATAGGTCAAATTACCTTTCTTTGGACTCTCTCTAAGCCTTATGACCAATGGATTCCTAGGTGTGGTTCTCTTAGGTTTTCCACTAAGTTGTCCATATAATATGATCCCTCTTTTAGAACCATTTTCAGAGAATTTTTAAGTATTGATTAAGACTTGTAATGTTCTAATATTGTAAACGAAAACCTTTTCAATTGTTATTCCCATTATCTACTCCCCAGATCTTTTCATTATTAAAAACATGTTTTGAAATACTAGACTTTTATATCACTTAAGTTGTAATGCCCCGATCCAAATTACTAGTTTATGTTCACTTACAACCCCATATCTCTATGCCATTACAAACGTGGGTATCATCTCCCTTGTACTATCAAGTTAACAAAATGCTCAAAATATTAAATCGTTTTACACAACATCAAATTTTAGAAGTTATTTTCCAAAATGATACAAAGTTTGGAAAATACAATAAGAAAGTCCCAAGGGAATAACAATCCTGATAATTGTATTCAACCTTTGTGTTAAATACTTAGGTTGCATAGTCATCTCTAATTTCTCTCTATTACATAAAAAAAAATGTTTAGGAGGGGTGAGTTGGTCCATCTTTTCATTAGGATGAGCAAGGTATGATATAAAAATCCCATTCACCTGTTAATGCAGTGAATTCCTCTTAACCGACTTTTTGTCTCTACGCGAGCTTATCTTGGCTGGCATTTTCGGTATTTCATGTTCCTACATGATATGAAAATCCTTATTCATTATCCTTTGCCTTGATAGCTTTCATTCATTACGAATGAATAAAATACCAAAACTTTTCAATTAATTGTAATTAGGTCCATAAAGTTCTTTTTTTTTAACTTTAGGTCCCTAATGCTAATTTTCCCCCAAATTGAGTCTTGGAACTTCAAAAATTTACCTTGGGATCTCAATTTATTCAAAATTTCAAAAAGGGGTTCAAGTTTCCTAATTTCCCAATTTGGTGCCCAACTTTTCCAAAATTACCATTTTGCCCCTACTTTACAAAAATGGTAAAATTGACCCCAATAATTCCAAAAATTTATCAATTGGTCCTCTAACCTATTTTCCATGCCCAATTGGCCCTCAATTTTGGGAAATTGCACTTTAGTACCTTAAATTTTCAAAATTTCCTCAATTTTCCCACAATCTCAACCTTCCAATCTGACCGAATTTGATTTCATCAAATTGACTGATCAATCGAAGTTAATTGGTGAAATGGAAGGTGGATTTGAGTTCCTACACATCCATATGATTCAATTAAACTTTGAATCACATGAATTGACGTCAGAATGAGCTAAAACGGAGCTTTGTTGGAAAACTAAACGTAGAGAGAGAAAGCTTCGAAAGCTTACCGTCGGGGTTGCTGCAATCCGAGCTTTCGATCTGGGTAGATAGCACTTTCTTGAGGTTCCTCCTAGGATCAAGAATTGCATCAATTCATGTCGAATTGATGGAGAATTTGGTCAGTAAAGTTTCATCGGGATCTATAGAGGGGGAGCCAAATTGGCTTACCTTTCTGCTCTAATTCAATTGTATGAGAGCTGTGGAAGTGTTGGCAGAGCTTGGTTTGGCCTGAGAAGGACTCGAATTGGCCGTTTTTAGTTCAACCAAAATGGGACAGTTTTAGTCCGTTGGAGCTACTTCACTGTTCTATCATGTCGGCATTTCTCCGATGATCCTCAGAGTAAATGGAGACTACAGTCGTGTAGCTGACTTCTCTCTGAATCTAAAGAACCTGACCTTACCTTCTTTGGCTCAAAAAAATGCCCAAGTTAGAGATCTGGTTCGAGCTTCATTGAAAAATGGAGTAGTAGAGAGATAGTGGAGTTTTGATGTTTGAGGAGGATGAATGAGGAGGGTCTCTTTATATAGGAAGTTCAGGGGCTTCTTGGCCGTCTGATTGGTACCTTAATCGTGGTCATTCATTGCCTGAAACACACTGACCAGAGACTTTTCATCTTTGTTGGCACTGCTCGATTTTTCGGTGAGTGAACAGTGTTGTCATTTGAAGGAAGAAGACGACATTGTTCCGAACCAGACTAGACCGGTCTGAATCGGGTTCAACGCTTAAACTGGCCGGTTTAGGTCTGATTCAACCAAGTTTTTCAAAATTAAAAATTTATAAATTCATCTAAATTCATTCTCTATCGAATGGTGGCCTCAATTCTCCAATTTGAATTTTCTAAGCCACCTAGAAAAATAAATTTAGAAACCGTTTCTATAGTGGTTCAAACCAGTTCAATCCGGTTCACCTGAACTGGTTTGGGTTTCACCTTCAATTCACCCTAAAGTCCTTTCTCATGACTTTTGTGACTCTTTAAGTCACTCGGGATCCATAAATTTCCCGGTTTGTCCTTTATCTATCGATTTCAGTTTATAAATTGACTTAGTTTTCTATATGAATATGACTGGTTCTTTTCCTAGTTTTCTTATTATCAAAGGATGGGGTTTACAACTCTCCCTTTCTTTTAGGAGTTTTGTCCCCAAAACAGTTACATGTTAAATAATTGAGGGCAACCTTTCCTTATTACACTTTTAGTTTCCCATGTCTCTTCTTACACTGGCTTGTTTTGCTACAGAACTTTGACCATAGGAATCTTCTTTTTCCTTAAGTTCTGCTTGCCAGTAGCCAGAGCAGTTGCCAACCTTCCTATATATATAGAGCACCCCCTCATCCATTTTCAGCATCCTACAATCAAGCGAAGAAGAAGAAGAGTAAGTTTTTCGATGAGCTGTAAACTAGAGCTCCGACGACGGGACTTTTCTCAACCTCCAAAGCCACATTGGGTGTTGTTGGAATTGGGAGGAAGTCCTCTACCCACCCATACCTTCCATTCATCTTGAGAGCCAACAAGGAGGAGCAAGAAAGCTTGAATAGTGCTGCCACTCCTTGGCTAGAAACCAGCCAACCGCCTATCGCCCATTTTGGGTCTTTCCTCATCCAATTACGGCCAAGACAGACCCCCTACGCCCCACCTAGGGGTGCCTCAACCTCCCCCCGAGCTAAGCAAGCAAGCTCCCTCCACCACCCTTCGCTTGAAAACACTATGCACGACCAAATTCTATAAAAAATTTAACACTAAATTTCGCATTGCTCAAGTCATCAATTGAAGCACAATTTGATTCTGGAAGGATCCCCATGATGAGAGCAACACGGTGAAAACCCAAGCTTTGACCGCCGGGCTCTCGCTGGTAAGATATCGAAGCTTTTTCTCACTAGGCTGCATTTCCTGGCGAAGCTCCATTTGAGCTCATTTCTGAGCCAAATTGAGTGATTCAAAGCTTGAAATAATGAGAAAAACATAGAGGAGATGATTTAAATTAAGAATGAGGAAAATTAACCAAGTTTAGGGGGTCAATTGAACAAAATTATGATTCTATACCAAAATGCAATTTTTGAAAAGTTTGGGCAAATTGGGGATTTTTAAAAAATTGGGGACTGAAAGGCAAATTGGTAAACTTGAGGGTTTTTTCATGCAATTCCCTCCCAAATTGAGGGTCAATTGGACAAATTGGATCAAATGGAGGACCAATTTGCAAAATTTAAGAATTTGGGGTCAAATTACAATTTTGGGAAAATTTGGGGCTAAATGGCAATTTTAGAAAATTGAGAGGCACAAGGGCAATTTTGAAAAAAACTAAGGACCAGAAAAGGTAATTGGAAAACCTAGGGGGCGAATTGAAGAAAAATGGGCAATTAAGGACTTAAAGGTAAATGCACAAACCTTAGGGACCTAAGTGCAATTAAGGTAAAATATGTGGGCCTATACGCAAATGCGCAAAGAAATGCGATTCTTTAGTTTAATACCCTAATAAGGATATTTGTGCCATGTAGGAGTAGAATGCTAGAGTGCCAACTTCTAGAAAGAGACCGCGAGGCCAGATTTCGTCGAGACAACCCCGCCGAATTATCGGGTGAGTGGGAACTGCTATGACGTCCATTTCAGTTGAAATGACAATTTAAGCTTTGAAAAATTGTTTTCTCAAAATTAGCATCCCCTGTCTGTGTGACTCTGCTTAAAACATTTGGGAGCTAATTCCGGGCTTTGGCTCGAGATGCTATTGGGCCCAAGGCCGGTGGATACAGGCATGGACACGTCCAAAATAAACATATGATACATTAGGCTAAAAGACCTGAATAATGGGAACTTGTGTGATACCCATCGAGCCAAGCTGAGTTGTTGAGCTTGTTGGGCCGAACCGTTGCTCTGTCGAAGCTAGGTCGTCGAGCATGTTGGGCCAGTACGCGTTGTGGGGCCGAAGCCATGCTGACAAACCATTGTGCAAGAGGGCTAAAGATAATGGCTATAACTTAAAAAGCTTATTGTTTGTGCATGCATCGTGTTGTTCGGACCATCAGGACACCTAGCATGAGGTAGTGACAGGACCTAAGGACTATTGGATGACCTAGGGAGCATAAGGGCAGTATCATCATTTAGTAGGTCGTGAAGCCGAGGGCTTCCTGCGTATGGAGACCGAGGCAGTATGGGGAATTATGTCTCGTCCCATTGAGTGGACATGGTGGAGGAACTTGAGTTAGGGGTCAGACTACTGAGGTATGCACAAACTTCGGGTAGAGGCAGCATCTCTCTATTAGGGTGGACGGTAAAGGCGCTCCGGTCCACAAGTGGTACGGTCGAGGACTATTTTGCGAATGTGTGATCCCTCCTATGATAGGAGGGTAGTTGTTGATTTGTGAAACCCAAGAATAACTAAGTTGAATTATCAAATAACAAAAATTAATAGATTAAGCCTTCATAAAAGAATTTTATCCCACTTACTAAGTTGTCAAACTCACCCCTCCCTCTAAACATTTTCAGGAAGGAACACAATTGCACCGGTTTTTCCCATCAGACCCAAAACTAGGTACACAAATTTAAAAGTTTCAGTTTTGTTAAATGTTATCCATGGAAAGTATGACAGGTAATACGTCTGACCCTCTTGGCCTCGAGGAGCTATCCTTGAGGTTTGAGAGGGTGGCGGGTCGTCCATCAAACCCGGCCCAACTAGGCTGGGATGTGACATTCTAGGTCAAGAAATACTTTAGACTCTTGTGATTAGTGTATATTCTACACTTAACCCCGTAAATGTAGTGTCACTAAATCTTTAAGGCAAACACTATCGTAGGTAGTTCCAGGTCATGGGTTGGGTAGTTTCTCTCATGTACCTTAAGTCGTCGCGAGGCATAGGCGATAACTTTTCCTTGTTGCATTAGTACACATCCGAGTCCTTGTCCGAATGCATCACTATAGATGGTGTACTCTCCCGCACTAGTTCAGGAAATAGTTGTGTATATCCTATACTTAACCTGTAGAGGTAGTGTCACCAAATCTTTAAGGCAAACACTATCGCGGCTAGTTCGGCTGTAGGTTGGGTAGTTTCTCTCATGTACCTTAAGTTGTCACGAGGCATAAGTGATAACTTTTCCTTGTTGCATCAGTACACAGCCGAGTCCTTGTCTGGATGCATCACTATAGACGGTGTACTCTTCCGCACTTGGGTTTGGTAGGGAGAGCACCGGTGCAGTTGTCAATCGAGTCTTCAGCTCTAGGAAAGACTTCTCATAGCTTTCATCCCATTTATACTCAACTCCTTTCCTGGTGAGCTGAGTCAAAGGGGCTGCTATCTTAGAAAAGTCTTGCACGAACCGTTTGTAGTATCCTGCCAAGCTTAAGAAACTTCGTATCGCTGAAGGATTCTTGGGTGCCTTCCAATCGGATATGGCTTCCACCTTTGCCGGATCCACCTAAAATCCATTCTTGAACACTATATGTCCTAAGAATCCTACCTCTTGCAGCTAGAACTCACACTTGGAGAATTTTGCATATAAGTGGTTTTCCCTCAATATCTCTAAGGTGATTGCCAAATGTTCTTCGTGTTCCAACCTAGCTCGTGAGTATATGAGAATATCATCTATGAATACTATCACGAACCTGCCCAAGGGTGGTTGGAACACATGGTTCATTAAATCCATGAAGGCCGTCAGGGAATTTGTTAATCCGAAAGGCAATACTCTAAATTTGTAATGTCCATATCGAGACCGAAATGATGTATTAGGTATGTCCTCCTCTCGAATCCTGAGTTGGTGATAGCTCGACCAATGGTCTATCTTGGAGAAGTATGATGCTCCTTTTAATTGATCGAATAAGTCATCAATCTGTGGAAGTGGGTATCTGTGCTTAATGGTGACCTGGTTCAACTTCTTATAGTCTATGCACAGTCTCATACTTCCATCCTTTTTCTTTACAAATAGGACGGGTGCACCCCAAGGAGACTGGCTAGGACGTATGAAATCCTTCTCTAATAGTTCGTCCAATTGCTCCAATTCCTTCAGTTCTGTCGGAGCCATGCGATATGGGGCTTGGGATATGAGATTTGTTCTTGGGATAATTTCTATGGTGAAATCCACTTGTCAACTTGGAGGTAGTCTAGGTAGTTCTTCCAGAAATACTACTGAATAGTGTTTAACCACTAGAATGTCTTCGAGTCTCTTCTCTTCAGACTCTTTGTTAATGATCCTGGCTAGGAAGGTCGTATAGCCTTTTTGTATCATCTTATGGGCCTTCATATGGGACACTATCTGTACTTCACCCTTCCATCGGTCTCCTTGGAATTTTAATCCATTTGTCTCGGGAGTGTGGGAGGTCATTGTCTTCTTTCCACAGTCCATCCTAGCCTGATGGTTGTTTAACCAATCCATCCCAAGGATCACTTCTACTTCCTTCAAGGGCAATGAAATCAAGTCTACTTCGAGTTTGATTCCCCCGATCTTTAACTCACATCCTTTTAATTGCTTGTTCCTATTTAGCACTTCTCCTAAGGGTGTGAGGATGTTGAGACTTTGTCCTAGAGGAGTGAGTTCTAAGGGTAAGCTTAGAATTATGTCCTCTTTGATGAGGGATCTCTCAACTCCTGAGTCGAAGAGGGCGTAGGCCTATTGTCCCCATAATTGCACATACCTTGTTTGAAGAAACATATAGATTTAGGGGAAAAGTTTTCTTTATTGAATAAAACTTTCAATTACAAGTTTTGCTTGAACTAATTAGGAGGGTTTTGGGATGTACCCGCTACAGTACTAGGGTCCTAGCTTCTTCCTAGGTTTGGTTGTATACCCTAGCTGGTACTCTAGCTGTAGCATCGGGCCTAGGATTCCTAGGCATCCTTTGTGGTGGTCCAAATGTATTCCTCTGCTTGTTCTCCCTAAGAGTGGTGCATTCCTTGGCAAAGTGCCCCACTTGTCTACATGCAAAATAGGTCAAGTATGCTCCCTCATGGTGTCTTTGGCACCTAGGGCAACGAGGGTTTCCTTGGGGAAAGGTCAGGATTACTCTTTAGGGAGGTGGCGGCATGTCCTTTCTCTTTTGAAAGGCCATCCTATTTCCCCATCTTGGACTGTTATGCTCCTTTCGTCCTCCCTGACGATTTTGACCCTTATCCTCCTTTTGGGTCATATGTTCCATCCAACAGCTTCGGGTTTGCACCAGTCGCTCACACTCATGAGCCATATTTGATTATCGTCACCAAGTTTGTGGAGGCATCCTAGTAATCTCATACGGTCTCATATGTCTATATTGAGACTGTCCACGAACCGCTGACATATATCTACTGGTCCAGCTAGTTTAGGGGCAAAGGGTCTTAACTCATTGAATTTTGTTTCGTACTCTGATATGGAGTTAAGCCCTTGCCGAAGTCAGATGAAGTCTTGCTTCTTTTCATTAATTAAATGCAAAGCCAAGTACTCCTCCACGTACCTCTGTTCAAATTGCTCTTAGGTAGGGGTAGAGGTATGCAAGTTTTGGACATTGTCCCACCACCATTTGGCACTTTCCTCCAGGAAGAATTCTGTCAGGATCATCATGTCCTCTAGTGGTATCCTGACTATTTCCATTAGCTTCTTAACATTTGCCAGCCAATCCATGGCTGCACCAGCATCATTCTCTCTAAGGAAAGGCTAACACCCTAGTTTATGGAGAGTCTTGAGATTTTTGGTAATGTCTACTGGAGGGAGATGTCTAACAGGAGAATGATGGGAATGTAATTCCTCTCTTCAACCTAGGAATTAGTGCCTGCCTCAGGGACGAGGTTAGGTTGCCCAAATACACTGGTGAACTCCTCGTACAATCTCTGGTGTTCTGAGCTAAGTCCAGGATGGGTTGTCTGGGCTCCTCAGGGAGTTTCCACAGGCAGGGGTGGTTGGGCAGTGTTAGAGATTGCGATTCTATTTCTCTTGGTTCCTTTCTTGGGAGCCATTCTGAAAATTTTTTAAATCATCCCTATTAGTTACTATGTTTTCTAGTCTTGATAATGTATTTGAAGAAACATGCTTTGATACCATCAAGTTGTCACACCCCAACTCAGTTCGGTCGGATTCCCGTGAGCAACCCACCACTCTCCCGGTTTAATAAGGGTTTTCCCCTTGTTTAGACCGTGAGGAGTAAGGCGTTCTTTAAACCTATACCTTTCCTAGAATAACATTAATCAAAACTGTATGAAATTTTAACTTACATACCTATCTTGCAGGTGTAGCTAACTGGAGGTCTTTAGGTAGGCTTTCCCTTGGTTACCTAAAAAGGGGTATAAGGGAGGGGGTGAGTTTGACAACTCAGTGAATGGATGTTTAAAATATGATTTTCAGAAAAATAGTTTAATTGGAGTGTGTCAGACTCCTTATTTTCTTAAAAATATTTCCTCAATTTCTTGGTTTTCAAAATCCTCATTTCCCATTAATCACAGTCGGTGTGTTTAACAATCAACACACGCCCTTCATCATGAAGTGATCACACATTCGTAGGGCAGCACGTCCATTGCACCCACTTGTGGTATCAGAGCGACTTTACAAGCCGCCTAGATAGAAGCTCATCCACTTTTACCCTAAGAATGAGTGGATGTACGTGACATCCGACCCACAATCCCATAAAGACCTCATCCTGACCCCATCCCAGTCTCATGTGCATGAAGCTACGCCGAGCTTCCCTGACTGTTGGCATGACAATTAGCCCTTATCTCCACCATGTCGTCTAATAGCCCCTAGGATGCATCACTACCCCTCTTGGGCATCTTGAAGGCCTCGTACCTCAGTGCATGCATAAAACAATAGTTTTACTCATAAGCCATTTAATATTTGGTGCCACTGGTCCAATGGCCCCAACCTTCAACTCAACCTGTAGCTGTTTGTCTCGACTGGTTCGTTGACCTGTCTTATTGCACTACCACCAGTCCATCAAGTATGTCGGTCTTGTCTTGGTACCCTGGCCAAGCACATCATTCATTTAAAATTTTTATGGCTTAAACTCATGTTTATTTACAAGCTCCTGCTCGTGCCAACTAGCCTTGGTCCCCTATATGAGATTTTCAAAATCGAGCATTTTAGCCTACAAGTTCCAAAATTAAGGCCTCCGACCTATCTAAGCTATTCGAGCTCCCGTCAAGAAGGTCTCCCAAGAAGTTTAAGCAGTGGCACACAATTAGTGGAGAGCACTTCCGACAAAATAATCTTTCAGTTGTCCATCACACCAACTAGGTCTGAGGACATCTCTGCTCATAATAGATGAAAGGGTTTTCTACTTCCTTCCAGGATTTTCATCATACTAACCAGGTATGATCTACTTACAATTGGTAAGTAGTTTTTTGTGTATTTTCTTACATCACTCCATCCAGGTGTGATGTTAAAATCCCACATTATAGTGGGTTTTCATTTTGGAGGTGCTTATCATTCCAACCGGGCATGATATAAAAATCCCACTTAATCGTTAATGTAGTGAATTCTTCTTAACCGACTTTTTGTCTCCACGCGAGCTTGTCTTGGTTGGTGTTTCTAGCACTTCGTGTTCCTATACGATATGAACATACTTGTTCATTATCCTTTGGCTTGTTAGCCTTCATTCATCACAAATGAATAAAATACCCAAACTTTTCAATTAATTGCAATTAGGTCCCTAAAGTTCTTTGTCTTTAACTTTAGGTCCCTAATGTCGATTTTCCCCTAAATTGAGTCCTAGAACTTCAAAAATTTACCTTGGGACCTCAATTTATTCAAAATTGTAAAAAGGGATTCAAGTTTCCCAATTTCCCAATTTGGTCCCCAACTTTTCCAAAATTACCATTTTGCCCCTACTTTACAAAAATGGTAAAATTGACACCAATAATTCCAAAAATTTACCAATTGGTCCTCCAACATCTTTTCTATACCCAATTGGCCCTCAATTTTGGGAAATTGCACTTTAGTCCTCGAATTTTTGAAATTCCCAAAAATTTCCCAATTTTAACCTTCCAACCTCACTAGATTTGATTTCATCAAATTGACTGATCAATCAAAGTTAATTGTTGAAATTGAAGGTGGATTTGATTTCCTACACATCCATACAATTCAATTGCACTTTGGTAGAGTTTCGCCGGAAAACTAAATGTAGGGAGAGAAAGCTTAATGTCAAAGGCGCGGTGGTCTGAGCTTTCGATCTGGGCAAATAGCTCTTGTCCTAAGGTTCCTCCTAGGATCAAGAATCGCATATATTCATGTCGAATTGATGGGGAATTTGGTCAATAAAATTTCATCAATTCTCTCTCTAACACTGATCGGAATCTAGAGAGGTGAGCCAAATTGGCTTACCTTTCCACTCTAATTCAGTTTTATGAGGGCTATGAAAGTATTGGGAGAGCTTGGTTTGGCCTGAGAAGGGCTCAAATTGGTCCGCTGGAGCTACATCACTATTCTATCACGCCGGCATTTCTCTGGCATTCCTTGGAGCAAATGGAGACTACAATCGTATAACTGACTTCTCCCCAAATCTAAAGAACCTGACCTTGCCTTCTTTGGCTTAGAAAAATGCCCAAGTTGGAACTCTAGTTCGAGCTTTACAGGAAAATGGAGCAGTAGGGACAGAGTGGAGTTTTCATGTGTGGGGAGGATGAATGAGAAGGGGCTTTTTATATAGGAAGCTCGGAGACTTCTTGGCTCCAATTGGTGCCTTAATGGTGGTCATTCATTACCTGAAACTCCCTGGTTAGAGACTTTTTATCTTCATTGGCACTGCTCAATTTTCCAGCGAGTGAACAATGCTATCATCTAAAGAAAGAAGATGACACTATTCCAAACCGATACAAACCGGGTTCAACGCTCAAACTGGTCGATTCATGCCTGATTCGACCGAGTTTTCAAAATTAAAAGTTTTTAAATTCATCTAAATTTATTCTCTATCAAATGGTGGCCTCAATTCTCCAATTTGAATTTTCTTAGCCACGTAGAAAAATGAATTTAGAAACCGATTCAATAGTGGTTCAAATCAGTTCAAGTCCAGTTCACCTGAACCGGTTTGGTTTTTACCTCCAATTCACCCTAAATTCCTTTCTCATGAGTTTTGTGACTCTTTAAGTCACTCAAGATCCATAAGTTTCCCGATTTGCCTTGTCACCATGGTGGGTACCTTCACCATAGTGAAACTGGAGGGACTAAAGACATGTCTCTATATTTTGCAACGAAAATTTGAATTTTTCTTTAAAGCATGGCATCCAAGCCCAAAACGGATTTCATAAATATCCCAAGAAAATAGCAGTTGATAAGAAATATAATTATAAACTTTGTATGCAGGGTAAGAAAACTACCTCAAGCGACACTCAACCTAATAGATGTTATCCGGACTATGATCCGATCGCTATCGGTTTAAACCTACAATCATTTTGGGGGGAGGTGTGAGCTCACAACTCAATGAATGGGGTACTGATGTCGGGCCACAACATGGCTTACAACTCAGACATTCCCCTTAAACCACCTAACATAATTTTCATTATGGGTTCTTGATAATAACGCATTTCTATGGTTTATATCGCCCCATGAGACTCTTGTCTCAAGCCATCCCTAACCGTAGTCTATGCTACAGTCGGGTCACTTTCTGTAAACCTCATTCTCTCAAGATAAGAAAGTTAAAAATGAGAACTAAAGAATTTTGAGAGAAAATCATGGTTCAAAGTAAACCATAATTGGTAAGTAGAAAACCAAAACAAGAATTGGACAATCTCAAGTGTTCAATGAAGATAAAAAATAATGGAAATGGATCATGAACTAAATTAGGTGTGAGAACCGGACCGGTTCAGGGTGAACCAAACCTGAACTGGGTTGAACCATATTGAACCGAGAATAAGTGGTTTAAAGATTCATTTTTCTAGGTGACATAAAAATGCCAATTTGAGAAATTGAAGTCACCACTACGTAGAAAATAAATTTATACTAATTTATAAATTTTTAAATTTCAGAAAATCAGTCGAATTGGGCCTGAAACGACTAATTTTTTATTACGGCTCACCAAACCCAATACAACTGAACCGATCAATGGACCACTTACTAGGTCAGCATCCAGTCACCGCGCATGACCAATCAGCGTGTGACACATGGAAAAGCACGCCCAGTCAGCCGCTTGGTCAACGTCTAAACAAGTTGACCTATTAGAGTGTGACATGTGTTCCCGGTCAATGGTCAAATGAAGAAGATCCAGATCATCGAAAATTGATCAATGGGAGCATGACATGTGGCCTTAGTCAACGATCAACTAAGGAGAAGCGTTGTTAGCAGGGCTAACCAATGAGAGACTGGCATATGGCAAAGGTGCCAAGTTAGTGACCAACTAGGATGTCGGAGAATGATCAACCAATCAAAAGTTAACACGTGGCAAATCTAAGTCAGATGGTCACAACCAATAAGAGGCTAACACGTGGCAATGGTACAATGCATCAGGTGAGAAAATTGATGAATTTAAATTAACCAATTAGAGGATGCCACGTGTCACGATAAACTATTAGTTAGATTTAGTCAGTGGCTACGTTGGAGAGAGAGACCTATGGGAGGTCGCCACATGGCTAGTCAACGAGTCATCAGATTACTTGGATGCTGAGTGAGAGGCTGTGTTAGCATGACCAGCCAATCATAGTGCGCCACATGGTAGCTCACATGTGCATAGCTCACACGTGTGCATAATGTCCTCTTCTTCCTCAAAACTCTGAATGATGGATAGGAGAACGGTAAAACCCGCCCTTTTGAGCTAAGGAAAAGCAGGAAAAGAACCGGTCAAACCAAGTGAGGATTCAGAACCGGTTCACAAACCCGATCATTTCTAAACGGGCAAGTTGGGAATTTACAACTCTCAGGTGATCCAAAGAGTTCATTAAATCTTGTAAAATAAACTTAAGACAAATTAAAAAACAAAAACCAAATTGGTTCAGGTGAACTAGATTTCATAAGAACTTTAAAGTTAAGCGTGCTTGCTTAAGAGTAGTGTGAGGATGGGTGACCTCTTAGGAAGTATTAATTTTTTTTGTAACCCAAAATTTCGAATGACTTATCATAAATAGCAATAAATTAATATATATTTAATTATTGTAATTAATACCAATAATTTAATACCCAAATTAAATTATTGGAATTAATACCAATAATTTAATACCGAAATTAAATTATTGGAATTAATACCAATAATTTATGGCAATATTAATACTAGTAATAAATCTCTCCCATTTAATATACGGTTTTACACCTATATAAAGAGGTCATCCCCATTCATTCTTCTCACACCCGAACACTTCTCTCTCTCTCTCTCTATTGCTCCATTTCCCGGTGAAGCTCGAACTAGAGCTTCGACATGAACAAAGGTCGGGCTCTTTAGAATCAAGGAGAAGATAGCTATCTGGTAGCAAACTCCAGTCAATCCGAGAATCGTTGGAGAAGCGCCGGCATGATGGAATAGTGAAGCAACTCCAGCGGATCGAAGCTACCTTATTTCAGCCAAGCTAAAATCGGCCATTTCAAGCCCTCCTTAGGCCAAACCAAGCCTTCCCAACACTTCCTTAGCCCTCCTCAGGCCAAACCATGGCTGAATTACGACTGAAAGGTAAACCAATTCGGCTCCTCTCTGCAATTTCTGATTGGTGCTAGAGAGAGAACTGGCAGAATTTCAATAATGAAATTCTAACTCAATTTGGCATCAATTGATGCGATTCTTGATTCTAGGATGAACCTAAAGATGAGAGCTATTTGCCTAGATCGAAAGCTTAGACTATCGTGCCATCACTGGTGAGAAATTGAAGCTTTCTCTCTCTATAGTCTATTTTCTGACGAAGCTCCATTTAAGCTCGTTCCGGCGTTAAAATCTGCGATTCAAAATTTCTTAGAATTGTATGAACATGCATGAACTCAATTTCAACTCCAATTTCAACAATTAGAAGTGTTTGATCGGTTAATTTGATGAAATCAAATTCGGTAGTGTTGAAGAGTTGAAATTGGGGAAAAAATTAGGGATTTTCGAAATTCAAATGGCCAAAATGCAATTTTATGAAATTGAGGGTCAATTGGGTATGAAAATAATGTTGGAGGATCAATTGAGGAATTTTGGAATTTTTGGGGTAAAACTTACCATTTTTGTAAAGGAAGGGCAAAATGGTAATTTTGGAAAAATTAGGGGACCAAATTAGAAATTTGTGAAATTAAATCCCTTTTTGGTGAAATTGAATAAATTGAAGTCCCAAGATAAATTTTAAATGTTATGGGACTCAATTTGAGGAAGAATCGAGATTTGGGACTTAAAGTTAAAGATAAATAACTTTAGGGACCTAATTACAAATAACTAAAAATTTGGGTTTTCTCATTCATTGGAAATGAATGAAGGCTGTTATGCCAAGTAATAATGAACAAAGATTTTCATATCGTGTAGGAACACAAAGTACCGGGAACGCCAGCAAGGACAAGCTCGCGTGAATACCAAGAACCGGTCTAGTGGAATTCACGACATTAACAGGTGAGTGGGTTTACTAACATCATACCCGGTTGGGATGATGAGCACAACTTAAAATTAAAAACTACTTACCGGTTGTGAGTGGGAATTTTATATCATACCCAATTGGGGATGATAAGTACCTCGTATAAAATACCATTGCTTAGTGGTATTTTTAATCATCCCTACTTAGAGAAAGTGATGTGAAAGTTATATGGAAAAACTACTTACGGGTAGTAAGTAGATCATACCCGGTTGGTATGATGAGACTTCCTCGAAGGAAGTTGAAAACCTGTTCATCGGTTATGAACAAAGATATCCTTATACCAGTCGGTATGATGGAAAGTAAAAACCTATTTTTGTCAAAAGTGCTCTCCCCTGACTGTGTGCCAATGCTTAAACAATTTGGGAGACCTTCTCGACAGGAGCTCGAATAGCTCTCATAGGTCAGGGGCCTCGGTTTTGGAACTTGGGGGCTAAATGCTCGATTTTGAAAATCTCGTACAGTGGGCCCAAGGCTAGTTGGCACGAGCAGGAGCTCGTAAACGAACATAATATATGTGCCATAAAACTTAATAAGTGAATTGTTTGGCCATGGTACCAAGATAGGACTGACATGCTCAGTCAACTAGCGGCAGTGCGACATGACAGGTCGACGGACTGGTTAAGATAAACAGCTGTAGGTTGAGTTGAGAGTCGGGGCCGTTGGACTAGTGACACCACATATTACATGGCAATATAAGAAAATATTGTTTGTGCATGCACTGTGAGTACGGGATCATCAAGACGCCTATGAGGGGTAGTGATGCGTCCTAAGGGCACTGGACAACCTGGTGGCTATAAGGGCAGTTTGTCGTTCCAGGTGTCTGTGCGAAATTTGGAGTAGCACCAAGCGCATGAGACTGGGGTGGGGACAGGATGAGGTTTTTGTCCTCATACTGACACGAAGAAGTGATTTCAGGATTGTGGGTCGGATGTCACGTACATCCACTCATTCTAGGGTAGAAGTGATCGTACTACTATCCGGGTGGCAGGAAAAGTCACTCCGAAGCCACTAGCAGGTTCAGTAGTGATACTGACTTGTGAATGTGTGTAACCTTCATGATGAAGGATGTGTGTTGGGTGATGACACACCGTGGTAAATAAGAAATGGTGGAAAACCCCGAATTTTTAAATGAAGGAATTTTTTAAAACAAAGGAGTCTGGCATACTCCATATAAATGTTTTTCTTAAAAGTCAAAAGCTTTTAAAAACCCATTCACTAAGTAGTTGTACTCACCCCCTTCCTTATATCCCTTTAAGGAAATCCCGGAAAGCCTCCCCTTAAAGACCGTCAACTAAAGTGCATGTTAAAGGATGCCTTACTCTTTACGGTTTACAATAAGGGGAAATCCTTTAATAAACCGGGAGAGTGGCGGGTTGATCATGGGGATCCGACCAAACTGGGTCGGGGCGTGACAAGAACGGTTGTCTTAACTCTGATGAACCTTAAACGACTCCAACAAGGCCTTAAATCATAGAGTTAATGGCTTATTGATGGATGAACAAATAGAATGGTTAGTCCCCGAGATCCCTATATAAAAAGCTCCCATCTGTTCATCATCTCTATCACTTGAAAGCTTGAAAAAGTTGAACCACTCCAATTTCCGACCCTCTCTAAACTAGAGCTCCGACATTGACCCATTACTTTACGTTCGAATGTAAATCTAGGTTCCCTAGAATCCAGAGGAAGTCCTATACTTTGCTACATACTCCCTTCAACTTGAGAATCATCGATGAAGCGCCGGTGAGTCCGCACAGTACATTTGCTCCGACTGCTAAGTACGAGCAAAACCTTTTGAGCTGAATTCAGGCCACCCTCAGACCTCTTAAGGCCAAGTCGACCCTCCATGACTCTGCATGATCGGGATTCGTCCTTCATGAGCCTTTAGGTAAGCAATTGCTATCGCCTTTTGTCAAAATAGTAAATTTATAGAGAGAGAACTGTGCAAATTTGATAATTGAATTCTCCCTCCTATAGCTATCAATTAATGTGAAATTTGATCATAATATGATACTCTAAATGAGAGCTAGCTCCCCACATCAAGAGCTTCGACAACTACGTCATTGCCGGTAATAAATCAAAGCTTTCTCTCTCTAGAAATATTTTTTGGCGAAGCTTTATTTGAGCTCAATTCTAGGCCAAATTGGACAATTCAAAGCTTGAAATGACTCGAGAGGTACTGGCGATGTTTAGCAGTATGATATGAGGAAATTAAATAAGTTTAATTAGTCAATTTGATAAATTGTGATTTTGGGGCTAAAATACAATTTTTAAAAAATTGTTTTATGCAATTAGCATAAATTGAGAGTCAATTGGTGAATAAAACAAAATTGGAAACTTAATTATAATTAAAAATAATTTTGGGGAATTTAATTGCAATTAAAAATTATTATAATGCTTTATTTATTAACTTTGAATAATTTTATTTTAAATAAAATTATTTGGGGATGAAATTTGCAAATAAATTAAAATTGAGAAAATTATGGCAAATAATTGGAGATTTGTTTTGTTAATAATATAAACTTATGGACTTTTGTGATAATTAAAGATAACATAGGTAATTAAGTGAAAATGTCGGATAATTGATGGATCCATTATTCGTGATCATATATATGTGAAAAGAGGGCTTTTACCTACAATCTCGAGTCCAATTTGAGGCATCAGAAATGCATCTGAGATGAACAAGTCACGGATCTTGGGTGAGTGGGATTTTTGGCATTGAGTCCGATTGGACTGATGATGCACTACCTAAAAGCATGTTTACCTAGAGAAAAACCTATTTTCAAGACATATGATTCACTAACTATGTGAAATCACTCAAACCATTTTGAGATCGTATTTCTAAAGTAATCATGAAGCATGATTATAGGGCTACCCTGTGTATGAATACACTTCAAGGGGAATGATCTAATTCTGACCATTGATGTAGGAAATGGGCGAGACCCATGGTCGACAAAAGGTTAGCTAGATCTAATTCTATGAAAGTGGGACCAATGCCATAGTTTTTAAAAAGTGAAGTAGGCCTAAGGCCAATGAAAACGGGTCAAACCCATAAATAATATTTAATTTAATAGCCTAATAAATTTATCTCAATTTGATAATATTTGTTGAAGTTACTGAGTCAGAGTTGGGTTGGAGCATATTGGGCTAACAATGCAAATAAAAAGTTCTTAAATCAAAAGACATATATAGGTGTTTACAATCATTTGGAATGAAGGAGGTGCCTAGTACAGGGTAGTGTTGGTTCTAAAGGTTGTTGGATAACAAGGTTGGTACAAGGGATATTATGATATTCCAGTATGTCTTAAAGCTCTAGGAGCTTCGTGCGCACTCAGACTGAGGGGATTGAAGAGTTGATCAACGTATCGATAAATGTGGGGGTTGGGTCATGGTGCTCACACAAATGATGTGGTAGAGGTTGTGTCCTCTCATTAGGGTGGACAGTAAAGATGCTTCGAGCAACTAGTGGAATAGACCGAGGTTGTAGCCTCTTAGGGCCTGTTCTACGACTCTTTGAACCCTTTATTGAGAAAGGGTGTTTGTGTGATACAAACCGATAAAAACCCATTAAATATGAAATATGAGAAATTATTCCAACTAGGAGGGAACTTGATTTAAAGCTTTTAAGAGACAAGCAATTGATTTATTTGAAAAACTTTTTCAAAATGATATGACAAGTTGTATCTTATTTATAAGATACATTTTAAACTATCGTTTCATGAAAAGGTTAAGTTGATGTATATTTGAGTATGTGATGAAACGTGTATAAGAAGTCACGATGTTAGTAGAAACCATCGCTAAGTTATAAACTCACCCCCTCCCTTACCCCTTTCATGTCCTAAACATGTTAAGAAAAATGTTAGAGGATGAGCTACCAACCTGGTATATGAAAAGTTTTTTTTAAAATATTTAGGTACTACATAATCTATTTTGACAAACCTTTGGAAAACTTATCTGATTCACTATTTTCCTTTTGTCTTGAGCCTTACTTTTGTCAATACTATAATGACGAAAATGATCTCTATAATAGTATTGGGAGAAGTGGCGGGTTGTTCATAAGCTTCTGTCCAAATCGAGTCGGAGTGTGAAAACGTTAGTAGTATTAGAGCATAAGATTTTCAAACTTAAATTTTGAAGAATAATGGGTTTTGAAAATATGGAATCCCTAGAAATAGTTTTAAATAAATGTCAGAAATAGTTTCTACATAAATATTGTTAAACTAAAAGAAAATCCAATCATGTAGGAGGATTCCTAAAAGAAGAAGAACCCCATCCAAGTCAGTTGAGGATGAAACAACTCCACAACCTAGGGACCAACAAGACTTAGGGATGGCAAACACTAACCTAACTCTTACTCGACAAGAGGTCAAGAACAACTTTTGGGAGGACTATGCAAACTATGTGAAGGTGTTGAGGAAGCTTACACCCATTCAAACTCACCAAGAGTTCGGACACACAACTCTTCTCAAACAAGCCTATGAGTGTGAAGCCATACTGATGAGGAGATGTGGAGTATCAATCTCCAAGAGAAACAAACTACCAAACTCTCGAGGTTAAGCCTCTTCCTCAGAATATGAGGAACCAAGAATGAATACTTACAATCGGTGTGGAAAGTACCATGGAGGCCTATGTCCCTCATGGAAAACAACATCAACTTCCAAATCTTTAGAGGAAGAGTCTCGCCATCAACCGATAATCAACTCAAAGTCAGTCAATAAAGTGTGACTAGAGTTTTAGGAGTGAGTGGAATTTCCTTTTTATGTAATAAGCCATAATTATGGCTAATGAAATCAATAAAATAAAAGTTTACGCATTAAAAGTTTTTATGATTTCATAAATAATGAATAATGGAAAGACCTTTAGTGAAGGACAAAGCATAAAGGATAAATAAATCCTTGGGGCAACAGAAGTCAAAAACAAATGACGAAAAGAGTCAATTACTCTGTTATTAGGGAAAAGTAAACTCATTCTTACAAATATTTCAAGCTTGTCCTACAAAGTTTATAATTTAAGGATGATTAAGTAAAATCTTGACGTTCTTGCCAAGAAAGTCACGAAGATTTGGGAAGCAAATACTTGAAACCTTTCCCTTTAAAGAGTAAACTTGTAAATGTAATACAAGTGAAAATAAGGATTGAGTACCGGGTTCAATGGTGAAAACCGGCCGGTTCATACTCGATTCAACTAGTTTTCCCAAATCTAAAAAATTCTAAATTCATTTCCTATCCAATGGTGTCTTCAATTTCCCAATTTGATCACTTTAAGCCACCATGAAAAATGAATTTAGAATCCGGTTCATGTATGTTTTAAACCGATTCAATCCAGTTTAGGTACGCTTCACTCTGAACCGGTCTGATCTTCTCTTCCCATTTGTTCCAAGGTTTTTTTCCATGATTTTTATGACTCTTTAAGTCACTTGGGATTTTGCAATTTTCCACTTTACCCTTTCTTTACTGGTTTGGGTTCGTTAACCGGCTCAGTTTTCTATTTTCAATTGACCGGTTCTTTTCCCAATTTTTTTATCTTTAAAGGACGAGGTTACAATAGCAAACCATAACCTACTTTGGAAAAGTAGTGTAGTCAAGTAGGGTTTACAAATGGACCTAGCAAAAGTATGCCACTAGTAACCATGGTGTGGTCAAGGGAGGATAATCACGTCCTAAGAAGGACCGGAAGGTAATGACGACTACACCCTAAAAAGGGAGATCGGATGGGCGTCAAGGACAAGAGAGACAATTGCCTCAGGACAATTGGACAAGGACAGTAGTAAGAATGAGGCGGTTAAACGAACTACCCCTCATGAGAATCATGGATTTAAACCCCGACGGAGGAGGGAGAAGTGAAAAGGGCAAACATCGGAAAAAGAAAGATGAAGGAAATCCTTAGAGCAATCAATGGTCAAATAGATTGGCGACCACCCTCGAGCAACGAGAATGATTAAGGGAACCTCTCATAAGGCGATCAAAAGACCTCAACACCGGGAGGATTTGAACTTCCTCTAAATTAAGTAAACTTGTAGAAATTACAAGAAGGGATAAGGAAAAGGTATGAGGAGTGTGACCGCAAGACCTCCAAAGGAAGAGTAAGCAGAAAAGGACGACATCAAATGATGTCACAAAGTTGATGAAAGGTCTGATATCCTTAAGGATGAATGCAAAAAGGAAGTTCTAGAGGAAAAGAGGAAAAAGCCTACCCAGGAAGAGAGCACTGGAGGGGCATACATATCTCGACAAAGAAGAAATGGACTTGGATTGAGGTGGAATAGAAGATAAACCTGCAAATGGAAGACAGGTTGGGGCGAAGGGTTAATTACAAGGGAAGTGTACCCAAGTAACGAGTAGTAGGAAGATAACCTCAAATGATGTCATAACAAGTGGGAATGGATGGGATACCCATAATAAGGAAATATAGAAAAAGATATCCAAAAAACCTTGGAGAGTGCGCCCTTCAGTTAAGGAGTGATTAAAGGAAAACCTTCGAGAAATGATGAGAAGGGTGAACATGTAGACTAAAAGATGGAAAATCTTGACTTCAAGGTGCGAGAGTAGAAGATGAAACTAACGAAAGAAACTCCTTCAGATGAAATCAAGGAATGAACAAGTAAGCCATATGAGATCAACTCATAATAAATAACTGTAAAATGGTCATGAGCGAGTAAGGATGGACCTGAGAAAAAAAGTCCTTGAGTAAGGACGGACCTGAGAAAAGAAGTCCTAGAGTAAGGATGCCATTGGACATGAGGGAGGACTAAAGGAGGAAACCCGTCAGTACGTCTGTAGCTCGAGAAGTGGATGGAAAACCCGATAGTTCGAAACGGGAAAGACAAATAAGAAAATCGTGTAAGAACAAAATAATGGATCGATATAGGACAAAAAGGGGATAACACCCAAAACCTAGGAAAACAAGTAAGAAACGCTCGAACGGACACCGAGCTAAGGATCTCAACCATCAAGGGAATAAATAGGCCCGAGTACTGTCAAACATTTTGGAACTCCCAATTCCGGACAAAACCCTCAAGAAGAAAGGTCTGACCCCGAACGGTGGGAAGCATTGCATCTAATAAAATACATGGAGACAAGGGTAAGACCCGTCAAAGGAACTAAGTGCAAAGGGTAACCGAGGCGGTAGGGTACCGAATCAAACCCCAAGTTAATCGCAAGGGGATCCATTCCCGATGTAAAGAATGAATGACTAAGTTTTAGGGATAAAACTTCTAAAAGGAAGTGAGAGTTGTGAAACCTATCCCCTCAGACCAAGTAAACCGGGAAAAGAACCATCACTTTTCAAAGGAAAATTGAGTCGATTAAGGAGCCGAAAATAGTAAAGAAGGCTTAATATGGGAAATTGGAAAATCCCAAATAACCAAAAATTCACAAAAATCATGGGGAAGGACAATGAAGTGAAATGGATGGGAAAACCAGACCGGTTCAAGGTGAACCGGACCCGAACAAGACTGAACCGGATTGAACCATAGTGAATCGGTTCAATGATTCATTTTTCTAGGTGACTTAAAAATGTCAATTTGGGAAATTGAGGTCACCATTAAATAGAAATAGAATTTACAAATTTTAAAAATTTAGAAAACTAGTCAAATCAAGTCTGAACCGGTTGATTTTTTAATTCGGATCACTAAACTCGGTCGAACTAGACTGGTCAACGGTCCAACCGGTCAACAGTCAACAATGCCCAGTCAGCAACCATGCAAGCACAGGTAGCCAATTGGAGGTTGCCACATGTCCAGTCAATGGTCAGCGGACGATAGGTCAGCCTGTCACACAAACACGAGTAGCAAATGTGATGCTGCCACGTGTTTGATCAACCAATCAATGGGTGACGTGGCGGATGAGTTGGAACCCCACGTTAGAAAAACTGAACAATCACAGTGTACCATATGGCACACCCGCCACATCATCATCTTCAACCTCAGACCGCTAACAAAGAGAATAGAGAGAGAGGGTGCTTCCTCCGGTGACCTGTGAAGAGCTCTAGTATGATCGCCGGTGACAAAGTCCTACACCGGCCAGTAGCTTGGTCAATTGTCGAGCTCCCTATATAAAGATCACTCCTCAATTCGTTCTTAGCATCCCACATTTGATTGAAAAAGGTGAAGTGCTCAGTTTTTTGGTGAGCAACAAACCAGAGCTCCAACATCGGGTCTTTTCTCCACCTTTGAAGCTGGAGAAAGTCCTCTACCTAGCTGCAGCTTCCCTTTAGCTCGAGGAACACCATAGGAGAGGGAGGAAGCTCAAACAGTGTCGTCACTCCTTGGATGTCAATAGCCCGAGCTACTCAAGCTCAAGTCGAGCCATCCCCAGGCCAATTCCGGCCAAACCAAGCCCCCAAGCTCCACTTAGAGGTCCCCCGAGCTAAGACGGTAAGCCCTTTCGTCACTCCATTTGCCAAAAAATATTGTTCATAGTACATTTTTGTAAAAACTTAAACTGAGAAATTCGCACTGCTTAGCCCACCAATTGAGACGCGGTTTGATCCAGGGTGGATTCCCATGAGGAGAGCAATTCAGAGAAATCAAGAGCTCCGGTCATCGAACCCTCACCGGTAAGATATCAAAGCTTTCTCTCTTTAGACTGCATTTTCCAGCGAAGCTTCATTTGAGCTCATTTCTAAGCCAAATGAAATGGTTCAAAGCTTGAAATGATGAGGAAAATGTAGGGAAGATGATTCAAATCAAGAATGGGGGCAATTGACTAAGTTTTGTGGATCAATTGAACAAAATTGTGATTCAAGAACCAAATTGTAATTTTTGAGAAACTGGGAAATTTGGAAATTTTTGGAAAATTGGGGGCCGAATTGCAATTTAAGGAAAATTGAGGCATTTTTATGAAATTAACTTCCAATTGGGGCCCAATTGGGAAATTAGTTGAAATGGAGGGCAAATTGGCAATTTTTGAAAATTCAAGGACCAATTGGCACTTTTGGGAAAATTGAGGACCAATTAGTAATTTTAGAAAAGCTAAGGGCCCATGAGGTATAATTGGAAATTCTAGGGACTTAATTGAGATTAAATGAAGACAAGAGAGCTAAATGTAAGGTTATAAAGCTTGATGGACCTAAATACAATTAAGGCATAGTGTGAGGACCTATGCACAAATACCTAAAATTATGAGGCCCCTTATATTAATTCTCCTAAAGTGGGTATTCGAACCATGCAGAAGCTAGTTGTTCACGTACCGGTGCAAGGGAGCGTGCCACAAATTAAGATCTCATAGGGATGACCACATCACTACTACCGGGTGAGTGGGATTTTTAGCGTTATACCTGATTGGGGGTGATGAGAACCACTTTTATATTTGAAAAACCGTTTTTTCAGGAATGGTCTCCCCTAACTGTGAGAAACTGCTTAAACATTTTGGAAGATGTTATTGATGAGATCTAAATTGCTCTAATAGGCTTGAGGTCTCGGATTTAAAAATGATAAGGCCGAAGGCCCAATTTTAGAAAACTCGTGAAGTAGGTCCAAGACCAGTGTGCACGGGTCAGAACCCGTAGACAAACATGATTGTAAGAACCATGAAAAATCTTATAAAAACTAGAAATGTTGTGTGACTTGCCACAAGGTCAAAACAGGTCTGATAAGGCTCGATAGGCTAGTGGCAGTGCGCCTGGACTAGGTCGATGGGCCAGTCAAGGCAAATAGCTGTAGGCTAAGTCGAGTGTCGGGGTCGTTGGACTATTGGTACCAAAGATCATGGTTAATGATTCAAAACTAGTGTGTGCATGCACTATGATGCGGAGCCATGATGACACCTGGTATGAGGTAGTGATGGATCCCAAGGGCTGCTGGATGACCTAGATGCAATAAGGACGAGTTTGTTGTGCCAGTTAGTCATGAAGTAGGTAGCTTCTTATGCACTGAGACCGAGGCCGGAGGGGAAATGAGGTCTCATCCTACAAAGCGGACATGATGAAGCACTGAGATTGAGGCAGTAGGGGAAATGAGGTCTCGTCCCACAAAGCGAACATGATGAAATGATTAGGGTTTGAGGGTCGGACGTACAATTTCCACTCAAACTCTAGGTAGAGGCTATTAACCTTTACCATGGTGGATGGTAAAGGCACTTTGGTCCACAAGTAGAATAGTCAGGGACTGTTCTGCGAACATGTAATCCCTTTCTATCATAGAAAGGGCTTGTGATTGTTTGCTGAAGCACCTCACGAGCAAGGGGAAGTGTTAAAGAAGAGATAAACTCATATTACAATAAACTAAAAGTATAAAACGTTTTGATAAACTAATTGTTTTAAAAACTCACCTTCCAACCCCCGCTCACTAAGCTGTAAAAATTCACCTCCTTCCATTAAACCTTTTTTGGGAGAACTGTCTCGTTGAGAAGAGTAGAAGACAAGGGCAGCAAGCCAAAGGCACCACGAACAGCCAAAGGAACCACGCCTTTACCTTCATCGGTCTATTTGGTAGAAATACTGAGTTAAAATGAGGAAGGGTGGCGGGTTGATAACAGGAATCCGACCAAACTGGTTCGGGGTATGACAGTAAAACTTTAATGGATTTTACTTTTTTCAAATATTTAAATTATACAATTTTCATGACTAGGGTCGACCTCCAACAAGTGCAAAATCGGCCAGTAGTAGCTAATTTTCGATGGTGGATCTATTGGGTTTAGCCCAATCGCGGCCAATCGATGACCAACTCCACCTAACTTCGTCGGCCACTACCACATAAAGTTTTGCCTCGACCTTGGCTACAAAACCCTACGCTCTAGACACATCTAGTGAGAATTTTCGACAACACCCTTTGTTACTCTATTTCGGTCAGTTTTGGAAAATGGTCAAATTCGGTCGAGGTTAAACAAGGTAAGGCCCCCCACTCCTTCCACAAGCCACTAGAGGTATGATAAGATCAATTGGATGTAGATTGTGAATTTAGAAGTTTATTTGATTTGAATTCTAAATTTTAGGAACTAAAAGATAATTATGGAAAGTTTGGGACTAAAATACAAATAAGGGAAAAATATGAAGAATGTCTCTAGAAGTAGTCTAAGGGGGCTTAGAAGTGATTTTAAGACATGAGTAGCAAGTTTACTATTTGATTGTGCCGGCACCGGTAGAGGGCACAATAATAAGAGAGAGGGTGGTTTGAAAGCTGACTTTCATGTGGTTTGAAAGTTTACTTTCGTGTGGTTGTAACACCACCATAATCACCAAATTTGGTGCTGATAATCGAATGTTATCGCCTCTAAAATTAAGGTCACAAGAAAATTGAGTTAGCTGAATTTTAGAGAGAATTTCAGTGGCCAACCAACGGGAGCGAGAATGAGTCTTATATGGATAGATCGAGGGACTAACGGCCCATCAACAAATATCTATAGTTGGTCGGATTGGACCACCATCAACTAACTTTCTACTTAATTTTCCTCATGTGTCAGGAGTCAGAAATCACGCAATCTTTCGGCTGAAATCGAGATTTTTAATAGGTTTTGGGTTAGATATGAATTGTTTGTAGAGTAGGGAAGACGATGCGCGCACATGCGTGTAGCGCGTGGTATGCACTCATCGACAATTGGTTCACACTATAATGAAATGGTTTTAAAACAATTATTTCGGTCGATTTTAGTTATTTATTGGTTAATTCGCATTCAATTCATACACTAATTGGCTCTTTTTCTAAAAAAAATTATGCCTAATTTTTTACTAATTATAGTTAAGAAATCGTATTTTTAATTTATATAATAATATTAAAAAATCGAGAATTTTATACTATGTTAATTTTATCATGATTTATAACTTTTATATATTGTATAAAATTTTGGCGCGAATATATTTTATATCTACTTCGATTTTGAATCACAATTTGAATTTTTATCCCTTATTTAATATTTATTTTTAGGTAATTAAATTTAAATTTAAATTTTAAAAATTTTCATATTCCAAGAAAGTTTACTTGGAAGATTGCTCAATCTCCTCACATGCTGGATTGTCGAGGATCAGAGACTGGAATAGTTTGATGGGAAAGGGGAAATGCAACAATGGAAGCGGATGATGAAGTCAACCAAATTAGATTAAGGATTCACGAAGGAAGAGTGGCGTGGAGGCTAAGGGTGAAGTATTATGCTAAACTCTGACGTTTCAAAAGAAAAAAAAACTCAACAACAAAAGAAGTGGTGAGTTTTTTAATTTTCTAGTCATAATTAAAGGAAAAAAATAAAATTATTCAAAAGTGTAATATCTGTTATTTTATTACGATGACTATCGAATCCGACCTGATTAGAATTTTTTCGGATTATATCAAATATATGATTAGATCCGAGGAGTAATGGGTTCTGAACTGAAATCCTAAAAAAGGTTTGAATTCTCTAACAATAAATTCGAGATCTAAACTTGAACTACAAAAAGTTGGACTCCAACAATATTTGGAGTCCAAAATGGACCCGAAATCTACTAACATATATTTTTTATTCATCAATCTCTTTTCCATACGGTATTTTATTCATCAACCTCTTCCTCATCCTTCTGGTCAAGAGTGTTTCACCCCAATCTCTCAGATTCTTCAACCTAGAGACCTCTAATTCTCTCTCTCACTCTCTCTCTATATATTTCTATCTTATATTTGATTTTGTTCTTTTTATGCTTGACTTCATTTGGATCAAATACTATTTATTCTTCTCTAATTTAGGTTGCAATTGTTTGGGTGAGCTGTCTCTGAATATTCTTACTTCTGATTGATTTCTTATATTAAAAAAAAACCAATATCAAATCAGACCATGCCATTTCTTTTCGGGGTTAATCCAAGAATAGAAATAGACTCTCTTGGGATTGGTTAGAGAAAAGAAAACAAAGTTGGGTTACTCTTGATATCATGTGCTTGAGAATGTTTAAAGTTGAAAAGCTCATATCTTTGCTCTTCCTTTTGAGATTATATTACAGGCATAGACTAATTATAAGTCATCTTGTTTTTCAGCTGTGGATATAATTTTGTGAATGAACTACATAGCTGATTTCTATAAAAAGAAGTTTCTACTTTTCTTCTCCTCCTCCGCCTCTATATTGGTGGCCCTCTTTATTAAATCAAGCTTTCTGGTGATCTTGTAGCCGGTAAACTCTCAAAGCACACTAACGTATCCTAGAGGCAACTCCTGCTTCCACAATGGCATGTCTGAACCATTAAGGATCTTGTTGATGGCTACTAGGACGCTGTGATTGAGTATAGTGCCAAGTGTGAGGGTGCACATTAGCATTAGCCTCAGCGTCTATTGTCTTCAAGGACAACCAGGCCTACTCTCATAAGCTTGTTCATGGAATTGTAGACCCAATTTCTACTCTACTGACGTCTTCAGAGATTTTGCGAGTAACATAATGACTACCTTGTCTGTATTGTTGTACAAAAGTTGGATTCTACCAACTTTTCAATCACTACTGCTTTTTGTGGTGTTTGTGCTTTGCCCGTCCGTTGTTATGCAATTTTTAGAGTACATTATGAACGAGGTAAATCTACATCAATTAGTTGGAGGAGAAGTTTATGAGATGAGGCTTATAGAAATAAATCCCTAATATGTTAAGCATAGCTTGTTTCCGGCTCAAACTAAATAAGTCAATAGGTCATATTACATGCCAATAATTATAATTAATTGGGCTCTTAATTGGACTGTAAAAAAAATAATTAATTTTAAAGTAATTAATGAAAAATTATTTGTGAACCTAGTTGCACTTAAATTAAACCGCACTTGTTTTATGTTTTGAAGGGTGGTTGGACTTCGTCATCTTCTCGAGGGCGTCATGGTAGAACTCGAGTTCCTCGAGGGAGAGGTCGTCGACCACCGACCGGTCCCACCAGAACCCTCCGTCCTGTCCCGCCACCATATGTGCGGCAGCGGTGGTCTTCCCCTCGCCCTTGTCCCTCTCGAGCCCCCTCAAGGCGACCTGGTAGAGTTGCTTCGACTCGCCGAGCGTGTGGTCGTACTCTCCGCAGCCACAACCTCCAGGGAGGCAGATCTCGGCGGGACTCCTCCCCATCAGGTAGCAGTCGAGAATATAATCGATGTCGGGGTTGCCGAAGCAAAAGGCCTTCCCCCCTTCGGAGAATGTTAGGATGGCAATTTTGGCATCGCACATAAGGCAGATCTCCGCCGCCTTCTCGAATAGCCCCGTCCAGCGCTTGGTGAAGGTGACACGCCGCTCCTCTATGTTCTCCCGGCGCCTGATCGCGATCCTCCGCCGTCCCAGACTAGGCTTCGACGGAGTAGGAGATATGGGCGCCATGATCGGACAAACAAAGAGAGAATATTACAGCGCAGTAGTAGAGAAAATAAGGGCAAGTTATCTTATGGGAAATAAAACCTGAAAGTAGCCTAAATAGGGCCTTTACAAGTTTTCCCCCTTAGGCAATATACTATTTGTTCAACTCAATATAATCTAATTATATATGTATAAATATATTTTGTTTCCTTTAAAAAACGTAGGATTATAAGAATTAGAAGATGTGATGCCCTTATTAATATTCTAATTATTTTATCGGTTAAACTCATTACTATATTAATTTCTAACTAATTATTTATTACAGATAAATGTGGATTAATTTATAACTAATTATTTAATTAAGATAATTGTGGATGAAAAAGTTAAATATTGAATGACATGTGGGTGGAACCAAGAAACTTGGAAACTAATAAGTATATTACAAAAAAAAACAATAATTACTGAAGAGTTGAAATACTTGAAAAAATAACTAAACAATGTTGAAACTCCGAGGAAGGAAAATGAAAAATGAAGATGAAAAGTAAACTTCACATGAAATAATTTATAAAAATAATTATTATAAATAAAATGAGAATATAATAATTCAAAAATAGATATAAGAAAATATTAATTTTATAATACCCAATATTTATTCATATAATAAATAATTATTACCATATAACAATTATTTTATTTATTTGATATTAGCATTCGTAGTAATTATCATGCCAATGCTAAAATTTTTAAAAATTTTTAACAACTCCTTTTTTTTAAATCCCATATAACTTCATATAATTTTTTTTCGATTATATTTCTCGAAATAATTTTAAATTTAGTTGTAATTTAGCCATAAATAATTGAAAAATTATATGTTCTATAATAGGTAATTAATACTAATACATTATAATTATATTGAAAGTTAATTACAATATTCTTACTAGCTAAATTTGAATTAACTTTCATTTAGATTTTTTACATTTTCAATTTATTATAAGTGAAATTCATAAATTATTGATTAATATTATTTATTTAATAATCTACCAAAATACTTTTCTCAAATAACTTGTAACTTAATTACCATTCACTATATAAATGTTTTCACCATACTTACATTTAATTTTATTTATTTCATCTAACTTAACCTTAGTGAAAGGCTCACACACAGTATCATACTCTCCCAACTTGCACTTCAATAGTATTCTTACTTTATGAAGTTGGAAAGTCACTACCAACAACACCAATTATCGTATATTCAACGTTCATCCTCATTGTACATTTACGAGGAAAGTCTAATCCTTAATCCTTATTTGTTATGTTGCACTATACTAATAAATAAAATATAATATTATATTTAATAATTAACATAATATATAATAAATATAAGAATCGAGTCTATTTAAGTTGAGACATTCAAATAGGGGCCGACCCATTAGAGATGGTTAAACAAGATTGAGACCCAATTGGGGTCACAAAAATGATACCCAATTCAAGTCTCAAATAGTGATATAATTTAGGTCTCAATTTGTTACATAATCCGAGGCATGGCTGAATCAAGTCATAATTTTTTGACATGATTTGGGTATCATATATTACCTGAATTGGGTCTCAAATCGATACATGAATCGTGTCTCAAATTTTTAAAATGATAATTTCTGAAACCGAAATTTTAGAATTGTTAAAACAGAAAATAATATGAAACTAATAACAAAAACTTAAAACATAGATTTGGAATTAAATCGGTTTGGAAATTGATTCAGACCATAAATTTAGATAATAAATAAATTTATGAATTACACTCCAAGAATCCCATTGATTTAGATGTCAAGTGTCAGTAAAATCCAATTGAAAATTAGTTCGAATCGACATTAAACTAAGTTGATCTAAAAATTTTTCAATTTTTAGGAGAGTTTATATAAATTAAAAAATAATAATTATTGAACCTAATTAATATAAAATTAGACAAACAATTTTTAGAAAAATGAATTGGGCCAAGAATAAGTCGAATTGGAGGTGAACCAACTAAAAGTTAGCTAATACCGATTGAATGAACTCATAGCAATAAAATACCTCAATTTTTAGAATGGGCTAGATAAATAAAAAAAATTGATGTTATTGTCCATTTTGTAGGGAATTGAACAAGGAATTTTGAGAAAAATTCTATCTGTAAATGAAGTTGCTTAGTTTTTTTAGTGACTGTAATTCCAGAGCTCATAACATTTGATTCAAACCACCAAACTTGGTGATTCTGATGGTGTTATAACCACATAGAAGCCACCTTTTAGTTCCTACCCCTCCCTTACATGATCGAGCCAATGAGAGGGCTCTACGTGTCACAATCAACAAAAACTGGTCAACAGCCACGTGGGAAGGAGCAGCCAATGGGAGGCTATCATGTGTCCGGTCAACAAGTCAAAGGTTGACTAGGCTACTAATGAGGATGCTACGTCAATAAAACCAACCAATTACAATGCGCCACATGGCAAGCCATCACATGGAAGCTCACACGCACGCCACAGTGTTGTCTTCCTCAGTTGCCTAATAGGGGGAAGAGGATACGGGAGGGGGAACAAGTCTTCAATGACTCAAAAAAAGCACCGATCCGGTCACTAGCAAGCGAGGTAGGGGCCAAGTCTTACGCCGATAGGTAGCCCACATAGTTGTCGATCTCCCTATATAAAGAGCACCCTCCCCTTGCATTCCTCATCCCACCAGCCATCGAAGAACTTGAAGAGGTACATTTTACGGTGAGACATATACTAGAGCTCTGACAAGGGCCCTTTCTCCAGTCTTAAAAAGCGCATTCGAGCTTTGTGGAACCAGGAAGAAGTCCCCTACCTCGCCCCCACCTCTTTTTGGACCAAGGATCATTGGAGAAGAGTCAGGAAGTCGGTACAGTGTTGTCACTTCGCGACCCCAAAATGACAAAAAAGCTCGAGCTAAATTCCGGCCACCTTCGACCTTAGGTGATCGGGCCAAGCTCCTCCAACTCCCCACGACCAACCCTCGACCTCTAGGAACCTTCGCGTTAAGCCAATTTTGTCCCATTTCGCCAAAATAGTGAAGGTGTAGAAGATGAAACACTGAAACTTCTCTCTTCGAATTCTCCATGCCTAAGCAGCCAATTAACCCAAAGTTTATCCCGGGAGACTCCCCTCGACGAGCATTTGCCATCTCGTCCAAAGCTCGGACCACTGCCCCCTCACCGGTAAGAAAATTAATCTCTCTCTCTTGAAAATTTTTCCAATGAAGCTTTATTTGAGCTCATTTCTGAGTCAAATGAAGTGTTTCAAAACTTGAAATGACGAGGGGGGCATAGAGATGGTCATTCCAATCATGAATGGGAGCAATTGCCCATGTTTGGGTGGTAAATTGAAGGAAACAAGTTTTAGGGGTCAAATGGCAATTTTTGGGAAAATTGGCAATTTTTAGAATTTTAAGGACCAATTGGAAATTTAAAAAAAATTGAGGACCAATTGGTGATTTTGGAAAAATTAAGTACCATGAGGGATAGTTGGAAATCCTAGGGACTTAATTGAGAATTTTGAACTTTTGGAAGGCCTTTCATACCATAACTTTTCCTCATGAACATTTCTGAACCCTATAAGGACATATTGGACCAAACCGTGTGTGAGGAAGCATGACCGGGACCGGAAGTTTGACTAGGAAGAACAAGTCACATTTATCGGGTGAGTGAGAATTTCCAACATCGATCTCGATTAGGACGATGGCCATGCATTTGAAATTGAAAACTGTTTTCCCTAAATTAGCCTCCCCTAACTAGGTGACTCTACTTAAACGATTTGGAAGCAAATTATAGTGATAGACTAGATAATGCAAGTGGGCCCAAGGCCGATGGGCACGGGCTCATTGAAAATGAGCAAGTCATGAGACATTAAAAGTCTCTATAATGGATAAGTGTGTGTGACACCTACTATGTAAAACATGTCATTTGGGAAAAGAATTGGTATATATTTATATACAAAGAAACAAGCCGATTAATGGATGAAAAATAGTTAACGTGAAAAATTGGAAAATTCCAAGCGACCAGAAAGAGGAATTGAGGATAGAATCTGACTAGTTTGGGGTGAACTGGACGCGAACCAAACTGAACCGAGATGAACTATAATGAACCAGTTCATAAATTTATTTTTCTAGGTGGCTTAAAAATGTCAAATTGGAAAATTAAGGATACCATTAGATAGAAAATAAATTTAGATAAATTAAAAAATTTTTAAATTAAAAAAACGGTCAAATTAGGTTTAAACTGGCCAAATTTCAAATTCGGGTCACTGAACCTAGTGAGACCAAACCGGTCAACGAACTGATCAGCGGTCAACGATGCCCTATGAGCAGTAATGCAAGCACAAGCAGCCAATGGGAGGCTGCCACGTGTCTAGTCAATCATCAGCTGGTTCCCATCAGCATGCCACACAAACACGAGCAGCCAATGGGAAGCTACCACGTGTCTGGTCAACGGGTCAACGACTGACGTGGCAGTTGAGTTAGACCTTCACATTAGAAAAACTGGTCAATCATAGCGTTTCATAAGACACGACCGCCACATCATCATCTTCAACCTTTAGACATTGACATAGAGAATGGAGGAGAAAGAGATGCCGAAAAAGTTGGAGTCTCTGACGAGTTGAAAAACTTTCCAGTTAGGTTTCCAGTGGTCAAGTAGAAGGCTGATCTTATGCCGGCGGGTAGCCTAAATAGTTTCCGAGCTCCCTATATAAAGAGTACCCTTCCATTCATCCTCAGCATCCCACAATTGAGCAAAAAAGAAGAAGAGTGCATTTTCTGGTGAGCTACGAACCAGAGCTCCAATGACAGGACTTTTCTCAGTCTCCAAAGCCACATTGGGTGTCTTTGGAATCAAGAAGAAGTCCTCTACCTGACCATACCTTCCATTCAGCTTGAGAGACACCAGAGAGAAATGAGGAAGCTCGAACAGTACCGCTGCTCCTCGGCTAGAGAACTGCCCAACCTCCTGTAACCACTTTAAGCCTCCCCACAACTAAGTGCGGCCAAACCAGACCTTCTACACCCTGATTGGAAGTGTCCTGACCTTCTCCTGAGCTAAGAAGGTAAGCTCCCTCTACTGCCCTTCATCGAAAAACACTATTCACGACTGAATTCTGCAATAACTTTAACACTAAAATTCACACGGCTTATGTCATCAATTGAAGCATGGTTTGATCTAGGGAGGATCCCCGCAATGAGAGCAACACAATGGTAGCCAAAGCTTCGATCACGGGACCCTCACCGGTAAGATATCGAAGCTTTCTGTTATACCCCGACCCAATTTGGTCGGATCCCCGTGATCAACCCGCCGCTTCCTTGGTTCAAGAAGGGGTTCCCCTTTCTTTAATCAAGAAAAGCCATGAGAAATTTTAACCTTTTTTTCCTATAATAACATATACCAATAAAATGAAAAATTAAAAAAAATACTTTTAAGCATATCTGACCGAGGGTAGATCCTAGTGTTATCTCTATTCATTTTATATACTACTAAAAAGGGATAGAAAAGGAGGGGTGAGTTTCTACAACTCAGTGAATGGGTCTTTAAAAAAGAGTTTCAATATAATAGTTTTTAATTGTAATGTGTCTGACTCCTTATTTTCTTTAAGATTATTTCTTCCTCAAATTCTCGGTTTTCAAAACCATTTTTCATCATTATCCACAATCGGTGTGTTTAACAAACAACACACGCCCGTTATCATGAAGAGATCAAACATTCGTAGGGTAACCCCTCCACTGCACTTACTTGTGGCGTTAGAGTGACTTTACCAGCCACCTAGATAGTAGCCCGTCCACTTCTACCCTAGAAATGAGGGGATGTTTGCGACATCCAACCCTCAAACCCGAAAGTAACTCCATGTCCGTATGAGAACAAAGACCTCATCTCAACCCCATCCCATTCTCATGCACATGAAGCTACGTTGAGCTTCCCCGACCGCTGACATGACAAACTGCCCTTATTTCCATTTACAATTAGGTACCTAAAGTTATTTCTCTTTAACTTTAAGTTCCTAATGCCGGTTTTTTCTCAAATTGAGTACCAAAACTTTTAACATTTATCATATGACCTCAATTTATTTCATTTCACAAAAAGGAGTTTAATTTCTCAAATTTCTAATTTGCTTACCCAACTTTTCCAAAATTACCATTTTCCCCTTCCTTTATAAAAATGATAAATTTTACTCCAAAAATTATAAAATTCTTCAATTGGCCCTCAAATATTTTCATCATGCCCAATTCACCCTCAATTTTAGAAAATTGAATTTCAGTTTTTTTTAATTTTCGAAAATCCCCAATTTTCCCTAATTTTTCCCCAATTCTAACTTTTTAACACAACCGAATTTAATTTCATCAAATTGACAGATCAAACACTTCCAATTGTTGAAATTGAGTTTATATATGTTCATATGATTCTTCAGCAATTTGAATCGCAAGTTTTAACGTCGGGATGAGCTCAAATAGAGCTTCGCCGGAAAATGAACTATAGAGAGAGAAAGTTATAATCTCATGTTTTACAAGGGTCGACAGTAAAAGCACTCCTATCCACAAGTGGAACAGTCAGATACTATTCTATGAACGTGTGAACCTTTTGTGATAAAGAGCGATTGAACTATGTGCAAAGCCGAACTAGCAACTTAAATAAAAATATGAAATGATAATGTACATCAATAGCTTAACCTCTCATTGAGTTATGAAAACTCACCACCGCCCTTACCCCTTTTGAGGGAGGCATACACGCTGAGAGGGAGAAGAGCGACGAGCAAGAAGTTTCCGCTCTCTAAGGTATGAACTCTCACTTGTTTGACTACCCTGCTTTGGAAAACCAGTTAACTATAATTATTGACTTTTCTTATCCTAATTCGGTAGTAATACCGAGATTGTACAAGGAAAGGTGGCGTGTTGCTCATGAGGTTCCAATCAAATTAGGTCGGAGCATGATAAATATGGTATATAATGCACATAACTCTCGCACCTCGAGTTCTCGTATGAGAACTCAATGAATAATTTGTATTTATTAATTTGTGAATTGTGAAATTAGAAATGAGTTTTCAAGGTAAATATAACTAGTTAAAATACTATTCAAGAAATAGCAACTAAAAACTTTTAAAACATGCCATTGGTAAATCAATAAATATTAATAAGAATATTAAGTAAAAACTAGGTCGGAAGTTATATATTAATTCGAATTTGCTAAACACATTCAATAACTTATAAATTCACATAATCACCAAATATTTTTCAAGTAGGCATAGGATTACAAAGCAACTTACTATATCCACAATAAATAATTATATGCAAGCGAGATACCGAACTCGAGAAACGTGCACGATAATTATTTATATTTACTTTAATGAGTAAAAATGGTACTTGATTTGGGTAGAGTAGATGTTTTATAAAAATTTTATATTTTTGATAATTTTTATAAAGTTTTATCATTATAATATTTGTATTATCGATTATAATTTGATAATTGTATCTAATATAATAATATTAAATAGGTGTAATGGGTTTATATTGAATATTAAACCAAAAAAAAGAAGCCATCTATTTTAGTTGGAATATATTATATATTTTTACATGTTAGGTATTATTACTAAATAGGAAAAAGAGAGTTTAGTAGGATGAGCCATCTTTGACTATTGTTATTGCTAAGAAGATTAAAGATTTAGCTAGAGTTAAGTTAGTGTACATCCTGAACCTAGCCGGCAAGCTAGACATAGCTCTTTTGTGAGCTCCATATATTGGATTAAGCTTTACTATTTATACAACCAAGTCTTGCCACATACTCAACTAGTACAGGGTCACCCTCTTGTGTTATTTTATTTTAATTGATTACCTTATTCTTAGTATATTTTCTATACCATTCTATAATGGTCACAATGATAGAAATATCTATTTTATATATTGGAGGGTTTTCGAAAATGTACCGTATCAATAGAACCCACTATTCTTCAAAAAAAAAAAAGTCTCATGTTGACAATGTATTTATTCTCTCTAATTTTGAGTAAGTAACTAAATTTGTGTAATATTTTGTAATGTCATATTGACATATATTATTAGAGATTTTTTTTATTTGTTGGTTGACATTTATGGATAGGTTTGTTGGTGAAATTCAACTTTTTTTTATTCTTGGACGATCAAAGAGAATACAATATTGCCAGCCATTTTATTTAGTATATGTCAAATATTATTGAATAGTGAAATTGGATAAGTTAATATATTAAATTTTGTTTGCACGATTTTGAAATAAATTCTTATTATTTTTAATATAAATTCTAATTAGAGAATTTAATTTATAATTTAGTGAAAGAAATATAAAGTGAAATATAAAGTTAAGTTTAACTTTTTTATACAACTTTTTAAATATTAGATAACCCTCTTAAAATTATTATATTTATTAATAAAATAAAAAATAAAAAAGTTATTCTTAGTAAATTATTATCTCCCCATATACTATACTTGTTTTTGTACGCTGCTACCTAACGTAATATAATTTTCATAAGGCGAATTATAGTAGCCTTCCAAAGGAAGTGACGAATAAAAGGACAACCAACTATAACTCTCACATGAAACATGAAACATGAAACATGAAACATGAAAAATGAAAAATATAAAATATAAAATAAATAAATAAATAAAATATGGTATTACCATATCCATCATTTATATGTAAGCGAGAAAAAGCTTCATGATCGGTAAAAGGACTCGCTAAGAATCTAAATATTAAAATTTATCCATGATTTTCACATTTTATACACCTATATGTATCTGGTTATAAGGTGGTGGATGGATACATCATGTAACATGCAATGCTAAAACACGTCGTTACTTTCTGTGCTGGTTAGATTGAAAATAAAATTAAGTTTTTTTTTTGTCTATTCGAGTATCATAAATGATTTAAAATGTATAAATAAAATAATTATTTAAAGTATCTTAATAATATGTACTCATTTCCTATATTATAATACCATAACTTAAAATAAACTTATTAATGGTGAAGTGAGTAAATTAAAAAAAATTATATTAAAAGGTACTAATAAGATGAAGAAAATCCATTTAAATGTTAGTATCTAACTTATTAGTTATAATATAACATATAAAATATTGATATAGTATAATTAATTCATAAAATAGTAAATATAATTATAAAGATACATGCTGAACTACTCAATATTCATCCTAAATTTTTAAAGTATACTTTGTTTTAATATTTGTTATGGGGAAATTCTAATTTCCTGATTATATTGTGATAGTTTAAGTATTATTTTTATTTTTAATTTATACTATTATTTAATATTTTAATTATTTTGAAAAATAAAATTAATATTAATTAAAATAAAATTTTAGGTGAAAAAATATTTATTATCTTCTATTCTATATTAAATTTTATATAAAATTAGAGTAATATGAAAATGTGAAATTTAATACCCTATTTATAACTTTCACCTTGATGTTTATATTATCCACTCTCCTAATTATATTATTATTTTTTAATATATTTATTATATCTTTAAATATATATATTTAAAATTTTAGTTGATTTTCAAGAATAGATGACGATGATATATAGCATACACGGCACAGAAAATACACTTTTCAGTCTATTGTCACGTAACCGGACATTCGTGTCATATAATTCATCAATAGATAAAGTAAACCCAAGAAAACCGCTATATTTTGGGGCTTGAATTTCATATAGAAAAGAAGACCATCAATTATGAGTAAAATATTTTTAAAAACATTATATTAATATTAGTAGTTAACTTTTATAAAAAGAATAAAGTGATACTTCAAATCAATATAGTAAAAAATAAAAATAAGCACCCAAATATCAATTTAGTATGGTAATGGCATATGAGCATATCCTAATAGAGTAATCATATACAGCAATAAACAATACTGTATAGGAAAATGTGAATTTTCTAAATAACAAACAATCAATGGCAATGTATAGTTTTCATATAACAGGTTGAAAATTAGGCATATGTAAGCACCAATATAAACAATGAATCACAAGGGGATAACTTACCTGACGATCATGTTCCTCTGCAAAGTACTCCCTGTTAACATCACTTTTAGGGATTTCATCATTTGAATCAATGGATAAGGCAGTGTCTCGAACCTGAAATGGCAGTCCATATTCAAGGTCTAGAAGGCAAATTTGACAAACATTTTTCAACTTACAACATTTCTGACAAATCTTTGTTTTCTTATATCTAGCATCCCGGCCAGGTCTCCACCTAAAAACTGTAAATGGGCGGTACCAGATCTTGCACTTCTTGTCATAGACAGCTCTGGTCTGGTGTGATATATATGAATTTTAAGGTTGAAGTGAGATTTTAATATGAGCATACTTTATAATAAAAACACAAGGAACTATACGTAAATCGATGAGTTGATAATGCTGGCATAGATTACTATAACAATACAATCACATTTGTACAGTCATGTTGATAATGACATTGTAAAAATCTAGAAAAAAAATATGATTTTACAAACAGATCACTATTCGTTCTGAGGGTTTTATCAAAAGCAGGTTCAAACACAGTTGTATATAACTAGCTCTTACTATATAATCTATGAGTGGATAAGGAAAATGAAAGGCTAGCATACCATCCGAACATAAGGATTATCCCCTAAGCAAGACTCGCAGATGATGGGAAAAACCGAACGCTCCCATCCATCAGCCTCCATATCCCTCAACAGTCTGTGCGCCATGATCAATATCCTGCATCAAGCTTTTAATTGTTGAGCCATCAACCAAATCAAATTATTCTGTCTCTTGGATAGGAGAGTTTGCTTCTTTATGTGGTTTTTTTTCTTTAGGACAATAGCAAGAACAGAACTGAAAAACATCCACCAAAAGAAATAACTCAAAATGTGCCAAAAATAAATCTGTAGCTTTTCAAATCAAACTGCAATAATAGATATTAGATAAAAACTGGAAAAAATAGTAGCAATGTACCTTTGAAATCCCCTGATAAAAACAAAAGTAGCCCTGGACATGGCTCAGCAGAAGCAAGATCCAATGGATAAGCAAACATGGACAGAAAGAGAAATCAAATGTGAACGCACCAGGAACCATCTAATTCGAACCGCAGCTAAGCACCTCGGTAAGAAAAAAAGATGAATTGACGATACACACATCTCCAAAAGGCAAAGACAGGGAGGGAGGACAAAAGAGCATACAAAATAAGGAGTGCTATCCACGAGAAAACACCAATCAAGCCAGAGATGCTCCCCACTAGAAGGAAAAAAAACAGAAACCCTACACCAGTTATTCCCACCTTTTTCACAAAGTCACAACTGGAGCTGCAGCAAATAATCAGCAGCGTCTTCCAAGCAAAGAACCAATGGAAGAGTTTGGAGGGATGTAAAGATGTTCCCTGGCCGTACATCAGGTCCATATATTTGAATTGAAATTTATTAACGTGGGAAATAAATAATAAAAAGAAAAATATAATTACATAATTTATCATATTTATTTAATATATATAGTATATAATATTTATGTAGAAAATTAAATATAATAAATTAATATTATTTTAATAACTAATATCTCTTAATTTATTATTAATATCTTAAATATTATATGTGTTATTTCTCGAAATTTTAATAGAGTTAGTAATATTAATATTAAATTTTAATTTGAAGTTGTTTGTATTTATGGTCGAGTTAGAAAAATGTGAATAAATTTTAAAGTTATTAACATAATTTCTTGGGTGTTAAACTGTGTCAAGTAACTGTGAAATGAAAACTGAAATTGGACTAAATAATATAAGTATATATATTAATATATATTAGATTTAGGTATATATCTACAATAAAATTATTATAAATAATTGAAATAAATTTGATCGGTAAAATAAATTTAAATATATTGTTAATTATTTGATAAATTTATTAAATATAATTTATTATTAATAAAAATATGGGATGTAAATATGATAGAAAATATAGTGTTTGTTCGAATGAATAGTGCAACCAGATAAATATGGAGAGAGATGAGCACAAAACTAAGAAATACATTCTAGTTAGGATTTTGATCAAGATAAGATCAAAGAGGAAAAAAATAACATTATAATAATGAGAAATATTAGTTAGATTAATGCAAATTGTCAAAATTTAATAGTACTTCATAATAGACTAATGGTCAAAACTCAATTATAAAAATGACATAAGATAAGAAGTTGTGGTCGAAAAATTAAGATTTGAATATCGGATAAATTTGAAAAGATTATAACTTTTAGTTGTAAGAGATATGAGATGATATTGAGGAAAAATAATAGATTTGGAATAGATAAAAATAGTTCGAATAAAATAATATCTTTAAATATAAAATTGATTGTAAATTTAAAATTTTGCTTTGGGATAGAGCGAAATAAAGGAAAACGGCAAGTGTTATGGTGAATTAAGTGCAATATAATATGAATTATTATCTTAAAATAAGGAAAAAATAAATAAAAAAAATTTAATTCTAAATAGCACTAAAAAAATAAAATTGGATAATAAAATAAAATATTTGACACATTTGTTGATTGTAATAAGAAACACACATGATTACACTGACAAATATACAGATAAAGAGAATTAATTCATATAAATTAATATTAATATTAAGATTAATAATAACAATAGAAAACCTAATATTAATATTAATATTGAAGCGAATGATGATTTTAACTCTAGTAAAACTAAAAATTTAATGAATAATAATAATAGAAAACCTAATTCAAATAAATTAATATTAAAATCTTAATTTAGTATATCGGAAGAATACTCATTTGCAACTTATCTTATATGGCACTTTTGATATTTGACGAGTATATGCTGAAATAATGAGGGTAATTATAATCGCATTATCATATCAAAATCTCTTGATTTTCTTCAGAATCTTGACCGGGTAACCTTTGATCATTCTTCAGGTCTAGGTCTTCTACAATGCTGATGTCCTGAACCCTCCCCGGATATTTGGCATGACAGAATCTCCATTCTAAGGAAAGGTAAGATAGCATGAGCTTCTTTCATTTGACTAATTAACTAATTTATTTTCTCATCATGATTTTTCTCTATGCATGGTGCTTTCTCAGCTGCCCCCTAAACTTGTGATTGTACTTCAATGTACTTTCAGTTGTTTCTGATGCAGATAATATCCCCAAAAGCATCAATAGTTTGGAAACCTTACTTAATGAAAAGGTCAGGATTGAACAATTTTAAGTCTAATAAATATTCGCTTAAGTTGCGGTCAATCATAATTATCAATGAAAAAGTTCCATGTAAAATAAAATGTCTAATATTTTTTTGAGTTTTACTATTAGTTTTTTGACCCATGTAACAAAATTTAATGCATTGTATCCACAAATAATATCTCGCATCACATTGTCTACAAGGAAGTTTATTAATTTTTTAAAAGTATAGAAGTCATACAATGATTTTATGAAAATGAGGATCTAAATGAGACTCAATAGAAGTCTAAAGACATTAATGGAATCTTAAGAAAACTTGGGGACCCAAAAAGATATCTTGGGAGAGGCTAGGAACTCAAATAAAACTTTTAGAAAAGTTTAAGGGTCAAAATGATGATTTTGAAAAGTTAGAGGACCATAATGAAATATATGATAAGTTAGAGACAACTACTGAAACCAAGAAAAGTTAGCGAACATGAGGTAGAAGTTATATCCAAAATCTAAATCCAAAATGAGTAGAGGGACCAAATTATAATTTTAGAAAAGTTGGGAACTAATGTGTAATAAGTAGAAAGTATAAGGAACTTAATAAAAAAAGTAGAAATGGCTTAAGGTCCTAGTGAGAAAAATGACCAAGAAATAAATGGATAACATTGGGGACATAGAACCCGCGAATGAGTGTCGTATAAATAGGTTTCAAATATGAAATTTGAGCAAACGCGATCCAAGGGACAAAACCATAATTTTGAGAAATTATGGAATGGTAACATGATATACTATTTAGAACCAAACATAATTATATTTTATTTATATGAATATTATAGCTTATACTACTACGAATAGTCAAATAGAGGCCATTGATCAGAGATACTCGAAAATAGACCAGAACGAATACGTATCCGGATACTCGGGTGAGTGAGTTTATATACTATGAGTTCTATTAGATTGATTGTGGTCATTTCTCTAGTTTTTATGAAATTAATATGAGTAGAAGAGCATGATAGACCTCATAAATGGAATACGAAATATGATGAGCATAATGTCACATGAATAGAAATAAGAACTGTGATATCCATATATAAAGAAACTGGGATTGTCTCTAAACATGGAAATTAGACTAAGTTTCATGAGTTTGGTTAAGTTGCCATAAAAAATTAGTTGGCCAAAGTCCAAAGCTATGAAATTCTAAAATAAACTCATATGTTGTGATTCACAAAATGAGAATAACGAGTAGTGGGGTCGGGATATCATACCAAACTCCAAGAATTTAAAGAAAATTATTGCTTGTTATAATGTTGAATGTATGTTAAAGAACATGAGTAGTGGGGTTAATTTGATAGTATATCATGCGTACGAATAAGAATGATCATTACATTTTGTGATTATTATTTGTGGACGTGTATGACATCAGCATGACATCTAATACTAGAGATGATGTCGAGCCAAATGGGGAAGATTGGAATAATCTTCCAACGGATCCAAGGGAGGTGTATGGAAGGAGTCCACATATCGCATGTGATCTAATTGATGGACTGAGTTGGATCAAGGGATACATGATGTCAGATGATACATAATCGATATTCTTGTGAGGGGTGGTTATCTTGAGATGTTCCATGGGAGTGCACCTTAACACACATTCCCCTCCCATTGGGTAAAAACTTAGGGGATTCTTGTGTATTTAATGTGTGTATTGTGAAATAGGAAATGAATTTTCAAGATAATTTATATGAGATAAAATACTAATGTGAGAAAGAAAGTTGTGAAAAATACAAGTAAACAAACTCTAATAAAAGAGCAAGTAAGGATCGGGTCGTAAGTCATGTCATTACTCAACATGGATAATCATATTCATTAATTTGTGAGCTTACCTCTACTCCCCTAGCTATTTTCAAGGATGTACAAGGCGCATAGAGATCTAGCATTAACCTCATCTCCTATACACACACAACCAATGTACGACACTCAAAAAGTGTGTACAAAGGTTAGTTTTACTTATAAGTTGCTTAATTCTGGAGGAAAAGATTTTAATTGATTTGGGCGTACTACATTCTTTTAAAAAACTTCAAATTTTTGTTGAAATTTGTGTTTACTGTAGTATTTTATTATGTCGATCCTAATTTGGTGAAAGTACACACCTTAATAGTATCGAGTGAACGTGGCGGGTTGCCATCAATTCCATGGCCCGAGAAATTGAGACGGGGCGTGATAACCGATCTAGCATAGAATCAAGGTATAAACTTTGAACATAAGGTAAGAAGATTGTTTCCTTTAACTAATTTGCTATTTCTCGAGTTTTATATGATTTGTAAATATTTATATTTTATTTTATAAAAATTTTAAATTATGATTAAAAATAACATATTTTTTATTCCAAATTTTGTTCTATGTCGATTTTATAATAGTATAGTAAGGGCTCTATTATTATATAATCGAGAGTATTACAATGGATTGTTATGTGGCTCCACCTATAAATCGAGTCCAAGTGTAACACGATATGTGTGTACGAATTGCCAAATAAAGGATATCGTGACTTCAACTCACATGTTTGTCTAAATAACATAACTCAATACTTGTATTTCATACTTTTAATTATTTTTTTTCATTTTGATTAGTAACATTCTTGTATTTTTCCTTTGGTATGTGTTATTTCAATCTTAATTAAACTAAAAAATAAATTATTTAAAAAAATTAAAATCACTCAACACAATTTAAAAAATTGATTTAAAAATATATTTAATTCTAATTGGAATATAAAAAATAAGAATAAACGTATAATAAAATAGAATGTAGGAATAATATAAAAAATATATATTCAGTTTTTAGTATTGATGAACAAAAGTTAGACATAAAAATCAGATTTCGTTTGCTTTTTTATATGAAACAAATATAAATAAAACAATAATAGACTAAAACTTGTACAATCATATGCTTTGATACAATCATATATATTAACTCCATCAATATGTAAGCACTAAGTAGAGAAACAAAATTTCAAAACTTATACCATACAAGTAAGAATAGTAAATTGTGGCATTACATTACTAAATATAGAGAAAACTATATAAAAAAATTATGATGATAAATTTAATTGTTTGAATTTAATAAGTTTAAAAATTATTTTAGAAAAAACACGATATAAATTAAAATATTTACTCTATTCTTATACTTTTATATTCACATACAACTACTAATTTTGAACTACTAATAATTTAATTAAAAAATATTATATTAGAGCAAAATACCAACAATTTCTTCATATATTTATAAATAATATTACATGGTTAATATATATCAATTTAATATTTTAAAATTAAAATATCTATAAAAAATATCATATATATATATATATATGATTGCTCTAATGATGGTAAATCTAATTATTTATTTCAAATTTGAATATTACTTTATTAATGTAATCTAATATGATAATATTAATATTGTATACTCTTCATATTTTTTTATTGACTAATTGATGATTGTAATTATATCAATTCACAAAATGAGATGTATGGTACCCTTCATCACTTATTCATATTACCCATTATAGATTTAAGTTTTCTATTTATAATTATATATATTATATTGAAATTAACAATAAACCATAAATTGTAGTAAAAATAGTCATGTTAACCCACCCCCACCCAACATCCATCCAATTTTGACTCCCGCTAGGGTAAATGATCCTCTTTTTTAATTTCCATTTATTATTATAATTTATAACAAATAAATATAATTATTAGTTCAAAATTTTTGCATGCGTATGATTGATTATATTTGATGTATAACATATATATATTTTTAGATTGTTGTATATCTCTTTTGTGATAAAGTTGGCCATTTAGAGTGTTATGAATGAAAACTATTTATACTGACTCTTAATCATGAATAAATGAATGAGTATTGACCAATTAATCGTAATTTTAAAGATTCTTGAATATCAATTATTTTTACCTAGAAAAGCAAATACAAACCACTAGTTTTATTTACATAATGCTAGTGTAAATAGTGTTACATTTTCCTTATATTTTTAAGAATATAAAGTTGAATCAAATTTTAAAAGTTTAAATATTTTTTGAAAACACAAAAGTTTAAATATAAAAATCCAAAAGATTGAATTTATTTGTGGGCCACTTATAGCTGTCACTTTTTTAAACTTTGTTCTTCATGTAGACATTGTTTTTTTTTACTATGGATATTTAATTTACTCTCATATAAAGTCCTTATGTACACTTACCAATAATTGATCTCAAGCAAATTATTTTCATCCACTGTCGTGCTAAAAGGGAGTGATATGAACTATAACGAGATCTTACTATAAGCCATATTCCGATATCACATGAAAATTATTAAATGTAGGAGAAATTATATGGACTTCTAGATAAAATTCTTAATATATATGGAAATACTAACATAATAGAAGCAGGTAGGAGGAGGGATTGAAAAATTGAGCTCTTTCAACCTCTTCTTTTATGCCAAACACCTTTTATCATCCATCATATGAACTAATAAAACCCCACTGGGATGGTGGTGCATTTATAGCTGATATCCTTGATATTATTAATACTTTTGCATGGTTGTCATTTGGATTGGTTCCCTAGATCTGCTAATAACTTGCACATGAAGTGTATCACCGTGTAGCTGTAGTTAGACCAGATAATTTGTATCTTTGTCGGGGAGTGCTTACTCTATCATATTGAATGATATGGAATGATATTGATTTACCTAACCAAAGAAAAACATGAGATGCAATTTCAAGGTAAAAACAAAGACAAAAGGACAAAATGGAAGCTTTACCCATTTATATTAGGTTATTAGTGAACAATTTGTCGGTAGATATATATGGATTAGGTTATCAAAGAGCTTTCGCTGTCAAGAAAATGAAGTTTATGAGCACTTGACAAGCTAAAGGGGATGAGATTGAAACGATGTGGAGCCGGAAACAACTTGACTCAATCGTATACAAACTTATGCTCACCTTGTTTGTATACTTAGTTGTACCGAGAATTCTAATCACTCTTAATTTGTGATAGGGTACTTTGGTTAGTCAAGACTAGAGTAGGTTATATTTTTAATTTAGAGACCAAACGTACATAAAGCTCTTTTATACATCTCACACATAGGCCAATTTTATAAATCCTAATATAGTCAACTCAATATAGAATAGAAATTTCCCAAAAAAATAATTATATTCTTAATATCCATTCTAAAATATAATATAAATTTAATTGTCACGTTATCAACAATTAAATTAAGTAGTTTTTTCTATAATTAATTGAAGGCGTATCAAATTTCCACACATGTCATGTATAATAGACATGCAATACCAAGTAAAAAATTTGTGTGTGTCTATAAAAAAACAGTTTTATTTTTACCTAAAAATTCAAGTTGATAAGATATAGTATTAAATTTTATTATATATTTATATTAGTTTGTAATATTTGTTAATAAATAGACCAATAATATGATAGAAAAAAAAACATACCATCTCTATAATGCTAACTTTTCGTACTCATGGGATTCTAAAGGAGTTGATATAGCATAATGAAAAAAAATGGAACACAAGATTTATTGATAAAAACTGAATTAAATATTTGGCCATGTCATCGCCTCTCTCTTGGGATGTACCATGCCCAACTTTCAACGTTAGTTTCTCTCTGAAATTCCACCGCAAGATCCTTCACGAATGGGGCAAGTTGGGTTGAATTGACGCAACGAGTGAACTAATACTCGACAAAATCTGCGCATGGGACCTACAGCAGATCATGCCATCCATGTAAATAGTATCGGATGTCCTGCGTAAAATGAAAATGATGTTCGCTTTCCGACTAGACTATTTCCTACATCTTAGTTTTGATGAGCCGTTAGCCTTAAAAAATATTTAGAAACGTCGTCCTAACTATGCATGTATTCAATTATAATAAAAGGAAAAAGCCTTGCGTGGAAGTCACCATTGTCATATGATGGAAAAAAGGTGCATCCACTCTATTGGACCATTTTAGCAAGAGCACCTTGATTGCGCGTTGATTGAAGGAGACCGAGAGGCTAATATTAAAGTATTTTCTGTGGATCCTGAAGTATTTTTCAGCGGTAAAGGGGGTTTCTCTGCAACATGAGAACGATTCAGGAACCCAAAAGAATGCAGTTCTAGAGATGTTAAGTAGGCACAGTGTTATAGAACTGCCAGCAGCCCCTCCACAAAACAAAGCCCCATCACTGCAAGAGTGTTCTGGGTATGTTGTGGAGTTATCTGAAGAGGATCCGAAGGAAGAGGCTCCAATGGATCTCGTCCCCTAGTAACTAATGGAGAAAATTGATAAATTGTCGCTCAAAAAATTCAGATATCAAATCGGTGAATATTTCTGGAAAATCTGAATCAAGGAAACAAACCCAATACTTGTGTTGATCCAATTGGAAAAATGAGGATTGATTTTATGATTGAAGTTTGATGGTGTGGAAGTCACTACTACTATGGAGTATTATACTAAGAGTATAATATGGTTGCCACAAGTATATGGACCTCATCTTTTGGATCTATAGTCACTCTAGTTGAGGGAGAAGGATGTTTTGGATGTATAGTCACTATAAGTTGAGGGACGGGGAAAGACTGGGAGTCCATCAAAATGCAGATCCAAGGAACGTAGGAGTCCTTGGCTATAGTTGATGACTTCAATAGTATTGTCTCCGAGTGAGAAGGGCGGTACTGGTCCAAAGAAGTGATATGTGTTGTACATTTTCTAAACTTCTTCTCAACTAGATCGTTTATTAATAAATAACACATCCGAAAAACTTGTCAGAATGTCTGTGTAATGCCACAGCCTTCATATATGAACTTTGAAAACGAATAAATTCAAGAAATTATACTCAAAAACCTCATTTCATCAAAAATAAAAAATAGAAAAAAGTCAATAATAAAATCGATTCAAATTGGAATCGAACCAACTTAAGTTAAAAAGCCTCATTTTGGATATAGGTTCTACATCCCTTGATTGAGTTTGTGTTATTAATTTACTTGATTGGGTGTATATTTAGGATTGTGGTAAAATGATAGAGATAGTGTCGACGTATAGTCCGATTAAAAGCGGGGAGAACGATTGCTTCCATATCTTCCTACACACAATAGTGAGGCGTATGATTGTGGTGCATGTGTACTTATGATCAAGAGTGGTTGAAATAATTATAATTATGTATGATGTACAGTGACACATTATTGACATCACTATAAGTGGATGATCATATTAATATGTGCCTTGGTAGAGCAGTATTTAATGAACATAACTCTCATGATCCCGAGTTCTCATGTATAAGAACTTAAGGAACATGACAATGTATGTGCCCTAATTTAGATGTTGCGATGATACTGTGTACCTATATCACCGACAACAATATGGGAGTGTCAATTATTTTAGGATGTGCCTTGTTACTGTGGTATATAATACAAATACTACATGTAGCCCTTAGTTCTCATGTGTGATATGAGTGGATGATATTGTGTGTTGATTTAAGTTATGATATAATAAATAAAAAAATTGTTACCATGATAAACTAAGGAAAATGCATGTTAAAATATTTTCAGTAAATGCTGTGGTCATAAGTTATTTCATGGCCCCATGTTGTAAACTTATTTATTGAGCTATAAGTTCACCGCACTCCATAAAATCATTTTAGGTGTTCAAAAGAGCACAAATAGCATGTACCCAAACCACATCCAACTCTCCCACATGAATCAAGGTATGGAACTCGAGATGCATGCCCAAATGTTAAAATAAATCATTAACTTAATCATAGTCAATTAATTCTAGTATTTGTATGTCAAGGATTGACTTGCAATTCGATAAATCTATGTTACTATTATTCACATCAATGCTTCAAAATCACCTTAGAGGTCATATCATTTTCACATGTTGTCATCACTTTGCAAAAGTATTCTGTTAATTAATACTCATGTTTGAAATGACTCGGGGAGACATGTTTTTTCTTAAAATCTATGTACCATTTCCAATCTTTATTAAAAATTAAGTCCATACTTATTTCATAAACTTAGGTCTTAGCTGGCGGTAGTGCGACATGGTAGGTTGACGGATCAGTTAAGACAAACAGTTGTAGGTCTAGTTGAGGGTCGGGGTTGTTGGACTAGTGACATAACATATTAAATGGCTCATGTGAAAAACTGTTGTTTTGTGTATGTATTGAGGTACGAGACCTTCAAGATGCCCAAGAGGGGTGTTGATGCGTCCTAGGGGCTATTGGACGACATGGTGGAGATAAGGGTAGTTTGTCGTGCCAACAGTTAGGGAAGCTCGACGTAGCTTCATGTACATGAGACCGATGTGGGGTCGTGATGAGGTCTCTATCCTTATACGGACATATAGTTTTCTTTACAGGATTGAGGGACATGTCGCATATATCTAATCATTCTCAGGGTAGAAGTGGATGTGCTTCTATCTAGGTGGCCAGTAAAGTCGCTCCGATGCCATAAGTGGGTGTAGTGGTCGTGCTGCTCTATGAATGTGTGTTCCCTTCCTGATGAAGGGCATGCGTTGGTTGATAAAAACACCGGTTGTGATTAATAATTGAGGAATGGCTATGAAAACTAGGAAATAAAGAATTTTAAAGAAAATAAGGAGTTTAGCACACTCCGATTAAATTTTATTGAAACTTTATTTTTAAAATACCCATTCACTGAGTTGTAGAAACCCACCTACCCTTTTTATCCCTTTTCAGAAAATAGAGAAATGACTAAGGATAACACCAGGCCTTACCCTCTATCAGGTATGCTTAACTTTCTTAAGCTTGTATTTTATTTGATATATGTTATTCCAGGGAATAATGTTGAGATTACACCCCTCTTGAACCAAGAGAGTGGCAAGTTGTTCATGGAGATCCAACCAAACCAGGTTGGGGCGTGACATAGAGAGCTCGGACCGTCGCACCTTTGATGGTAAGCTTCCGAAGCTTTCTTTCTCTACGAATGATTTTCTAGCGAAGCTCCATTTGAGCTCGTTCGGACTCAACTCACATGATTCAAACCTTAATTGAATCATATGGAAGTGTATAAACTGATTTATACTTGTGCATTTCTCTCTCTTCCCCTTCTTCCTTTTTCTACATCTCTCTCTCCTTCTCCCTCTACCTCTACCTCTCCTTGTCTCTCTCTTCCTCTCTCTACATCATCACCTCTTCTTCTTCTTCTCTCTCTACCTCTCGCCCATTTCTCCCCCTCTCTCTACACCCTCACCTCCTTTTCTTCTTCTTCTTCTCTCTCTACCTCTCGCCCATTTCTCCCTCTCTCTCTTCCTCTCACCCACTCTCCCTTTATCTCTCTGCATGTGAGATAATATTATAAGCCGATAAGGGGTTAGACCCATTTCTTATAACTTGTAAATAGTAAAAAACTTCCAACCTTATATATTCACAACAATTCTCTATTTTATCAAATGGGGGATCATATTATCAAAAACCATAGAAATCATAAAAAACCTAAAACAACCCAAAAAATACCTTTTTTGGTATTGTTTTAGGGGTTTTTAGGTTTGTTTAGAGTTTTTAGGGGTTTAATGGTTTTTAGAGTTTTTAGGTTTTTTTTAGGGGTTTAGGGTTTTTTTTGGGGTTTGTAGGGGTTATTAGGGCTTTTAGGGTTTTAAAGGATTTTTAGGGTTTTTTAGGGTTTTTAGGATTCCTAGGGTTTTTAAGGGTTTATTTAGAGTTTTTAATGGTTTTTAAGGGGTTTTGGGATTTTTTTAGTATTTTTAGGGTTTTTGAAGGTTTTTTTTGAAGGTTTTATGGTTTTCACAGGTTTTTTTTGTGTTTTTTGGGGTTTTTTAGGGTTTTAAAATTTTTATGGTTTTTTTTATGTTTTTAAGGCTATTTTGGGGTTTAAGGGGGGTTTTAGGATTTTTATGGTTTCTTTGAGTTTTTAGGGGTTTTATGATTTTTATTTTGTGTTTTTAGGGTTAATTAGGATTTTTATGGGTTTTATAGGTTATTTTTTTGAGTTTTAGGGTTTTTAAGTGTTTTGTAGGAGAGAGGGAGAGAGAGGGGAAGAGAGAGAAAGGTAGAGGTGGAGCGAGAGAGGGAGGAGGAGAAGAGAGAGAGAGAGAGAAGGTTTGTTTTATTTATTTATTTTTTTTAGAGTTTTTTAAGGTTTTTTTTTGTTTTTGGGGCTTTCTAGTGTTTTTAGAGTTTTTTTTTTATGGTTTTTGAGGGGTTCTGTTTAGGTTTTTTAGAATATGATCACACATTTGACAAAATAAAGAATTGTTGTGACTTTTTAACGTTGGAAGTGTTCCACAAGTTACAAGTCATAAGAAATGAGCCCACCCCTTATTTGACCATAATATTATCTCATAGGGGAGGAGATAGAGGGAGAGAGAAATAATATTTTTTTAGTGTTTTATGGTTTATTGGGTTTTTTAGAATATGATCACACATTTGATAAGATAAAGAAGTGTTGTGGCTTTATAAGGTTGAAAGTCTTATACTAATTACAAGTCATAAGAAATGGACTCGAACTCTTATTGACCCATAATATTATCACACGCAGGAAAGATAGAGGGTGAGAGGGAGAAATAGGATAGAGATCTATAGTGAGATCAAAAGAGAGATAGTGGGTGAGAGACGGAGAGAGTAATGGGTTTGACTCATTATCGACCTATATTAGATAAAATAGAGAAATGTTTTGGATTTATAAGATTGTAAGAGTTCCAATACTTAGTACAACTCATAAGAAATGGGTTAGACCCCTTATTGATCCATAATATTATCTCACATGAGGGTGTGTGGTAGAGAGAGAGATCTAAAGAGGAGAGATAAAAAGGAAGAGAGAGAGGGAGAAATGGGAGAGAGGAAGAGGTGAGGGGTTAGAGAGAGGAAGAGAGAGGCAAGGAGAGATAGAGGAAGAGGGAGAAAGGAGGAGAGAGAGGGAGAGAGAGAAAGATAGAGGTAGGGCGAGAGGGGGAGGTGAGAAGAGAGAGAAGGTTTTCTAGGGTTTTTAGAGGTTTTAGAGGTTTTAAAGGTTTTTAGGGTGTTAGTGTTTTTTAGGGTTTTAGGCTTTTTTAGGGTTGTTAAGAATTTCAGGATTTTAGGGGTTTTTAGGCTTTTTTAGTTTTATAGAGTTTTTTAGGAGGTTTAGGGTTTTTTATATTTTTTAGTGTTTTTAGGTATTTTTGGGGTTTTTTAATTATGTTTTTAGGGTTTTAGGGTTTTTAGGGTTTTTACGATTTATAGAGTTTTTACGATTTTTTTATTTTTAGGGATTATTATGGTCTTTTAGTGTTTTAGTGTTTTTTTGGGTTTTTTAGTGTTAATTAAATTTTTAAGAGTTTTTATGATTTTTAGTGTTTTTAGAGTTTTTAGGTGTTATTAGGGTTTAAGGGTTTTTAGGGTATTTTTATGTATTTTTAGGATTTTTTTAGTGTTTTTATGGGTTTTATGGTTTTTTTAGAGTTTTTTAGGTTTTTTTCGATTTGTTTGGTTTATAGGGTTTTTGTGGGTTAATAGGGTTTTTAAGGATTTTAGGACTTTTTGAGTTTTTACGACCTTTTGGATTTTTAGGGTTTTGAATAGTTTTTTTTAATGATTTTTAGGATTTTTTAGAATATAATCCCAAATTTAATAAAATAGAGAAGTTTTGTATATTTATAAAGTCGAAAGTGTTACACTACTTACGAGTTATAAGAAATGGGTCGACCCTCTTATTAGCCTAATATTATCCCAAAGGGGGAGAGAAAGAAATGGGTCACCCCACTAAAAATCTTTAAAACCCTAAAAAGCCTAAAAAAAACTCTAAAAAACCTAAGAAAACCAAAATAACCTAAAAACCTATTAAAAACCCTTAAAACCCTTAAAAAACTCTAAAAAAACTTAAAAAAATCCCAATAACTCCTGAAAAATTCCTAGAAATCCTAAAAACACTAAAAAATCCTATAAATAATTAAAAACCTTAATAACTCTAATAACCCATAAAAAACTAAAACAAACCCTAAAAATACTATAAAAAACTTTAAAAACCCAAAAATCATAAAAACCTCTAAAAATTCTAAAAACCCTAAAACCCATAAAAATCATAAAAAACCATAAAAAAACTAAAAACACCTAAAAACTCTTAAAATACTTCAAACTCTAAAAAAACCCTAAAAAAACCTTTTCTCTCTTCTCCCCCCTCGTTCCCTCCCCCTCTCGCTCTACCATTGGGTTTCTCTCTTCCCCTTCTCCCTCTCTCTCCCTCTCTCTCCTCCTTTCTCCCTCTACCCATATCTCTCCCCTTTCTCCCTCTCTCTTCCTCTCTCTCTCTCTTCCTTTCTCTTACCCCCTCTCTACCTCTCTCCCTCCTTTAAGATAAAATTATGGGTTGATAAGGCATTGTGCCCATTTCTTATGATTTGTACTAAGTAGTGGAACACTTATAAACTTAAAAATCTACAATATTTCTATATTTTTATCTAACTTGGGCCAAACCCATTTCTCTCTCCCTCTTTCACTCCTCTCTCCCTCTCTCTACCTCTCTCCATCTCTATCCCTCTATCTCTCCCCCTTTTGAGATAATATTATGGGCCAATAAGGGGTGTGACCCAATATTTATTACATGTAAATAGTGGAACACTTCCGACCTTATAAAATCAAAACACTTATCAATTTTATCAAATGTTGGATCATATTCTAAAAAACCCTAAAAACTCATAATAAATCATAAAAAACCCCCAAAAAACTAAAGAGAACCTAAAACACTTAAAAATCCTAAAAAACATAGTAACCCCTAAAAACCCTAAATAACCCAAAAACCTTGAAAACTTAATAAAATCCTAAAACTCCTAAAACCCTAAAAACACTAAAAAAAGCCCTTAAAAATCGTAAAAACTTAAAAAAAACCCTAAAACCCCTAAAAACACTAAAACCCTAAAAAAACTTAAAAACCCCCTAAAATCACTAATAAAACCCTAAAATTGAAAAAATCCATAAAAATATTAAAAATCCTAAAAAATCATTAAAATCTCTGAAATACATAAAAACTCTAAACAATAATAAAACACCTAAAAAACCCTAGAAATCCCTTCAAACCCCTAAAATTCCGGAACAACCCCTAAAACCCAAAAAAAAACCTAAAAAACTCTATAAAACTTAAAAAAACCCTAAAAACCTAAAAATCCTTAAAAACATAAAATAAACCCCTCAAATACCTAAAAAACTCTAAAAATCCTAAAACCCTAAAAATAAAAACCCATAAACCCCCTAAAACCACACAAAAACTCTAAAAACCTAAAAAGAAGTCTAAAGACCGAAACCCTAAAAAACACCTAAAAACCCTAAAAATCTTAAAAAACTCTAAAACCCCATAAAAATCCTATAAACATTAAAGAAACCCCAAAACCCTAAAAAACACCTAAAAAACCTAAAACCCGTAATAAAATTTAAAAACCCATAACATCCTATATATATTAAAAAAACCCTAAAACCCTAAAAACTAAAAAAACCTAAAAACCATAAAACCCCCTAAAAATCCTAAAAACACTAAAAAAACCCTCTAAAACCAATAAAAAACAATAAAACCTAAAAAAACCAATAAAAGCAATAAAAGCTAAAAAAACCAATAAAACCATAAAACCTAAAAACCCTAAAAAAACCTTCTCTATCTACTCCCCTCTCTCTCTCCTCCTCCTTTTAGTCTACCTACACTTTTTCTCTCTTTCCCTTCTCCCTCTTTCTTCCTCTCTATCCCCCTCTCTCTCTTCCTTTTTCCATCTACCTCTGTCTCTCCTCGTTTCTATCTCTCCCTCTCTCTACCTTCTCACCTCTTCTTCTCTCTCTCGCTCTACCTCTACCATTTCCCCTTCTCTCTATTCCTCTCTCCCTCTCTATCTCTCTCTCTTCCTATCTCTTATTCCCTCTCTACCTCACTCACTCCTGTGGGATAATATTATGGGTTGATTAGGGGTTCAACCCATTTCTTAGGACTTGTAATATATAATGGAACACTTTTACCCTTAAAAATCCACAACATTTCTCTATTTTATCTAATGTGGACTGATAATGGGATGAATACATTTCTCTCTCGATCTCTCTCTACCTCTCTCTACTCTTTCTCATTCTCTCCCACTATTTCTCTCCCTATGATATCATATTATGGATCGATAAGGGATCAGTTCCATTTCTTATGACTAGTAAGTAGTGGAACACTTCTAAGCGTATAAAATGATAACACTTCTCTATTTTATTAAATGCGGGATTATGTTCTCAAAAACCCTAAAATAACCCTAAAATCCCTCAAAAACCCTAACAAACTTAAAAAAACCCTAAAAAGTAAAAAAAAATTTAAAAACTCTAAACCATCATATAAAACACTTAAAAAACCCTAAAACTAAAAAAACTCAAACAAAAAACCATAAAATCCCCAAAAAAACCCTAAAACACAAAAAACCATAAAAATCCTAAAACCCCCTAAAATCCTCAAACAACATGAAAAAAATAATAAAAAAACCCTTAAAAACCCTAAAAAAACTAAAAATCTTTAAAAACCTTAAAACCCTCTAAAACCTACAAAAACCCTATAAACCTAAAAACCCTAAAATCCTTAAAAAAACCCTAAAAATCTTAAAACCCTTGAAAACCTCTAAAAACCATAAAAACACTAAAAAAACCCTTAAAAACGCTAAAAACCCCTTAAAAACCTAAATAACCCCTAAAAGCCCTAAAAAAAATCCTTAAAAACCCTAATAACCCCTAAAACCCAAAAAATCCTAAAACTTCTCTAAAAACATTAAAAAACCCTAAAAACCAAAAAACAAACATAAAAAACCTAAAACCCCAATAACCTAAACAACCCTAATACAAACTGGAAAACCCTAAAAACCCTTAAAAAACCCAAAAACCCTAGAAAAATCCCTAAAACCATAAAAATAATAAAAAACATAAAAAGCCCAAAAAACCTTAAAAACCCTTAAAAACTCTATAAACCTTAAAAAACCCTAAAAACCTAAGAAAACCCTAAAAACTCATAAAACCCTAAAATCCCATAAAAACTCTAAAAACCCTAAAAACATTCTCTCTCTTCTCCCCTCCCTCCCTCCTCCTCTCCTGCTCTAGGTCTGACTTTCTCTCTCTTCCCCTTCTCCCTCTCTCTACCTCTCTCTACCTCTTTCTCCTCATTTCTCCCTATACTTCTATCTCTCCAAATCTCTCTCTCCCCTTTCTCCCTCTCTCTCTTCCTCTCTCCCTATTTCAATCTCTCTCTTTTCCTCCCTCTTCCTCTCTCTTACACTGTCTCTACCTCACTCCCTCTTCTAAGATAATATTATGGGTCGATAAGTGGTCGTGCCCATTTCTTATGACTTGTACTAACTAGTGGAACATTTACCAACTTATAAATCCACATCATTTATATTTTTTATCTAATGTGGGCCAATAATGGGCCGAACACATTTATCTCTACCTCTCTCCATCTCTATCCCTATAAATGGGGAGAGATATAGGGATAGAGATGGAGAGAGGTAGAGATAAATGTGCCCGGCCCATTATTGGCCCACGTTAGATAAAATATTGAAATGATGCAGATTTATAAGTTTGTAAGTGTTCCACTACTTAGTACAAGTCATAAGAAATGGGCACGAGTGTAAGAGGGGGGAGTGAGGTAGAAAGAGTGTAAGAGGGCAATTTGAAATAATATTGTGGGCTAATGAGAGGAGTGACCCATTTCTTATGACTTGTAAATAGTGAAACACTTACATCTTATAAATCTGCAACATTTCTCTATTTTATCTAATGTGGGCTGATAATATGTCTGGCCCATTTCTCTCTCCCTCTCCCACACCACTCTCCCTCTCTCTCCCCCTATGAGATAATATTATGGGTTGATAAGGGGTGGGGCCCATTTTTTATGACTTGTAAGTAGTGAAACACTTCTCACCTTATAAAGTCACAACACTTCTCTATTTTATCAAATGTGAGATCATATTATCAAAAACCCTAATAAATCATAACAACCCCTTAAAAAACCAAAAAACCCTAAAAACTAACAAAACACTAAACCCCTTAAGAATAAAAAAAACCCTCTCACCTCCCCCTCTCACTGTACCTCCATCTTTATCTCTCTACCCCTTCTCCCTCTCTCTACCTCTCTCTCCCCCTCTCTCCTCCTCGCTCTCCCTATCTCTCCTCCTCGCTCTTCCTATCTCTCCTCCTTTCTCCATCTACCTCTATCTTTCATCGTCTCTCTCTATCCCTCACCTATTCCTTTGCCCCCTTTCTCCATCTCTCTCCCCCTCTCTCAATCTCTCTATACCTCAATCCCTCATGTGAGATAATGTTATGGGTCGATAAGGGGCCCGTCCCATTTCTTATGACTTGTATTGGAATAATTATAACCTTATAAGTCCACAACATTTCTCTATTTTATCTAATGTGGGTCGATAATGGGCCCATCCCATTTCTCTCTCCCTCTCTCACCCCAATACCTCTCTCTCCATCTCTCTCTACATCTGTTTTTAAGGTTGTTTTGGGTTTAAAGGGGGTTTTAGGTTTTTTATGGTTTCTTCGAGTCTTTAGGGTTTTTTTTTATGGTTTTTGTTTTGGGTTTTTTTTGGATATTTAAGTATTTTATATGTTTTCTTTTATGGTTTTTAAGGGTTTTATAAGGTGGTTTAGGGTTTTTTGGGATTTTTTAAATTTTTGGGTTTTTTGAGTTTTTAGTGATTTTTAGGGATTTTAAAAGGTTTTTAAGTGTTTTTAGGGTTTTTTTTTGTTTTCTAGGGATTTTTTAAGTTTTTTTTATGGTTTTGAGTGCTTTTGAGCTTTTTTTAGGGTTTTTAGAGAGTTTTTGGATTTTTAGGGTTTGTAAAGATTTTTTAGCAGTTTTAAGGTTTTTTTTAGGATTTTTGAGAATATGATTCCACATTGGATAAAATAGAGAAGTGTTGGGAATTTATAAGGTTGGATGTGTTCCACTACTTACGAGTCATAAGAAATGGGTCTGACCCCTTATTTGCCCATAATAGTATATCGTAGGGGGAGGGATAGAAGGAGAATGGGAGAAAGGGGAGAGAGAGGTAGAGACAGATCGAAAGTGCTAGAGATAGGGAGAGAAAGGAGGAGAGAGGGAGAAGTGGAAGAGAGAGAAATGTTGCGAATTTATATGCTTGTAAGTGTTCCACTACTTTGTACAAGTCATTAGAAATCGATCTGATCCCTTATCGACACAAAATATTATCTCATACGGTTGTTTTTTAGAGGTTTTTTCGGGTTTTTTTTGGTGTTTCTAGGGTTTTTTAGGGTTATGAGTGTTTTTATGGTTTTTTTTGTAGGGTTTTTTAATATGATCCTACATTGGATAAAATAAAGAATTGTTGTGACTTTGTAAGGTTGGAAGTGTTCCATACGTTACAAGTCATAAGAAATGGGCCTGACACCTTATCGACCCATAATATTATCTCATAGGGTGGAAGATAGAGTGAGAGAGAAATAATGTTTTTTAGTGTTTTAGTGTTTATAGGGTTTTTAAAAATATGATCACACATTTGATAAGATAGAGAAGTGTTGTGACTTTATAAGGTTGAAAGTCTTACACTAACTACAAGTCATAACAAATGGACTCAACCCCTTATTGACCCAAAATATTTTCTCACGGGGTAGAGATAGAGGGTGAGAGGGAGAAAGGGGAGGGAGAGCTATAGTGAGATCGATATGGGGATAGTGGGGTAAGAAAGGGAGTGAGAAATGGGTTCGACTTATTATCAGCCCACATTAGATAAAATAGAGAAATGTTGTGGATTTATAACGTTGTAAGTGTTCCAATACTTAGTACAACTCATAAGAAATGGGTCGAACCCTTTATTGACCCATAATATTATCTCACATGAGGGAGTGTTGTAGAGTGAGAGAGAGATCCAAAGAGGTGAGATAGAGATGAAGAGAGAGGGAGAAAGGGGAGAGAGGAAGATGTGAGGGGATAGAGAGAGGAAGAGAGACAAGGAGAGATAGAGGAAGAGTGAGAAAGGAGGAGAGAGAGAGGGAGAGAGAGGTAGAGAGAGGAGGAAGGGGTAGAGAGAAAGACAAAGGTAGTGCGAGAGGGAGAGGTGAGAGGGAGGGGGAGAAGAGAGAGAAAGTTTTGTAGGGTTCTTTTTAGGTCTTTTAGAGGTTTTTTTAGGGTGTTTATTGTTTTTTAGGGTTTTTAGGCTTTTTTAGGTTTTAGAGTTTTTTAGAGTTTTTTTAAATGTTTTTTGGCTTTTTAGGTATTTTAGAGGATTTTTTTTTATTTTTAGGGATTATTAAGGTGTTTAATGTACTTTTAGGGTTTTTGTTGGTTTTAATGTTTTTTAGGATTTTAATGTTTTTAGGGTTTTATTAGTGATTTTTGGGGTTTTTTTTAGGTTTTTTTATGTTTTTTTGGGATTTTTAGGGTTTTTGGGGGGTTACTAGGTTTTTTTTTAGGGTTTTAGGTCTTTTTGAGTTTTATATTTTTTTGGGTTTTGAAGGGTTTTTTTTTCATGATTTTTAGGGGTTTTTTAAAATATGGACCCCCAAATTTGATAAAATAAGAGAAGTGTTGTGTATTTATAAGATCAGAAGTGTTCCTATACTTACAAGTCATAAGAAATGGGTCATACCTCTTATTGGCCCATAATATTATCTCAATGGGGGAGAGATATAGAGATAGAGATGGAGAGAGGGATAGAGAGGGAGAGAGAAATGGGTCTAGCCCATTATCGGCCCACGTTAGATAAAATATAGAAATATTATTGATTTATAAATTTGTAAGTGATCCACTACTTAGTACAAGTCATAAGAATTGAGCACGATCTCTTATCGACCCATAATATTATCGTGCTCATTATGGGGAGAAAGGGGAGAGAGATGGAAGAGATAGAGGTAGAGGGAGAATGGTGGAGAGAGAGGTAGAAGTGGAAGAGAGAGAAAGCCAGGGGTAGAGCCAGAGGGGGAGGAGGGAGGGAGGGGGAGAAGAGAGAGAAGGTTTTTTAGGGTTTTTTTTAGAGTTTGCTAGGTTTTTGAAGAGTTTTTAGAGTTTTAGGGTTTTTAGGGTTTTTTATGATTTTTAAGGGTTTTTAGGGTTTTTTTTTTGCATTTTTTGGGTTTTAGGATTTTTTTAGGTTTTCATTGGTTTTTATTATCTTAGAGGGGGAGTGAGGTAGAGAGAGGGTAAGAGAGGGGAAAAGATAGGAAGTGAGAGAGATAGAAAGATGGAGAGAGGAAGAGAGGGGAGAGATAGAGGTAGAGGGAGAATGGAGGAGAGAGAAAGGGAGAGAGGTAGAAGGGGAAGAGAGAGAAGGCGAGAGGGGGAGGAGGGAGGGGGAAAAGAGAGAGAAGGTTATTTAGGGTTTTTTTTACAGTTTGCAAGGGTTTTTGAATAGTTTTTAGAGTTTTAAGTTTTTTTATGATTTTTAGGGGTTTTTAGGGTTTTTTTGCATTTTTTGGGTATTAGGGTTTTTATGGGTTTTTAAGGTTTTTATTGGTTTTATAGTTTTTACAGGTTTTTAGGGGGTTTTTAGGAATTTTTGTGTTATTAGTGTTTTAGATTTTTTTAGGGGTTTTTTTTGGATTTTAGGGTTTTTAGGCTTTTAAGGATTTATAGGGTTTTCTTTTTATGTTTTTAAGTTTATTTGGGGTTTTTTGGATTTTTAGTGTTTTAGGGTTTTTAATGTTTTAAGGGTTTTATGGTTTTTATGGATTTTTAGGGTATTTTAGGGTTTATTTGGGATTTTAGGTTTTAAGGTTTTTTAGGGTTTTGTAAGATTTTTAAGGTTTTTTTTATGTTTTTAAAGTTGTTTAGGGTTTTTAGGGGGTTTATGGTTTTTTTGGTTTTTTAGTGTTTTTTTTATAGTTTTTTGGGGTTTTAGGGTTTATATGGTGTTTTAGGGATTTTTTAACTATTTTATAGGGTGTGTTAGGGGTTTATAGTGTTTTTTTTTATTTTTTTTTGAGTTTTATAGTTTTTTTTTAGGATTTTTAGGTTTTTAGGTTTTATGGTCTTTAGGGTTTTTAGAGGTTTTATAGTTTGTAAGTGTTTTACTACTTAGTACAAGTCTGGGTACGACCCCTTATCGACCCATAATATTATCTTAGATGAGGGAGTGAGGTAGAGAGAGTTTAAGAGAGAGCAAGAGGAAGAGAGAGAGATCAAAAGAGGGAGAGAGGAAGAGAGTGTAAACCTAAAACCATAAAACCCCTAATAAATCATAACAACCCCCTAAAAATCCAAAAAACTATAAAAACTAAAAAAACCCTTAATAATCTCAAAAAATCCTAAAAGCCCTAAAAACCATAGTAAACCTTAAAAAACCCAAAAGCCCTAAAAAAAACTCTAAAAACATAGAAAAACCCTAAAATCCTAAAAAACCTAAAATTCCTAAAAAGTAATAAAAACACCTAAAACCCCTAAAAATACAAAAACACAAAAAACCCTAAAATCACTAATAAAACCTTAAAACCATAAATCCCTAAAACATTAAAAATCATAAAAAAAAAACCCCTTAAAACCATTAAAACCCCTAAAAACCAAAAAATCTCTAAAAACATAAAAATCCCTAAAAACTCTAAACAACCGTACAAAACCCCTTAAAAACCCCTAAAAACCCTAAAAAAAACTATAAATCGTAAAATAAACCCTAAAAACCATAAAAAAATCTATAAAATTTTTAAAAAAATCTTAAAAAATCCCAAAAAACCTAAAAAGCCTTAAAACAGAAAAAAAACCTTAAAAAAAATGCTAAAAACACATAAAAAACCCCTAAAATCCCCCCAAAACTTAAAAAACCCAAAAAAAAAGTCTAAAAACCCTAAAACCATAAAAAAAATCGCTTCTTCTCTCTCTCATTTTACATTTGTCCATTCTTCCTCTCTCTCTCTTCCTCTCTCCCCTCTCTCTCTCTCTCACACACACTCCTGTGAGATAATATTATGGGTAGATAAGGGGTCCAACCCATTTCTTATAATTTGTACTAAGTAATCCAACACTTTCAACCTTATAAATCCACAATATTTTTACATTTTATCTAATGTGGGCTAATAATGTGACGAACCCATTTCACTCTTCCTCTCTCTACCTCTCTTGATCTCTCTCTACCTCTCTCTCCCCTTTCTCTCTCTATCACCCCCCTATGATATAATATTATGGACAAATAAGGGGTCGGACCCATTTCTTATGACTAGTAAGTAGTGGAACACATCTAGCCTTATAAAATTAGAGCACTTCTCTGATTTATCCAATGTAGGATCATATACTTAAAAGCCTTAAAAAACCCTTAAAAACCCTTGAAAACACTAAAAAAAACTAAAAATACTAAAAAAAAAAGCTAAAAAGCCCTCAAAACCCCCTAAAAAACTTAAAAATCCCTAAAAACCCTAAAAACAACAAAAAAAAACCTCTAAAAACACTCAAATATCCTAAAAACTAAAAAAAACCTAAAAAACCCTAAACCACTCTATAAAACACTTGAAAAACACTAAACCTCCTGAAAAACACTAATAACTCCTAAAACACCATATAAAACACTTGAAAAACCCTAAACCACCCTATAAACTCTTGAAAAACCACCTAAAACACCATATAAAATCCCTAAAAACTCTAAAAAAACACTAAAACCCCAAAACCCCCTAGAAACCCCAAACAACCTTAAAAACATAAAAAAAACCCCAAAAAAAACTTAAAAAACCTTTAAAACATAAAAAAAAACAAAAAATCCTAAAAACCTATAACCCGTAAAACTCCTAAAAACCCAAAAACACCCTAAAAAGCCTAAACCGCCCTATAAAACACTTTTAAACCCTAAAAACCCCTAAAACACCCTATAAAAGCCCTAAAAACCTAAAAACT